>JBBBVT010000019.1:3433914-3465777 GCA_037177035.1 Craterocephalus eyresii | reverse complement strand
GGGGTGGGGAGTGTATATGTGAATGAAGTAGCTTCAATCCTGCAGTTTCATACGCTGCAAAATGTGCCCTTTTTTCCTTTTGAGCACCTAACCTACAAATTGTCTGTGCACGCTCCTGACCTCATGCAGCAACCAATCACAGCTTAAATGACAGAAAATACGGTTCTGAAACTTCAAGATGAGGTAGGAACAATGCAGTACTAGCTGGTACCTGTGTATACAGCTCTCGTCACTCTCATCCTGTTATGAATCCTAAAGGAAAATAGCATGAGGACTTGTGTTGAAAGAGATAGAGTTTCTCCTTCTGGGTTACAGAGGGAGTTTATGAGCTGAAGATATTGAAACAACAGTAAAACTGTGTATTTCTCTTTGTGCTGTAAAACATTTGCAGACTCAACTCAACTCAATTGCTGACTCAACTACAAACTTT
Organism: Craterocephalus eyresii; assembly: GCA_037177035.1. NCBI lineage: Eukaryota > Metazoa > Chordata > Actinopteri > Atheriniformes > Atherinidae > Craterocephalus > Craterocephalus eyresii. The sequence continues at coordinate 3,465,347 of JBBBVT010000019.1, read as the reverse complement.
AAACAAGAGAAAGACATAAAACGCAACAATAACTTAACACAAAATTTCCAGTAAAACATGCCCTGATGGAACTGCAGCAGACTATAAGATTTTTTACAGAAAATTAGTTGAACTGAATCAGATTTAACCAAAAGAAAATCATATTCAGTTAAATGTAATTTATTTCAACCATCTAAACAATTATCTACAGAGGACTGAGGATAGTAGCTGAAAAAGCAATATGGAATTGTCATGATGATTAATTAATTTTAAAATAAAAACAGAGATCAGTAAATATAATTTCAAAGTAGACAATTAATTCATATAAAAGGAATCGCGGAGAGGCTCGGCCATGGGAGGAGCTTACTGTACAAAGTCAACAGGTTTGTGTCAGTTTCATTCAGACAGGGCAGGGGGAACACACAGCACTGGAGTTAACTTCCTATTCGCCATATTTGTAAACGACCAAATTAGACCGGAGGGCATTTCAGAAAGAAGGTTTAACAAAGCCTGTGATAAAATCTGTGCTCAAGATTGGTAAATCCTCTGAAATGTAAACCTGGGTTGTTGGTTCCAAAGCTCTGGCTATAAGGGCTTACATTCTTTACAGTAAATGCAGCAAACCTATGAAAAACATTGTTCATTGACCCCCAAGATCACAATGAAAATTTACCAAAAAAGGAAAATAGCTGCATCTGCCACTAAGAGTTTCCAGCAAAATCAAGCAGTGAAAAACAATCGGTAGCAGCTCTCCCTAAATTGTGTGACAGTGCTCCTAATATGTTCAGTCAGGAGCAAAAAGTGATACGAGAGAAAAAAAGATGATGCAACTGGTGTAACTCGATTGGCAGCACTGTCTACTTCCTATTTGGGAGCTGCCATTGTTTACTGTCACTACAAATAAAACACAATTGAGCTTAAAAGCTTGGAGCCTGGCAAGAATCCAGCGCCCTCACAAGGTAATTTATTGACAAGCAATTAAAATGGTAACAATGACATTAACTGGTAAACATCCTCAGTGATTCATGGAAAGTTAATCATCAAATATTGTTTGCTACTCTGATACTGATGTTAGATATCTCTTACAATCTTTATTACTTTCTCAAAAACATAGCCACCCTAAATATTGAAATAACATGGAGAACAGCTTCTACTAAAAAGAACCTCTTTTCAGAGAGACTCGAGACAAATGGTGCACAGTAGACTCAAGAGTGTTATTTAAGAAATCTAAGAGCTGCTTGTTATTGGGTTGGGATGTGTGACTCTTCCCCTTCTCTCCTCCTCCACGATAATAAAAGGGAGTAGCAGAGGGTCAAAAGAGAATTGCGAGGGAGGTCAAGAATTGAAGGTGCCGTGCAGGGGCGGATAAAGGAGAAAAGCTAGTGAGAGAGCCTGAGATAGGCGTCTGTGCATGGTGTTTAGTTACACCGAAGTATTTGCTGATGTCAATATGCACAGGAAAAAAAATGTTTAACAAGGTTTTTGTTCATGCGGAATGCCTCTTGGACTGCAATCAATAGTGTATGTCAATTACTTGAGGGGAACGCTATTGATGCTGTTTTGTCAATTTGTCATCTAATTATAACGGAATCCACAGCACTACACAAACACAGCATAGGACTGTAATTAATACGAACCATGCTGATTTGTCAAAAGTTACAGTTATTACATCTTGGGTAATACAATTTTGTATTTATTTTTTTTAACCTTTTTTTTGCAAATTCACATGTAAGAGGGAAAACTAAAAACATTGCAAATTTAGGATTAAAAAAAATAAACAATGATGGCACAAAAGAGTGTTTTTACAGTATGAATATTAAAATGCTTCTTTAAAAAACTAAATAAAGACATCTGTATCAAAGTATATATTATGTATATATTATTATATATATTAGAAATTCCCCTTCCTTGCACATCCTTACACAATAAGCTGAAGTCAGATATTACACTGAATGAGGCCATGCCATCTAAAACATTTCAAACTTGAAGGAAAATTTTGTGATTTTGTTGTACAGTGGTACATCTGCATGAGAAGTATTTGTCTGTGTTGCTACAGTACACAGATGTTCCACAGCTGAGAAAATTTAATGACATGGGAGAAAACGGTGAGAAGTATAAATGTAATTCTTTAATTCTATAAACCATTATAACAATTTAAAGTTTTGCTGTAAATGTACTTCAGAACAGCTTTTAGATTTAACTCATTCATTACAAAAGCTTTAGATTCTCCAAACTAAGACACAGGGAAGACACTAATTACCTGAGTTATTCACACAACCCCATTTGATAACCTCCAGTTTACAAAAAATTAGAACTTCTGATGTCTTTAAAGGTTGAAATAGACTTTAGTGGCATCTAGTGTTAAAACCTCACGTTGCAACCAATATCTAATTCTCTTCAGCTTCTCCTTTCTGTTTTTGCCCAAATTTGGCTTGAAATGAAAAGCATTGTTCTAAACTTCACCAAGCAAGCCCACAAGCCATTCTCAAATTCAATGATGCCACTTTATGAGGGGGGGTGGGGGGGCACAGATAATTTCTCAAAGCAGTATAATCGCACACGCTATAATAATTTTAGCCATGTGAGAAGATGCATCCCGATGTAGATAATACATTTTGTTTAATGGTCTGGGTGCACTTTCTATTCACAAAAACACACACGGCGTGAGAGTCTGTAATTTTGTAGCTTTGAATGTAAATTGAATTTAAGGGCATACTTTATTTATTTTAATTTTTTTTATTTCAGAGCTTGTGTTCTATCACATAATAAAACATTCTCCAACATGTGCAAACATTGGTTTTGGAGCGCCATCGTTTCCCATGAACCGAACATCCACTCAAATTCCTCTTGAAGACATCGTATTCTTCTGTTAGATAAAAAAGGAAGGGCACATCAATCCCTGAGCATCGGTTAACATGGAGACAACTTCAGAATTGTGAGACATTCGTGCATTTTTAAAGGGGGTGAAGCAAAGACTCTTATAATAAAATTTGGTAACTTAATCTCAAGGACTTGCTGAGGGACCGGGGGTGCCTTGAAATCCGATCTTATCCTGGACGGATAGCAGCCGGAGACCAAATATAGGCCCAGTGCTTCAGTCGTAATTGGGAGCTTTATTGATTTCCGGGCCTGTCGTCACGCCTGAGGTGACCTTTTTGTTTGAGAATAATTGCTCTATTAGAGGGTTTATTCAGGCACCTGCTGGGTATCTCAGACACTATTATTGTCCAATAAGAATCCCCAGGCAGTAAAGCACTGACCCTGCTGTGATATGTGGGGTGTATGGAAAGAATCTGACTTTCTGCAGGGGCTTATCTCCAAATGAGAAGACAGAAATGGGTAGGTACATTTGGGGTTAATGTGAGATGTAATGTGGCTGAGAAGCTTGATAAGGAAATAACACACATTGTCTTTGATTGCGTTGCTTTCTTTCCAAGAGATGACGAAAACTTTTTATTGAAATTACTTGTATCTTATCAAATATTTATGTTATGCATGTTTGAAAAAAAGGCCATGGCACAATAGGAAATTGCTGGGTGTGTGAAGTAAACAGAAGAGGTCTGTGTTTCCAACACTTTTCCACAACTGAAAGAATACCAGTCCCATTAAAATGTGGCTCATGTTGTCCAGAGGTTCATCTCAAGTGTAATAGCCAGAGAGTCAACAGAGATAGAAGGGATTACCAAAGAAACTTCCTAAGGCTGTGACTGAAGCATACTAGCCTTTTGCCCTCAAGAGAGGCAAAAGAAAGTCAATAATTAAAAACATAGCAACGGAAACCTGGTTCTCTGAACTTGGGTTTTCTTTATTTATACCATTGGCATTGACAAGAAGTCCAAACAACTTTCACTATGCAGAAGCTAGAAGGGGTCTGACTGGACAGGGCACGTTGTTAAATAAATGATTTTTGTGTGGAGGCCCTTAAATTTTGTGGCAAGACAAACATAAGTAACTTCATTGTATACTTGATAGCAGCCTCACAGTAAGAAGGTTGCTTGGTTTAGGGGTGTCGCGGTTAAGCAATTTCGTCTGTGGTGTTGCATGTTGTCTCAACAACATTATTGGTTGCAATCAGGATAATTCCAATACATTGTTAAAGCAGAAAAGCACAACATTGTGGCCGTATACTGCAAATTGCTGCAACCAATAATGCTAAATGTTAGCACAACAGAGGCTCAGGTGTGGCTACTGCTCTGCCTACAAACTCAAACTAATTGTCACACAAGATTGCATAACTACCCATGTTCTGTGAGGTTGTGTTGGTGAGTTGGCCAGAGAAAAAATAATTATAATTCAGTGTCCGGAGTATTGGATGGTGTTCAGACAGAAACACTTGTTGTGATCCACTTAGTTTTGGCAGGATTAGTGTATTTCCCATGCCAATATCTGCATATAGTTTGGTTTTCTACAATGGATTAAAATTGCATTAATAATTTAATCTTGTCATAAGGACTATGAGGCAAAACGGAAATTTCTAGGACAATATGTCCAAAGAAAGGCAATTCAAAGATGTATTAAGGAAAGGGGGAGGGGGGGGGGACAAGTGCACATGAATTTTAAATCAAAAATCACTCCACCAACCTTTTCTTCTTCCAAAGAGGCGCTTGGTTTGAGACAAAGAAAGTGGACATCCTCATTTAGAACCAACTAAGGAGACTTGGAGCAGCAAAATTCTAATGTATCCAGACCTAAAGAAAAGGGCGCTGTTACTAAAGCTTTCAAACAGATAATGTAATACTGAATAGCAAACTATTCATTTCATTCATGTTCCAGAACTTGTTGGCAATGAAAGGCTGGTATTTGTTTAAAGAAATGAAATTATTATAAGGTTTAGAATATGTATAACAGTGGAATATAAATGGGAGCACAATAAACTAAGAAGCAATTTGATGAAAACTTACTCTCAATAATGGTGAAGATGGATAGTACAAGGAAGAACAACCTACACTAGATGATTAATAGCCCTTAATAGTGAAATAAATATACAATATTGGATCGGCTAATCTACAGGATATGAGCTAAAATGAAAGACATTAAGAAAAATGTGCAGTGTTTCTATTAGAAAAGAACATTTACTGATTATTTTCCAGAAACAGACAGGATTTGTGAGGATATATGTTTACATGTGCTGGTTTATATCTACGTGACCATGACACATATTTATAACGCTTTTAAAAACCTGCTGCGCTTTGACATGTCTCCATGCGTCTTCTGTTGATCTGTCTAAATGACAGCTACAAGTCTTTCATCTTATTAATCTCTAGGGCCTAAATCATGAATGCATGAGATTCGAAGCCAGTTTTCTGAAAGGAGATGGAATCACTGGTGTTTGACTTGTTTGAATAAAAAGTGGGAGCTGGTTGTCACTGATAGAAGCCATTCCAGCAGGGCCAAAGGAAGGAGACTGATGAACAGTGCGCCGAGTGTTTGTCACCATGATACAGACTTCACACTTTCCCAACATTATAATGCAGAATTGCCATGCTCCATGTTCCCTGGGGCACCGTGAATGGATGCCATCATTGAATCATAAAGTAAACAGTTATGACTCATGACTCTGTTATTTGTTGTGATGCCATCACTCTTGTACACCCTTTTCTTCAGAGCACAGCTACAAAGCCATTTCAACACTAACTTCAAGCCTTTCAGCTTTGGTTAGAGCGCAACATTAATAAAAGATGCATGTTTTAAAGCTTAGGCCAAAACTGTTAGCATGGCCTCTTATTGTGTCCAGTCAATGGGAACACATAGGGAAAGCAGTCATTCACTGGTCTTAATGTGTTAATGCTTCCTAATGCATTCTACTGCCACAAAGCAAGGATCGCCATCAAGGTTCTCAGTGTGATGAAATTGATTTTCAACATGTTATTTCCCTCCCCACCGGCAAAAACACATCAGAGAAGCTGCAAGATTCCTTTTGTTTGCTGAAGCCAACTGCTCTCTTGCGAGAGCATGGCCCCAATTCAAACCTCATCACGTCATAAGAGCACACTGTGTTTGTATGTTCCAAACAACATGGAAATTAAACTATCGTACTGCAGCCATGTTCCATCTGTAGACTGCATACAAGGTCCCCCCAACTGCTGCAAATATATCCTTATTAGTGTTCAACTTCAGAAAGCAACAGTCTGCTCAAAACTTCAAAAAGAGTTGAGTGTCTTAAAATGGAAATCTTTTACCAGTAACTACCCAAATAACTAATGGATGTGATATGAATTGTGTGCATGCGCCTTATTCTGACACTTCAGCTGTGACATAACAAGTCATTAACCCCTAAAGAGAAAGTTCAGAAAAATCTGTCCTCACTCAAACCCACTTTTATAGGTTGAGCTGCTCTTAATCTGTAACAAGAAGAAAAGAGAATGAGATAATTTGATCAGCTAATACTGATGATCACTTTTCATCAAAAACTGGAGAGTCCTCTTCACAGCAGCTGGTTGAGGACGATAATGGTTATCCATGACTGCCGAATCATGGCAGCTATTGACCTTGGTGGTTTTCATGTTGGATAAGTCCCAATGAAGTGAATTCTTTTTTGAGTGCTTCGTGATATTTTACATTCGTTAAAAATAAAACAACTGATGTTTAACAGTTCTCACATATACACAGTGGAGGGATGCATATGTCAAATATTTCTATTCATCCTTTCACCTTCATTTACCCTTCAGTTTTAAGCCTGAAAGTCCCATTGAGATACAAGATCTTCAAGGGGGATCAATATGGTAGAAAAAACAACAAATACCTCATAAACTACTATTTTAAATTTTACTGCTATTAAAATGTCACTTGGGGGGGAAGACAAGAAAAGATAACTAAATTCAACACATGCATCTCCTCCAGTTAAAAAGCTAAAACTTTCCTTTCCTTCCAGGAGGTCTGTGAAAGCTATTTAAAGTAGTATAAAAAGGTACTGTCAGTAAGCTGATGGTATTTTGGAGTTCATTGGGAACAAAGTAAGATAAAGCAGTTTTCAACTCACAAAGTATATTTAAACATATTTTAATAATATCTACTTTCATACTAAACAAGGCTGAACATTTAGTAGCTAATAAAATTTGCAATAAACAGCAGAATTTATATTTTTCTCTGTTGACTAGACACAACTATCCTAGGGGCATCATACAAGTTACAAAGTCAAAAGCCTGCTTATGTGACAGCCTAATGTGGTTTGCTGGGTAGATTGCTATTTTCTAAATTGGGCTTTATTAGAGATCAGGGCCACTGATCACAAATAAATAATGCTCAACTCATTCCTTCTGTCTTTTTGAAATTGATAAGTATAAGCTTTGCTTTTGTACATATTAATTATATCCTATCAATATGGTTCGACAGAAACTGAGAATAAGTAACAGTTTTAACATCATCACCAGTTTTAACATAATTTTCGGCGCATTTTAGTCCTCAACTACATTAAGTTACTTCCGCAACAATTTTTGGAAAAGGCAACTAAAGGCTAAGCTGGTGAATTCTAGGACAGACATCCCCATTATTAACCAGTAGAAACAAGGTCTCTCTCCTGCAGCTGGAACACTTTGATTTGCTTTTTCTCTACTCTGGTAGTGGCAGCCATGCCTGGGGGAGATGTTTGCACATGGCTGTGGTCCACAATGGAAAATGCTCAAGACACTCATTTCACACTTTTCCTGTAAGAAATCATTGAAAATCAAAAATTAAGGAAATCTAATTCTGCTGAAATTGTGCCATGGACGTTGCATTTGACCGACTGAGATGTCGCTACAGTCAGAACATCTAACGTTAAAAGGAGCGGAGCAGCAGTCTTGACATGCTTTGATAGTTGATTGCAGGTGGAAACACCTTCATGGAGCGGTTTTTAGCAACAATTTCAAAATGTTTTTTATGACTGATAATACAGAGAGAAAATGAGGCCAAATTTATGAAGAATTCAGTAGGGGTTTAACAATACATCACTCTGCACTGATGTATCGATCACATTGTCAATATGAATGAATCCGAAACACAAATATTGTTTTAGAAAATAATCGATAAGCTAACCATTTTTCAAGTGTGATCTTATTTAGCAAATGGCTGAATTTTAAGTTCCTCTGGCATGTTGTTTTTCATTTATTTCTAGTTTGCCTTTCTAATAAGAATAGAATGTTTTTTATTCAAATTCATTTATTTGAACACCTGAGCTCTGGAATACAAATGCTAAATGATATTCTAGTTGCTTTGTTTTTATTTTGATATAAATGGAAAAGACTTTTTTTTAGTTACCTACAACTCTTCCATCAAATCGAATGGAAACTGTGTCATCAATTAATTTGAGACAATGAAATCATCAAAATGCTATCTATCAAATGGATAGAATACTATAACATGATCAAACTGGTCATTTACACAACAAGGATTCAGCTGTAACCAGCTTGTCCTATTAGTATAAGAAGCTATGAATCATCCAGTTACCAAGAGAGGAGATAATTCATGCCCATTTTGGAACCAACACTTGATCATATTTATCATTCTAACTGATTTATATGTAGATTAATATGATTTTGGGATTCTTTCTTTAATTAACCAACTTTGTACAATCAATCATTGTGCTATATTAATGATGTATTATATGCTACATATAAAACACAATCTCTATATAACAATGTAATAAGATTACATTTAGGACAATAACCATATATGATTTTTGCTGATTCTTCCAGTTTCACTGCTGCTGACATCTAAACCCTTATTATTTCTCGAACCATTTCTCCTATATCTGATAACATTTTCCAACAATGTCTGGAATGAAAGGAGTTTTTTTAAAATCATATATTAGTTATTCATTTTTCCTATTTAACCATAACCTCTGTCTAATCAGCTTATGTCCCTACAATATCAGACACTTTCTTAAAGTTCAAAGGTTAGAAAAAACCAAAAGGTTATTATATGAAACATAATGAACAAGAAACACTAGCCCTCTATATAAGAATATATAAGCAGATATAATCCAGCAGCAATTGACAGCAGCCTGAGCAGCACTAGAATGAGATAAAGCCCAGAATGTGAAGCCAAGCGCTGCTTATATTTCCACACTTTAAAATGTTTAAGACAAGGGACTCGCAGTAACTCTGCATGATATCAAACTGTAAATGAATAAGTGATCTAAATCTTGTCGAGGTGATTATAAAAAAAAGCCATCTCTGTGAAATGCAACAAAACTCTTATTTCCTGAGCATGTCAAGCCAAATATTGAGTTTTATGGGTTATGTAAACACTTTAAATGCATGTGGGAATAGTTTTCTGTGGTAATTAGCACCCTGCGTGGAATGCCAATTCCGGCAAATTGAGGATGCGCCACATTTCTTTTATATTAGGAAAACAATAAGTAAATCAAAAGTCCCAATCATGTTTCCTGTGGAGTTTAATGTTTGAACTTAGTCTAATGAGAATTTGCTGGAAATTGCCGCTGCATGCTTATTTGCCAGCATGAGGCATACTTCAGTGAAAATCAGATTTCTGGTCACCATTCAGCAAAGGGAAGCAGCACAATTAATGGCCAAATCTCTCTTCCTAGACTCAACTTTCTTTCATGTTTGTGTGTTTTCTTTGCACATAAATGCTGACTGGGTTACAGCATCTCCATACAAACCCGGCTACCACTGGGTGTTTTGGAATGTGCCCAACAAATGTCACGATGAAAGTCAGTATTTCATCCATGCACCGAGCACTAAACACCGCTGCGGAGACATGTAATGGCTGCCAATATTCTGACCGTGGAAAATCAGCAGAGGGTTGACATTGTCATCTCTGACCGATTCCCCGCCGTGTATTATCGCTGCAGGATGCAGGGCCGGGATGCGAGCCAGCTGATAGGCTGGTCCAGGAGGGAAAAATGACACCATGACTGTCAAACAGGTGACAGGGATGCAAGCTTTTCAAGTTGGAAAGGATGATATTGCGTTGTGCCTCCTCCCTTTTTACACTGCCTTTACTATAATGTGATGAGCTGTCACATTAAAATCCTCGGGCTGGTCAATTTGGAGTCCCAGCAGTATTCCACTGAGGCTAGACTTACTGCAGCCATAACAATAACACTAAACGTTCAAGGTAATAAATGTCAGCAGGAACACTGGTTGGAGGACTGGCCCGGGCTTTGAAAAGCAAGCTCAGTCCTGTAAGTTTGTGCATGGCTGGACACCCAGATGGCAAGATCTGGGCAAAGCCTTTAACCCCCATTGAGTGACTCAATAACCGATGGCAGACTTTTTTTTTTTTTAAAGAAACTGTGGAATTACAGCTCTTAGAGAAGCATTCATGCAACTGTTTTTTTTTCTTTTACTACAGCCACCCATTAATGTCAAAAATGAAATAAGGTGTAATTTTCACAATGTTTTTCAGATCAAGTTCAGGAAAAAAAAAAAAAGTACGGAGCACCTGGTAATTTTCATTTCAAAGGCAAACATCTGTACCAGTTTCAATATGTAAATGATTCTGTAGTCAAAAGAGAGTGCTTGCAGGCCTTGAGCTGCTGAACCTCGCCGGCAGGCTGGAAATGTGGCCCCTAAAAGACGGCTGCCAGTGGAAACAAAAACTATTACAAAACTCAACCTTGATTGAACAACAACATAGAAACATACAGGTAGACCATAGAACATGCCAATGTGTCAAGAGATTCACCAGAAACCTTAAACCTGTATGCATTGACAAGAGATGATGCACGACAAAGGAGATGAGAAACGAGTGGGCGAGAAAAGGACCCAATGTTTGTGACCTAACTGGAATGAATAGAATGCAGGAAATGGGATTTACATCCAGAAAAGCCAAATGTAAAGCAATGCTAACACCAAACCAGAACAAAAAACAAGTTTAACGTGGGCCAAAGAAAAGCAGTCATGTACGTTGTCAGACTGCAGCAAAGGGTCGTTCAGTCAGGTTTTACAAATCTACAGTTGGCAAAGAGATGTTTAAAGATAATTGCATGAAGAAAACAAAAGAAACTCTACAATCAAAAGTGATATTGGATTGCTACTGGGACAAGGAAAGATGGAAGATATTACCTCACAGAGGTATATTGACATTTTGGAGACATTCTGGAAACCAGGAGGGCCGGCACACAGTGAGAATCTCAATCTGAGTCGGTGGAAAGTGAAAATACACGCTTAATTACAAGCCTGATCTATGATAAAGTTGAAAAAAACTGGCTGATAAAAAATATTGTAATCAAGAACAGATATTTGTATTTTAATAAATTCAAACTTCAAAAGAGTCAGGGAAGTGGTTCACGGTAAAGAAAATGGCCAAAAGAAAATGCAATTTTCTTTCATTTTCTGGAGCTAGACTCAACAGTGCAAAGATTTTCAGCTGTTAACGGAACCTGTATAACAGTATATAATGTAATTTGTTTAATATACATCTTCAGAGAGAGGTGACTCCATCAGCTCCGTCAGGACTTGTATGACGAGGCACAGCGCGCAGTTAGCATCGCTGAGCACAGCAAGGAGCAGTTCTTCCAGAAAAATACCGGTACAAATGAGCATTTGTGACAAAATACAAGACATTCATTCAGGGCAAAGTCTGGAAGAAGACCTTGAATAAGTCTAAGCTAATGATGGTCCAAGCTCTCCGCAGCTGTGTGCATGACTTTTAACTGTCACCCCCCACCCCACACCCACACCCCGGTCCCTCATTGCCACAAACAACCCCTGGCAGCATGTTCAATGAAGCCAGAGCATGAGCTTCACCTAATTCACATCTGAGCCTACAGGCAATTACCTGCTTATCGTTCCTGACTAGAACTCGTTCTTTTGAATGTTTGTCACCAACGTGGAGGTGGCGCGGAGACGACAGCGGGGCCCGAGGGGGGTGGGGGAGGGGGGGGGGGGGAGGTGGCAATAGTGAACCTGGAAACGCTCAGCGTTTCAATTAGAGGCTCGGTGGAACATGGCGGCTCCTGATCGCCTCCCTGCTTCACAGCTCTGGGCCCCTAATTACAGCCGGTCGATAAGGCCAGAAACACAAGCTCGAACGGACCGAGGCAAGGAACAAATAAACACAAGCAAATGAAGACAAGAATACAAAGGACGCTGATACACACACTTATCCACCCCTGCTGGATTTGAAAAAGAGATGCAAGCTGATTCAGTCCCAACATAACAAAACATGATCATCTGCTTTCCTAACTAATTAGAAATACCTACTGACCTTTAGATTATCTATTGAAAATATTTTCAAATACAATAAGAATTATTCCAGAGACACTCATATCATTCACCTCTTGAAAAAGCTAAACGTTTGAACCTGAATACCAGTGATGAAGGAAATAAAGCCATGGCTTTGTATTCTATGCGAGCTTCTGTGGAAATATGACCAGTCAGGCTGATAAAGAAAGCTGAGAAGTGTTTACTGGAATCTATATGCATATTCTGTGCTGACGCCCATACCTCAGAGACACAATTAAAATGCAACCAAGACACAAAAAACAGTTATTCTTCTACCACCTGACAGAAAAAATGCTGACCTTTTCCTAAATGAGGCAGTTTTATACATATTTGGAAACTCCTCCTGAGGTGTTTTCACAAAGCCTCCCGCGCACACACACCCTCACAACCACCTGCTGTCTGCATCCGCTATTAACGAGATAGAGGATTGTCGTGACATTTAGTTTGACCGTTGCTTCAGATGCTGAATATTTATTGCTGAATTAAAGCCCCCCACCCTTCCCTTCCATGTTTTATGAGCCATTTCAGCAAAGAACATTTAAATCATGACAACAATCATGATGAATCACTGAGGTGGCTGTCTGGCAATCTCCACTCTAATCTCCACTTCAGACCCCAACATCACGGCTCAATTGTTCGTAATTGCCCTGAAGATGAACCATGGCACAAACATTAGGGCATCCAATCCTCCTCCAAATCCATCTTCCATTCCCTCCCAACAGTCGAGGGAGCAATTGGAGCGTTGTCTATTAGGATTCCAAAAGTGAATGATCGCGAAATCTATTCTTCTCCATTATGCTTCCTCTCTGATTGAAAAACAAATATTCTAAAGAAGGCATAACTCATTGAAAGGGAAAAAAACCCATATGTTGCACCTTGGATGACTAAATATCACATTAAGAACCGATTCAACCGAAAAATGTGTGTAGACTCCAGGTAAGGAATGAATTGCGATAAGTCTGGTGCAGTTGCATGCTTTCAATTTAAATCTGCTTATTTCCTGAGGGAAATGTCCTCTTGTGAATTAGAAGCAAAGTCGCAAGAATCTGGCAACCGAAGTAAACATTTAAATAATGCAAAGAGTTTTCAGCGAGAAGTTCCTGAGAACCTCATACATATGAAAGACCGCCTCCCTGCGGGTGGATAAATGCTTAGTGGGACTTCTTTGCGTTACATCTTTTTAGCATTTTGCATGTACTGGCATGGAAAACTCACACTAAAAAAAAGTGAAACTCTAGTCATATCTCTTCTTTTCAACCAATAACGACTTAGGACACTCTAAAAGATGGGAACTCATGAGCAAATGTCTCATCTGTTCATAACTTGTCGAGGCATATGCTAAATCCTGGACATGACCATACTTTCTACAACAAATATGACCCATTAATGTGTATCTGAAATTATATTGTGGCTTGTTTTTAAATTCAAAATGCTGTTTAAAGTCCATATAAGGATACCGTAGGAGTATCAAATGAAGTCCAGGAGACAACTGATCCCAGATCCAGCTCTATCCAGCTGATAGATCTGTTAAAACTGCTACCTTCGCTGCCTCTGCACACTACTTCTACCACCGCCTTATTTTCAAACTCTTCCACTTAATCAATGTGGCATTTGTTGTCATTTTTATGCTGCTGTGTTCTGAACTCTAGCGGGGCGTTCCTGCTGCTCTTTGCTCCGTAGGCTCGCCACCTTTGCATGTGAAAGTTCAGCTACACAGCCACACTGCCATTTATAAATTACTTCAAATTACTACGGTAATTATGGATGATTACTATGCTTTCTGCCCAAGTGATCCAGATCAACACTTAGACCAGATCTGCTGATGACAGCCATATCAGAGGAGGCAGTTTAATTTGTTGTGCAACGTTGCCTCTGCAGACAGTATTTGCACAGGGCAGGCAGATCAAATCTGCCCTCACAACAATCTAATCTGCCATCTCCCGGTTGTGTGACCTCCCCGATGATCAACAGGTTACCCTGACATCTGTTTTTTTGCACCACATTTTGTTACTTTGACAGCTGGAAAATGGAATTTAGAGTCCACTGACCATGTTAACAAGCATCACAGTGTCATGTCATGCAGCAACGCACTGGTTTGTTAAAAGGAGTGTGTACGGCTCAACGGTACAAAAAATACAGAAAATTCATTGTTCAAGCTCTGACAAAAAAAAACCATTTTCACCATCGTCCAACTTTAATTCATATCTGTCTAAGCACTTATTACTTAAACTGTTCCAAAGCAGGCCACAGACGAACCAAAGCACACCAGATAAACACAACATAAACATGCCCAATCTTTTCAATTCTACAAAATTCTAACCTTTCACCGTCTAGAAGCACATGCTCATCTCCCACTTCCTCTCGTCAATATTTTGGCCTCACTTTCAAGTGAGCATCATTACATTTTCTGCTTGACAGGCTCCATTTCAGATAAACAACTTCCCATCAATACTTGACAGATGCTCATGTTTAGAGAGCTATCAGGACTAAAGCAGGTATGCTCTCTTAGAGAGACACAAACATATCAATACCCCGTGTTAATATTACATCAACAGTGCTGAGCTAAAATGCTACGAAGCAAATCTTTTATGAGTTCAATCGTTTTCTTAAAAAGTCTCACTTCATGTGAGCTGCTCTTTCTACATGTGGCATTTGTCATGTTTAATTCCACTGCTGGCCCGGACACGGGGAGCATCATGCACAGGGACTCTGGTCACTTCCCAGCAAAGAGCGCAGCAGGATGGAAGTAACACATCCGGACGATAGTAATAAAATTACACTTTTATATATGTAGAGCACTTTTCAGGACACTGGAAGATGTTTCATAGCGTTCAGAATACATTTAAAACCATTTTTCTGCAAAATGAGAAACATTAATACCTCTTTAAAAGGATTAAAGGCAGCTCTATATTTTTTTTTTTCCAGAGGTCTGAGGAATCACAAATGTCTTTAGGGAGTGAGACCCAGAGAGTAAGGCTAACTCTATCCCTCCCCAGGTTCTGTACTTGCTCATGAATGGAATAGAAAGGAGGTTGGTATCACAAGAGAGGAGATCTTCGGGGGGTTATGGTGATGAAGGTCAGTCAAATAGGAGGGAGAGGTTATTAAGGGCTTTAAATGTGAGGAGGGTTTTAACTTGAATTTGTTGCTGAACAGGAAGGAAGTAGATTCTCTGTGGGACGAGGGGGTGATTAGGTGAACATAAACATGACACAGCGCCAACAAAAATCTAAATAATGATGACGCTGACGGTGCTATCCTTCCCCTGCTGAGGCTCCATCGATGACTCCTGTCGTCTTTGACCCGGAGATGGCCGTTCTCTTCACGAACACCCACAGGCTCCTCTGCTCAGCTGTTACTCAGTCTGCCCGACTGTCAGGATCTCTGCTTTTTTGGCTGTGAATCCTATCGAAGTCTGTTACTACTTTGCTTGCATGAGATGCCACGCGTTCAACTCCAGCATGGCAGATTGTCCTTTTCAGCTCATCCCTTGCAGTATCTAAGTCTCCATCTTCAGCTTATATAACTTACTCAGGTCTCCGAAGTTTTACGGTCACAGAGCACAACAAAAATGTGTGTGTGTGTGTGTGTGTGGGGAGGGGGGGGGGGGGGGACAGAGATGAACAATGAAGGCGTCTGCTGGAGGATTGCAGATGAAACGTTGGGCACGGCGCTTCTGCTCTGCAGCCACAAACAAGCTCAAAATGGCAAATAAAGGAGGATGCTGAACTTATGAACTTCTTACAGCAGGCTATTGTTAGTCAAGTCAGATGGTTTAGTGATATTACGCACATAAAAAAAGGAGATTTTGAGCGCGCCCTCTCCGGGAAATAAAACTTCTACTGCTGTGGAGCCACATAAGGCATTGGAATTTCATTTGAGCAAACACATTGTGTCTGATTTCTAATCACGGCAGCACTCAGACATAAACGTTCTGTCTTTGTAATGACTCAAAGATAAGTGTTTTTTGAAAACGGCTTTAAATTAGTCTAAACTGTCTCGCCTCTGCAAATGCATCACCTTCCCCTCCCCGTCTCGACCTCTCGCACCTCTTCAGAGCCTCCACCTTGTTTCAGTAATGAGTGTTAGTGCCGTGACTGTCACTTGATTACTGGAGAGCCACTGCTGCTGCTATCTCTGGTGAGATGCCCTCTATCTGTGTCCCCCTGTCCCTGGACCATAAGCCCTGCAAGCAGACCATCAATCAGTGGGCCACTACTGGACCTCACGTAATCACAGCGGCAGTGTATGTGTGCAAACATGCCTGGATTTTTACAACCTCTCGGGCCCACAGGAAATGTGTTGCAGCTTCACGTGTCTGGAAAAAGCCACAATTAACTATCCACTTATGTCCGAGCCTCGCCTGGTCGCTAATCTCCTCTGTAATTAAGAAAAAAGGTTACTTGCTGCTGGTTTTAACAGCTTAACAGTTTTCATCCAAATCGGATGATTCAAAGATTACAAATATAAACCAATGCAGAGATCACAGGCTAATAAGTCGAAGCTAGGATTCATTTAGAAAAAATAGGGGCCCAAAGTTGTATTTAATTGAGTTTTTAAAGAAATATATATATTACTAAAACTTTATTTTTACCAGTTAAAATAAAACAGAAATTGTACTAGTCAACTAACATAAATTCTATCCACTTTTTACTAAACAAGCAAGAACAACCAATTCATCTTCACAATCGAAGTTCAGCTACTTAAGTTTTAACAAAATCTTTTGCAATTAATGTTTTTACATTTGACTTTTATTCAGTGTTATAAAAAAACAGCAGTAGTTGCCACAACAATATCTTTTAAACATAGGAGCGTTATGATCATGCAATATTTTATAATTTGTTCATTTTATGGCACAATTATATGGGAAACCAATTACTAGTTATAATACACCTTTAAGTGATGAAGAATCATTTATTAGCAATAAACACATGAACACCTTAATAAAGCAAAATTCTAAAACTCAAATTGCTTATATGTCATGAACATAAGTTTGATCTTAAGATTATTTTTAAAGATTAAAAACTCCTTTTATTGCTTTTTTGGCTTTTGGCTTTCAAGATCTACCTTCTTTATTTGGGTTAAAAACAGATATTGTCCACAAAAATAGTGGAATTTAACAACGGGAGACAGTCCCTCACACACTCGATTTTGCTTAGTAAAAAATCTTAATGCCACCATCTGCCTTAAGGGCTAGCATATGGAAGCATAGGCAGCTAAACACACTTTTCTTTTCCCTAACTAGCTCTATTTTAGTGCAAGAAAACACACAAATATGCAGATGAAACCTTTCTGTGTGTCTTATTTTTATAAAATTGAAAGCCATTTAATCCTAGATGTTTACAAATACTTGGATTCAAAAGCACCAAAAGATTTCTTGCAAAAAAGGGAAAAAATATTATGACACATCGATAATGGTTTATCAATGCACATTCAATCAAAGTGGTTCAAAACACATCAGATCACATCATGAATGTCTCAGATTCTCACCTCTACAGGACTTTGTTGTTTGTTCCTTTCTAATAACTAGAGTATTTATGTAAGTAGATCCAAATATAAATATGGTCCATGTGAAGAGCATTTAAAAGTAAAGGAGCAGAGCACATTTCCAGCAGATGATATCATCAAATAAGCAGTGGGCAAATCTAATACGGCAAAAAATGTCATGAAATTAAGAATTAAAAAAAGGGTTTCCATTAGTCGAACCACATTTTTGCTAAATGGATGTGGACAGCCTTAATTACTGCCAGCCATTTCCACAATAATTGTGACAATTAAAGCCCCATATGTCTCTTTTGTTGAACTGTTTAAAACTACAACGGCAACACTACGAATAACAAACCACGCTTTTATGAGTGACACAGACGCCTGAAAAAAGATGAACCACCAATTAAAATCACTGACTGATGCTCCATCCATTTACCTCTAAGCATCATCTAACTTTAGAAAGCACCATCTGCTCACGGAGATGTTCACGTCTGCATAAACTGTGGCGCATATGCAGAACATACATGATGTTGGACCTCTGAGCACCGCTGAGGGTGTGACTGACAGTCTGCTGCTACATCTCAGCACAGAGAGACTTTCTACTTGGTTGGATGAAAGCCGAGTGTCCTCCTCACCTTTTCTGTCATCTTTAGACAGGTGCGGTGCACAGGTGGAGGCTGGCAGTGACAGATGCCATCAGAGGAGATATTTATTGCTGGGTGACTCGGGAGGGATAAACAAGATTTTCTTCTTCTTTTAATGAACCTTTTTTTTCTTCTTTTTTTAGCATTTGATAAGACGTAGAAGTGTACTTGTGTCAACAGTATATCGTATCACTACTATTAAACACAGAAAGATATGTTGGTTTCATCTATGCAAAAGTTCTGGGCCACCTCTCATTTCCTCAGGTTTTTCTTCATAGCAGCCTGGCTCTTTTGAAATTTCTTAAAATGGTCTAAAGCAATATTCTCTGGAAATTCTGAAGGTCTTACAGTTTTTCTTTGGACATTGGTTGCTTTTTTTGTTTTTTTTGTTTTTTTTTACTTACTTTCATTCCAGCCCTTGAGCCAGACGATTTTTAAGAGGGCATCTAACTCAAAGAACCCAGTGCTGTATCTACACACAAAAACCTAGAAAAGGATTGATTCTATTTTGTATCTTTGATACTGGCTGCATTTGTTCCCATTTCTTTAGATGCACCTCAGATGTGAGTGAGAAATAACCCTCACAACACATTTTACGAGGATAATATGGTATTTTTGCACCAACAAAAACTTGGTATGTCTCAAGAAGGGGTGTCCAGAGGAAATTTGATTAAAGGCAAAAAAAAAAAAAGGCAAAAATATACACATAGCAGAGTAACAGTTTCTTTAAGTGATGTCCTGAAGAAATAAGACCAAACACAAGATCTGTGGGGTGCATGGACCCTCAGTTGATCCGTCTGTCTGTCTCCAACAAGGAGAAAAGGCTATGGTCTCTCAAATGACACAAGAACTGGATTGAACATCACTGGCAACAGGTCTTATGGAGTGATGGATCCTCCCCTGGGCCTAGACCTCAATATTAGCAGAGAAGTGGGGGATCATCTTGACAGGGAACAGAACAGAAGGCAGCCAATGTCCAAAAAGAGCTTTGGAAAGTCCTTTAAGCAGTCTGAAGAATGATTTCTTCAGACTGACAAATCGATAAAATTGCAAATAAATCAGGTCTAAAATAGGTTCAGGCTGGGCTGAGAAATAAATGTGGTTATTTCAAGCTTTTCAGAATTGTAGGGACTCTATTAACTGTATTTCTATTAGTGTTAGCGTGAGTCAGATTAAGCCTGCTGCACCTATTCTCTGGTTTACCAAGCAGTATAAAGAGATGAGCCTGGCTCAAGACTTTTGCACAGCACTGTAAGCTGTGCGAACTGAGAAATGCACAGTAACATTTGCACATCTCCAGCTTTTCTCTCAAAACCATGAACTCTCAAAGACTAGGTGGAAGGCGACACGTAATTGGACTGTTGTTAGCTCTGTGCTGGAGGAGGATCTGTATTGTTAACCTTGACAGTAACACAGTAGACAATGAGGGATTTTTTTCCACCACCTTTTTTCCTTTCCAAATCATGAAATATTCATGCGCTACTAAAACGAATTCCCCTTATAATTTGGGCAAGTCTGTGGGCTCAGGTGCCTCCGTGGAGGCGGACCAGCAGATGCTCCATTACTGACTGACTGATGAAGAGCGTGAATACAGCAGAAAAGAGGCACTATGCACCACACAGACATGCAACAGTGTCCCCGGGATTCACACCGGAGGAAACTCAAGCTTGGATGGAGAGGGTCTGAATAAGTAAATGGACTCAATTAGAAGAGTGAGGCTGAGGTGAAGACTTAAACCGAATAAAATACATGCTAAAAATCACTTTTACAGGGCCCTGCATGCGCTCTGTTGGATTAAAGTTGGGTCGATTGAGCCGATTTACGCGTTCTGCAGCAAGGTGAAGCGCACCGATGGAGAAACGCTTGAGTGTCTCCAATGCGTGTCACTGCATAGTTAGCACTGCATAATAACAATAATTACTTATTATAACCGCAGTCGTAAAACCCTCCACTCGTAAAGTCACGCGCACTTCTAACTGACTTAGAAACCCTGTAAGAGACGAACCAAATAATATTTCTCATCGGCAAGAAAAGTCTCCGCAGCCCCTGGTGCAAATGTTGGTCAGCCAAAGAAGGGTGACACGGGTTAATGGTGATAACAGCAATGCATAGAGAGTGCAAAGCTCATCGGTACCTGGTCTTGCTGTTGAGCCGCTTTCGACGGTGCATTGCCTTCCTTCGCAGTGGTCATGATTTCCTAAAGCTAGGGGGGGAAGAAAACTGTTGTTTCGCCGGCAGAAGGAAAAAAGGGGGGACAGAGGAGGGAGGGGATGCAAGAGAGAGCGAGAGAGAGGGGTGGGGGGGAGAGAGAGAGAGAGAGAGAGAGAGAACCCAAGGAGGGGAGCGGAAGAAAACGGTCTGTTCTCAGCGCGTGCTGGCTCGCTGCGAGCAAAGGTGTGAAATAACAAGTGGTGGAAAGGAGAGGAGGCGCAGCTCAAAGACGAGAGAAGGCAGAGAAATTTTTTCAGCCAGTGGAAGGAGGTGGAGACAAGTGAGAAAGAGAGGCAGACAGAAGCCAATGCGGGACTCCGCGTTAGCTGCTCCATATTCTGTCCGCGCGTGCCCCGCCGACCCGCATTGTGAATGGAATCAATTAAAAATGCATACAGAGAAATTAACTGCCGACTCTTCCACACTGAAGAGGAATTTAGGATTATAAAATATTCGACTACATCCACAGAAACAGCGAAGGACTCCAGTTTTAACGAGTGTTTGATTCTCATCTATCTGCTGTAACCAAATCAACTTATATCGTTTTTTTCTCAGCGCCAGCACTTTTATAACTCTGCCGTTAAGCTGAAGCCCTATCTTAAAGTTTTCCACCCCTAAACTCCCCTGTATTAAACTAGAGTAATAGTTTTAATGTGATATGACAGGATTAAATATTATGCTCGTAGAGGGATAAGAATTATTCAAGTAATACAGTAGTGATGAGAATGTGTGCAAAAACGGATGTGGCTGTAAAAAGTTATCCTGACGTTGAAAATTGAGTTGCAGAACTAATAAAAAATGTTTTTAAATCGAGCTAGACCGGTCTGAAGCTGACTGAAGGCAGAAAACAAGCTCAACATTGCAGTAAATGTGAACCTTCCGTGCTCTTAACGTTTCGTGACCAAGACCAAGCCTCATTTCATGGGCATGTTCAATTAATTACATCTGCAAGAGGTGTTGTACAATCACTGTTAAACACCGTGAGGAAATGACTTACTTTGATTTGTTCTGAGATGTACTTACAGTTAATTAATACCCAACTCTCTAGTTTGACTCTTTATGTTGCAGGGTTGCAACCGAATGTGCTGCACTGTTAATTAAAGTCAAGTGGTGACTGGGTGAAATGAATTACCTGGTTGTCCCATATGAATACCTGCGGGGTTGCTCTGTGTCAAGCAGAGCACAAAGGAAAAAAAAAGCCTGTTCTTCATAAAAAAAAAGTAAGGAACTGTCACTCTTTGAAGAGATACCATTGTTTTCTGTTGTTTAAACCAAATGCGGTGTAATTTTGTTTCAATCAAACTAATTTCCACTGCATGTTTTCATTCCCAGACTAGGTACATGGGCCCCAGGAGAAATCCACATTGAGTTGCATAGCGGAAACTATGGCAACAGAATAGTTAGCTGTCTGCTTGAGGAACAGGGGGATATTCTGGTTAATTTCCATGCTAAAGATATGCAACTATGTCAGTAGCACTTAGAGAGAAGCTCGTTAGACAAATATATTTTTAAAATGCAATGGAAATATTCCCCTTATAATAACAGTCTACTAACATGCACTTATTGATTTTATCATACTGACCTCAATTTTGGACTCTGTTAGCATGCAAATAGTGCTAATTAGTAGCTACTTGGCACAATTAAAGGGACATTTTGACCTAACAATGGCACTATGAAATTTATGAAATTATTAAATCCATTATGGTTTATCTTGAAGTATTAGGCAACCAGCCATAGCAAAATAACATGTCCGGGCATGGTCACACAGCACATAGTCTGATGTCACTGTACCAGGACCCACTGGAATTCCAAATGAAAGCAATCTTTTAGCTTCTCTTTTTCATTGTAGCAGGTAAACAAACATCAGCAGAATTCCTGTGTTGTTATACAGCAGACTGGATGGGCATTTTGAAGCAGTGCATTGATCCAAACAATTCTCTTAAACCTAACCAGGTTGCTCTGGTTCCTCGGTTTAAACCTTTTTTTTACTATTCAGTTATTAACTCACTTATGCACTTAGTTCATGTATTTACTTTACAGGAAACCACTGGGGAATTGTGTGACGTTATCTGTCACATTAAGGAACATGCCAAATCTACAGTGATGGACAACACATGTTATTTGGGGGTTTTCCCACTGTCCAGCATGCCTGTAAACATAAGTTAACTATGGCTGGCTGTGTCTTCGCCCCTCTCTCCTCGCTTAACAGATACCTAAACAATATTTTATTCCCCTGTGTCACTCAAAACAAGGAGTCCTTTTTTAGTTTTTCCTCGCAAACATCAACTTCACAGATAAGGTTGAGTGTCATGTTTAGCATCAAGTGATACAGCCATCCTGCCAGGCGTTCACAGTTTGTATCTGATAAACATTATGTGGGGACTAAGAGAAGAAGACCAGCAGCCAGACCTGAACGTCCACAAGGGCAAGCCCACCCTGCAAGCAACAATGGAAACAGACACCAAATCCTCACACACACTTAATAAGACTTCTGCTGAGAATGTTTAAATCGACCGGGTTCCTGTCTGATATAGTATGTGGATCCTCAGGATTCTGCAAAATATGAGTTGAAAACACTGTTTTAATGAGATAACTATTGTTTGTTCTTACTTGATCTAGTATTAAATACCAAGCACCATCCTCTGCGGTATCAAGTTTTAAATTTTAGTATCATAACATCATGATTATAGTGTGTGCTGCCATATACTGATGATTAAAAGTCTGCGACACTCTGAACTGCTCCACAATATGGCCGGAACACCATGTTGTAGACTATATTTTCAAGAGCCAGAAATTTGAACAATGCAGGTGAGAAACAAATGCAAAATAACAAAGTGATCTAAAACTCAGGTCACTTTATTATATACCTCCGGCCTGCCATTTAATCTTCTTACAAGTAATCTGTTTGTTTATAAGAAAATTCTCCAGAATCGTGCTTGCTGTGTTCGCCATTCCCACTTAATATTGCTGTGGGTGTTTCCTTTTTGTAACAGTTCTATGATGTAACCTTGTTCATCTTCTGGAGAATCTACAAGCTTTAAAAACCTGTATTATCTGGTGTCCTGGATAAGAATGAGGACACTGGCTGCAGATCTGTTCGGTTCAGTATGTTAACGAGGTTGGTGCCTCTGCAGAATTATGTTGTTTGGTTTTATACAACAGGAATTTGGGTATTATTCAGCAATGACTGAAATAGTGACATTTTGGAATTTTTGGTTTGTTATTTCAAGGCACAAAATTATGGAAGATTATTTAGTAGTATTTGAAATAATTTAGTCTCTGGTCAGTTTGACCTCTTAGTTGTAAGAACAACTGCATGAAAAACATCAAAATGGATTAATGGCACCAAAATCCTAATAATTGTAAATAAGTTAGTAATGATGCAGCCTAAACCCAACCAGGAAGGGAAATAAAGTCATTTTAACATGTCCTAAGTCATCAAGAAGTAAACCAGAGAAAAAGTCCACTAAGATGGCATTTATGTTAAAAAAGGTTTTTTTATAAAAGTATTTTATCCCTAACTACAAAAAGTTTCTAACACTAACTGAGCAGTTTTTATTTCCACCCCAACCAAACTCAAAACGGTACAAAGTGTCTGAAAAAAAAAACAACAGTTGTCTTATCTGGGTGTTGAAGTCATGTCATATGGTTAATATCACTACACCACGCCATCCATCAACTCTATGTGCTCATCAGGAAGACTTTATGGCTTTTTCAAAGAAAAAACTTGAGAACGGAATATGTTTTGTTGTCAAAGGAATGAACAAACAGCCTATTTCATTGCTTTGATTGAAGGACTTGTCAGACATTATTTCCACAGCACTAAAAATCTGGCCTTTATGTAAAAATACTTTCAGTTTAAGGGGGAAAAAATGCAAAAAACACTTTTCCTATCTTTATCTTTTCATTTGAATTCATACCAAATATTACAAGAAAAAAAAAACACTACTTGTAAGTCTTGATCTATGAAGATGAATGAAAGTCGCTCATTGTTTGCAGAAGCCTCTGCCTCCGTCTACAAAGCTCATTAGCTGCTTTCTTTTGCAACAAAAGTGTGTGCGCTCACCATCAAGAGAATGATATATGAATCTGAAACAGCTTCTTAACAACCAATCCATCAGCTCCAAACTAATGATGGCCACTTTTAGCTAAAGCCCTTTTGGTCAAACTGCAGCAGCCAAAAAACACAATAACCACCTAAGTGTATACAAACTTCTCGCCTCTGATGTTGACAAATGGGCAGAAGAAGCTGGCGATGATTTTTTTTTTGAGGGGTGAGTTTGTTTAAATACACATATTCCTGCAAAAGTTGGGAATTAACTGAGTGAGAGTGCCAACCGCCCCAAATGAATAGAGCTATTCGTTCACTACTGCCTCATCATTTCACTGCCAATGGCAAACTATCAGCCGGCCTCCCGAACTGAAAGCACTTTTGCCTAATTAAAGTTTCTCTGTAATCATTACTTGTCACAATCTTAAAATACTAAACACTGATTCATTATTTCAGCACTGACTATAGCTCTGGAAAGAAAATGATGGTTCCTTGATGTAGCTTACATCTACAGAAATAATTGCCTTAGTTAAAATGGCATCTCAAAGTAAACCTGCAACATTGGAGTCTGGCATGTGTACTAAGGCAGTTTAATGGAGCCTGGAGATTTCATGACTAACTCGCCAGGTCTTTGGTGCTTATTACTTGATGGGCATGCATTCAAATAGCCTTCACAGGCAAGATGATTAAAAGAAAATGGGTAGGAATAAAGCAGTGGAAGCTTAAAATAAGAGAAGAGTGAAGTGTAGGGAAAAAGGATGAGCTGCGGCTCTGATAAGATTGAATTCCACATTAAGTTTCTTTCCTTTGTTGAACTTAAGGGACAGAAATCAAAGCAAAGTCTGGCAGAGATGTTTAACAGAAGTAAAGTTGTTTTCTGCACGTGCATCCCTTTTCTTAAAATAAGATATTTGGAGAGCGGAGGTTTTAAATCTCTGTTAACATCAGCGAATGCAAAAGGGATTGTGCACAATTCAAGAAAATCTGGAGTTTTTTTTTTGTTTTTATGAAGTCTGTTCTCAAAAGCTCTCACACACGGGCAGAGTGGAGCAGTGCGGCACATATTCCTCAAATAACACCACTTCAGCATGCTAACTTTGATTATTTCATCTGTGTGTATCATGTTTTGTTTTCGCTTCTTCGCTGAGGATTCAGTTCCTAGTTGGTTTTAAGTTCATGCATGCGCACATCAAACACAAGAAAATGTGTCCCAATATACCCGTTTGTGGAGAAGATGGAATATTTTCCCAGTACGAGTTAAAGCCAGCACCACTCTCCCAGAACATAGTCTGTCATTGCGTAAGCCCGAAGCCATCTATCAATGTTATTGTATTCCTGCATCAAATCCTTCAATGCAAGCAGTCCTCAGTGTGTTGAATAAAAAAGAAGTTTAATGGGATGGCTCAGAAACAAAAGTTCTGCATCACACAATGACTTGTTTTGAATAAATGAAGTGGGGACTATCTGCTGCTGAGTGCTCCTTCTTGGAATGTGAGTTATGATTTAGATTTATATGAGACACGGAGGTGCAGGCATGGCAGCAAAATAAGACCAATATCACCACAGAGAAGGGTTGGCAATACAAAGTGACGGCTCCGGCGTTGACATAAGACCAGAGGTCTGGGACTCACTCAAAGAGACACAGAATCCCAAGTGGTGGTGCATCATAGGACTGTGCGCCTCAATTTTTTGCTCCTATTTGTTTGACACATCATGGGAAGGACCGTGATATTGGAAAAAAAAGTAATTGCTTTCCCATCTGTACCATGCACCACCTAAATACCGAACAGCTTACATACTCTCCTCTCACAAATATTGCTTGGCACCATCACCCCAACAGATTGGGTTGATGCATCAGGATGCAGTTTCTCCTCTTGTCGGCATACAGCACATTATGGCAGGCATGACTCATCAGCCGTCACACACCTCTGCTGTGAAATGTCAACAGAGCCTGATTCCACAGTCGTGCCTCCATTTTTGGCATCCGGCAACAGAACATCTCTGTAGTGTTTTTTAACCAAGCCTCCCTGTGTGGAGTTTATTCCAATAGATGATATCATCGACACTTTTCTCATCTGTTTATCGCTTGGTTTCATAGTCTTGGAACGGATCAGTGGCACACATGAAGTCCAAATCAAATACATATTTATTGATTGACAAATGTAGCCAACTCAAAGTATCTTGGGGTGATCATCAGTGGCAGTTCTGGTCTTAGAGTGACCAGCTTCTTTATTTATGGGCCAAATGCTTCCCAGCCAATTTCCAACTTGAAGCTCTTTAAATATCTTCTACACTGCAGCAACCTTTACAAGCATCTTTCAGTGAGTGGAAATCTTGAAAATTTTTCAAGTTGTTACAGCAAGACTGTCAAGACTTTTGGTGATAGACTTGTTGCCTCTGGGAATGCTATAATACCTTAGGTGGTAATAGCCTTTGTGATGCTTTCTGAGTCCTGAGACAAAAGAAAGTGGAAACAAATGGCTATCAATGTAGATTATAATGCAGCAAAAGGGGGGAAGCTTCAAGGAATAAACACAGGATGTCAATATTTGTGCCTGGTGTAAGATTTATTCATGTTTTTTTCTATACAGTAAACTTGTTTTACTTCAGAAATTGTTTTGAAAAATAGTAAGTATGGTTGATTTGTCTTCATTTATGAGAAATATGTGTTTTTGAACATATCAAAGCTCCGGAATGAGCCCTGATGAGGACAACGTTTGCCCTACAGTTTGTTTCTTGGCTATTGATAATGTTAATCTCACTGTTCATTTTAAAGTCCAGTTTTTTGGTGAGGTACTAAAAATGCTAATGACATATTCTTAAACGCCACATGGACATCATCTTGTTTTTGAAAGACTCCATTGTCATGGCAACAGCAGTTGCTTTGTGCATTAAATGGGATTTACTCAGGATTGCTGTGAGTCAGAGCGTTTTATTCTGCATCTCATAATATGCTTCAAAAACTGATGTGACTGTGAATAGCTTCCTGAAATGATCCTGAAGCGCATCGGGGGGTGGGAGTGGGGGGGGGGGGGAATTAAAGAAAGACAGCTCCACCACCTGCAGAACAAACTCATTCTGGTTATGCTGAAACTAATTAATAAAAGAAAGTAAGGACGACGACACTGTCTCACATGGTCGTTGAGGGACGATAAGTGGCTGATAGAGCCTCACATCACCTCCTCAAGGATTGACGCGTCTTGCTGCACGTCGGATAATAACACACTTCCAAACAGCACTCGCTCACACATTTAGACCCCCACTAAAAGGCCAGTATAGGACTAACACATTTCAGCAATAGGCAAGAGGACAGTTCCCAATACCGATCCAGGCACCATCAAAAGCCTGACTGTGCTGAAATAGATTTCAGCACCACAGAATGGACAGCTCCAGCAGAGCGTTTCACTGCCACATCCAGGATTCCTTTCGCCGGGAAGTGGGGACCTGGAGAGAAAAATACCAGCACAAATGGCTTTTTCCACTTTAGCAGAAGACTGTAAGAGCAGAATCCATGAGCAAATGATCTTGAATAGGCCTAAAATATCATCAGGGTCCTATCAGTATTAGAAATTGATGTGACTGGAAATGACTTATTCTTGTACAGCAATTTCTTTCTAATAACACATCATTACGTGCAATTGCAGCTTTGAGGAGCGACACTGCAGATGGGAACCATAAGACAAAGTTGAATAGAGAATGATGCAGCTGTTTTACACCTAAAATTCACAGTGAAAGTGCTTTTAGAGTGTTTTAAGTGCTACAAATGGATTATATTTTCTAATTACGTTTTCATTTTTAGGTGTTGAAATTCAACAAAAGCTGCACTTATACAAAATATTTCTAGGAGAGGTCATTTAAGCATCTTTGAGTATTTTCTCTCTTCTATGCAATCAGAGACAAACAACTGAAGATCCAAGTTGTATGTTTGGTTGAATAAGATTAAACAATTAAACTCACAAGGATTTATTGTGATTTCTGTTTACTCTGCATCACAGCATTCTGCAGCAATCGCATTTGTAAAAGTGACAATGAGGAGTTTCCTTAAGATGGTCATTTAAATCTAATATGCTGACATAAATATTGTGTATATCAATGGTAGAATTTAAGCCCATTCTTAAACTAGAAACAATAATTGTGAGAATTATCTTTGAGTTATAACCTTCATATAACCCCCAAAAGCCAAATTTTTGTTGTATTTTTTTCATTTCTGGACAAACTGTGAATTTGTAGAGTGGCAGAGAAACGACAGCAGTCAGCAACAACCTGCAATTTCATGTTGATTCAAAAGAGCGTCTTGTTCTAAATTAAGACAGAATTGAACAGACAAACCCAAAAAGCAAAGCAAAACCTGTAGAAAATAACACAACCCACTTGAACGTTTTTCTTGTTCTGAAACATCATTGCAGAGGGTTGGGTGTAGAGGGTTAGGGTGGGGGTAGCAGGTGTTGGTGGTGCAAGGTGGTGGTGATGGTGGAGCAGAACATGTTAGCTGTGACTAACCCTTTAGCAGTGAATGTTTTGCTACAAGCTTCATCAATAAACACCACACAGCAAAAACAAGGTATCAAGTCATTTTCTCCTGTAAAAAATTACATTCAATACTTACTTTTCCTCTGAGCTTCATTTTATAAAAACATGATTATGTTTCACTTTTATGACGACGACATACTGATATATTTACCAGTTAAAGGTTGGGTATACAGTACGATCTTCTCCAGATACCCTCTAGACACACTTTTTTCCAGATTGATTTACATCCACCTCACACCCAGACAGCTAATAATAAACTTGGATGAATTTAAAAAAGAGCAAAAAAATACATCCAGCGGTTCTGTTGAAGGATGGCAAATCAAACATTTTGATCCAAACTTGTTGGACCTAATGGTTCGCTGTGATTGACTGAGTTACTGCCTCATCTTCCTGGTGACGACTCCAGCTGCACGCGTCCTAACCATGCTCACAGTACCTGCGCGTCACTGAATGTAGCAGGAATAGCAGAAGAGGAGCCTTGGGGACCCGCCGCACGTGGAAGCGGTGTGTCTGCGGCAATTTAGCACAATAATGGGAGGCAAGAGGGAAAAAGTTTTTTTGTAAAGCTGTTATAAAAAAATTTGTGGACAAGGAAAGGGCACATACATGGATCAACATCCCCATTGCATTGTTTAGATGGCGACAACTTCGGTATGTGTTCATTCAGCCATGTTACACTGAAAAAAAAATCCTCTTGTTCCTTCAGCTGATCGTGGCAGTGCACGTGCACAGGTTTTAGAGGAGAGGGGCAGCTTTTTTTTGTTGTTGTTTTTTTTCAAATTTTGGCTTTCTCTGACTCTCGGACAAGATCGTATACCCTGCCTTTAAAGCCTCTGAACCTGGGAAATTAAATGCTTTAAGTTGGATATTAAACACTGGATGTCATAAGTTCTTTTCATTGGATCCCAGCATAAAACAATACAAATTCTGCCATCCATTGGGCCTTAAGTTGATTCTACAAGGCCTGCTGCACAGAACCTCGTTGTCAGGATTGCTAAAGCCTGAACTTTGAATAGAATATTTTAAAAAAACTTACATGGTCATGTTTTCTATTACTTTAGAAATATTTCTTAGTTAAAATAGTTTCTAACTTTTAAGGACACTGATATGGTTTGGCATGCTTTTATTCAGTTTTTTGAATACCCCCAATCAACCAAGCATGTTTTTGGACAGTAGGATGAAGCCAGAGTGAACCCACACATGAACACGTAGAATGATCACTGTTCAGCCCTGTACGCATGGGCTCCCAAATACAGCCCTACATCCTCTCACTGCAGTCTTGAATATTTTTCTTATTTTTAAAAAATTAAAAAACAAGTGAAACAGAGGTGAAAGAATGCCTATTTATGTAGTATATATCTAATAATAAAAACTTGCACCAGTGGAGGGGTTTCAAGGGGGAGGACTTCATCTGTTTGTGATTAAGTGTCACTTGGCATAAGGGATCATAACTCTTAATGAACCTTTGGGGAGAGACACATTTTTCTCTCACATATCACAATAATGTGAGGAAAATGTTGTTTATATGAAACTTTGCCTACATTCTGGCAGCATGCTCCATTAAAGCAATAAAAACAGGGCCACCAGACTGTGGTGCAGAATTTTCTGTCTTCTGCCTGATGAAAAATGGTATCTACCATTTTAAACAACCACTTTGTTTTATTATTTTTGGGAGCATTAAGATAAAGCTCAGTTTTGCCAACATGAATCATAAACCTCAGGGTTAAAAGGGAGCTATGTTAAAATGCAACAATACTCTGCCTCTGTATGTCTTTAAAGCACAATTTGTAAAGTGATGGGTGAGATAAATAAATGAATACATAAAAACAGGAGTCAAATAAAAACACAAGACCTTTCTTTTATTGGGGAAGTAATTTATATTAACCACAATTGCATTGGTTTAGCTAGAGCTGCTGTCTGCGTGGCTCTCTCAGTCTGTAAACCATGATAAATCACAAGTCGGGGGAACATTTGTCACAGAGGGCCACGTGTCCTTTTATTGCACCAGGTCTCTCTTTTTCTTCTCTCCCCTCACTTGGTCTCCCTCTCCCACTCGTCCCTCATTCCTTCAACCTCCATGGTAGTTTCATTCCTCACAGAACATCTTTGTTGTGAATTTATCACTGCCCGAGCCTCTGTGCTGTGTTAGCTATGCCCTTGGGTTTCTAATAGGGCCAGTAGTGCATGGTGGCACTTAGGTAGACTTGGTAGGGTGTGTAGTGGTACAACCCACAATTCCAGTATAAATGAAACATTATTAATTTGGATTAAAGGAGACTTCTCACTTTCCCCTGCTCTACCAAACAGCACGGAGCTGTAACTCAGCAGGACGTCAAAACAGCCGGCCTGCGACACTTCAGC
>JBBBVT010000019.1:3410409-3422742 GCA_037177035.1 Craterocephalus eyresii | reverse complement strand
GTCAGATATCCGGAAACTAGTATCACAATCTGACCAATCACAGGGGAGAACTTCCGCGTCTCTGCGTCTCCGTAGCCTGCTGCAGTCAGGTCTGGAAGAGGTGCGTGTCGAGCCTCTGCGGACCTACGCAGAGGCTACGGCGGTTTGGTCAGACATTCACGAAAATTCAGTACCAGATAAACTTTTTGAAAATTGAGCCTTAAGTGGAAATCCTTAGCCCGAACAAACATACCAGCATACCAACAAACATACAAGCATACCAGCACAAAACACCTCATTCCATTTCAAAAGCACGTCCGTGGAGGGCCGATGATTGGACCTTGCTTTGGAGCTAAAGAGCCAGGGCGCCTTACCATCACTGGGACATCACTGAGTCAGACGACTAAAGCTTGGCTTGAGTGGAGTCATGTTACTGACTGATCCGTAAGACTGCAGCAAATCTATAACAAAATGGCCGTACAAGAGAAGAATCTAGGTGTGTAAGAGCTCAGTTGAAGTCCAGACCTCAACCTGATTGAAATGCTGTGAAGGGACCTTTAGGAGAGATATGCAACCTGCAAACGTCAATCAACTTAAGAAACATGGTAAAGAAGAGTGAGTTTCTTTCCAAAAAACATAGCAAAAGAATGATCAAATGATGCATTCGTAACAAAACTGTGAAAGGCGGCCACACAATATGAAGCAGATGTTGATCAGATTTGAAGAAATAGATCTTGGGACATGAGTTGCTTTCTGAAAAAACAAAAACAGGCTGCAAACTTTTCCTCAGTCCAAAATCAGGGGATGCAAGATAATTTGTTTCCAGTCGGCTCTTTCTTTAATTGAATTCAGTTGATGTGAAAACAGAGCTTCACTCCGAAGCGCCCCTCAGAGAGAGCTCAGATTAGTCCAAACAAACCCCTGCAGAGCTTCAATCAAACAGCCGTTTCTCTCTGGAGAACACTGACATTTGATG
Source organism: Craterocephalus eyresii (assembly GCA_037177035.1). Taxonomy (NCBI): domain Eukaryota; kingdom Metazoa; phylum Chordata; class Actinopteri; order Atheriniformes; family Atherinidae; genus Craterocephalus; species Craterocephalus eyresii. Next base: position 3,421,787 of record JBBBVT010000019.1, on the reverse strand, counting down.
ACAGCTCTGACATAGACTCGGGAAGTCTGTGGCATTTCCTTCAAAAATGAAAATAATTCGAAAAAGAAGGGGAAAAAAAGAGAAAAAAAAAAACGCAGCTATCTTAAATCAATTCTTTGAGGCATTAAAGTGACCGGAGCAGGCAACGCTGTTTACCAAAGTTCCCTTAAATCCCTCATATAACACTGTCCTCATCAGAGCTCCATGTTGCTGTTTGTAAAGTAGTCATTCTGGAGCTCGGCTCCCTTTTCCACAATATGTTCCTCAACTTTGCACAGCTTGTCTAATTTTTAATCAACAGAAGCTGGGGGACAGACAAATATGCCATTAAAGCTGCAGAAAGACAGAAGCCTTGTCATCTAGACCATTATGATATAAATATTTGATTACAACATAAAGGGTCTTGCTTGTAAGTTAGCAAGGCCATGCATACAAAAGGGAGATTTAAGTCATAGTATGGCCGTACAACACAGCAGAGCAAACAATTTTAGCTCAGCATCGAACCAATATGTTCCTTGGTGCTCATTAAATATTAACAGTGCTTCGGCCAAATCTTCTAATCTGCACTGATTACTGTGGTGTGTATTGTGAAAATATGTTTAAGCTCGCTCAAGAGAGAGAAAAAGCAGATTTGGGAGGTTTCTCATCCATTTCTGATATCTGCATTCTGTGGTGAGTGTGGGTCTAAGTTGCAGCCGCACAACGAAACAATGCACGCTGATGAAGACAGTGTGCTTGCTCAAGTGCGCTCAGTCGAACATCTTGTATTTTACAAGTGGTTTAAAGTAATCAAAGTGAAAGATTTTAGCAGATTATTCTGCCAAGATGAAATTGCCAAAATGAAATGAGATTTAATGCCCAATTTGGGTTTAGAAAAAACAGGAATTATTTTTGTTTTGCATTCATAAACATTATTTTACAAATAACCTAATTAGCAACTCTTTCTTGGAGCATATCTTCATTTTCTATAGATATTATAAAAGGGGAAAACTTCAGCTTAAACTCAAACTGCCGATGATCTTCACAAAAAACTTGCACAAAAGAGAAGTTTTAACTATCTGACAAATAATGCAAAAAATTTTTGTATTTTATACATATACAAACATTTTATATAAGCAACACCTGTTAATTAATAAAACTTATTGTCAGAAAAGACAAAAAAAAAAGGTGCATGCAATTAAATGGCCGCATCGTCTTTACTCTGTCCTGGTCAGGACAAAGTCAATGTAAACAAATCATCTGGTATTTGCCTTTCACTATAATTACCTTTAAAATGGCCTTGAAAGAGGCTTAATACTGATTATGAACCTTTATCAACTTCATTATAGGATGCCTTGGTCATGGGGTGGGTCTAACATCTTATTTAATATTGATTCGATTTTCATCCCTAATAGATTTTGATCCATTAACTCTCTATTTGTCAATAGTATTAGGACCAAATCGCATTGAAATTTCTGCCCTTTATATAAAAACAGACTAATCAGCTCATTGAATGATTTTACAGAGCAGCAAAGTAAGAAGAAAACTTTAGAAACATGTAAAGAAAAAACTATATTATAACCATAGTACAAGCAAGTCCAGTTATTTACTTGATCAGGGGTAAAGCGAATGAGACAAGACTAAACATGGAGCCAAATGATTTCCTGATTCTGTCTTCTTCACAACTTAATGTATTACCTGTACTTGGCACTTAAAATGATTAATTAACTAAATTTCATTCCTAATGCAACAAATGTTCCCTAAAGTCATGCAGAGCTGTTACAATTTGCATCTGCACACCTACGATGCAGTTTAGGTTTCATTTTTTAATTCTGTTTTCTCCCAGTTCTTCAATGTGATCATTTGAAAGTATTGTTACAGGAAAAAAAATAGTCAGTCTTTTGGCAACGATGATACAGACACTGTTGGAAAGCATTTGCCTTAAGAAGTTTCTGATGGAAATGTTCTCAAAGTAAAGGAGAAACTTCATGATGCAGTAAACTCATTTTCATGTTTCCAACTCCAGCGGCTGGACAAACAAATCAGTCCATTTGCAACTGCAGTAAAAGGCTTCAGTTCTCTGTCATAACAACTGTCTTCAGACTTGCTTGACTTCACCTACATAGAAAAAAAAAAACAGAAAAAAAACGTTGCTGCCAGATGACATTTGTCCAACTACTTTAAGGAAATATCCTGATATGTGTTAAATGAGAACAGCTTTGGGGTAGTATGCAAACATTTAAAAAATAAAAAAAACAGGAAGAAAATCTGGACAACATTCACAGTCTCAATGAGTGCAGCTCAAAGGTTGAAAAAATTGCCCTCTAATAAATTTCTCTGCAGTGACCAGAGCCTCCCGCTCATGAATAATAAACGGGGCTGCACTGATCCTATTTTTCACTCAGACACCCGCCTCATCCAACATTTGACACTGCAATATCGCTCTGAAAAAAAGCACAGCAGCAGAGCCCCAGTCTTTGAGCTCCACGCAGCTGCACACACACGGCAGAGTCGCAACCAAGTTCATTTTCATTAAGGTGTCACTTACAAGGCCAGGTGATGCCAAATTCATTTACTTCAGAGAACCCAGCATTCTTGTCAGGCAGGTTTATAAAGATGTGGACTTAAGAACAGCGGGTTGGTGTGCCGAATTTCAAATGGATTGATACCTAATCTTTTCAATACTAGTATAGGGTTTTATTTATCTCATCTGCAGAGACTCAGACTTTTACTTCAAGTACACTTGTAGTAATATCACAGAAAAGTCTGCTGATGCTGTAAGCTGTTAAATAATTACACAAGGCTTTTCTCCTGAGCTCCATTCGTGGACAAGATGCATCATACACAAGGTGATGAAGCCTCCTGCGGCTGAACAGAAGTTTTGTAGTTGTTATTGCTGTTTTCTGGGTGGTAATATAAGCAGATTTCTAAAGAAAAAACGCTCAGCACTTCCCAAAAAAAAAAAAAGATTTAAACCAACCAAGAATGAAACATTTGTGCGCCTGTCGGGAGTCATACTGGTAGTCTGTTTAGTAGGGGTGTCCCGATCTCGATTTTTCATCAAAATCGATTGAAATTAGTTCTCGAGCATCGAAGACGGCCAGCTAGACTGGTTAGTTAGCCTGCAGCTCACTAAACCATGGCAAGTGCACATAAACGAGATGCGGCACTGGAGCTTGAAGCCGCTTCTGCTTCCTGTAAATCACTTGTGTGGATATATTTTGCGGTGAGTTATGTTGACAGCGTTCTCGTTGTCGACACGAAGAGCACAGTGTGTAAACTTTGTCAAGTGTGTATACGCTACGCAGCCATGGGAAACACTACAAACTACTACACCCACACGCAAAATAGATAAATAAATAATTATAATAAAAAAATTAGCACTTGACAAAACGACATTGATGACCAGCAGTCCACCTGTTCATGCTGTATCCTACTCTTTGATTTGCAAAAACGAGCAATAAGGGCAATAAACAAAACAGGATTTAGGGAACACACTAACCAACTTTCTATTAGATCACATGCAATGAAATTTATGGATTTGATTAAATTTAAAAGCACTCAAATAATGTATAAAGCAAGGAATAAATCACTACCAAGAAACATTCTGGACAGATTCACCGAGAGGGAAGGGGGTTACAATCTAAGGGGAGATCTAAATTTTAAAAAACAAAGTAAGAACAACACTAAAAAGTATGTGCATATCAAACTGTGGGGTGAATTTTTGAAATAGCTTGGATGATAGGTTAAAACAGAGCCTAAACAGAAATATATTTTAAAAAAGGTATAAGGAATTAATTCTAGTGAAATACATGGAAGAAGAGGGATAATCATAGCTATACTGTATTATACATGAGGTAATATATTATTATGTGATAAACTGGTAGTCTGAATATATATACAAATATATATGGAAGTAAAAATTATTTTATGTGTTATATGTCAATAAAAGTGAATGTATAGTAAAAGTTATAAGGATAAGAATATTGTTATTATATAAACATATAACGTTACAACAAAAGATGACTAGGAAGGGGTGGCAGTAAAAAAAAAGTGTATACTTCTTCCTACACCTTTTTCGAACCTGTTAATATTTTGATTTGTACAAGCAATGTGTTTCGGTTTTTATTTAAAGAATTGTTTTCTCTTGTCTTGAAACATATTTTTCTATTTCTCTTTTTTTTTATTGTTCGAAATAAGTTTGTTCATTCATTCATTCATTCATTCATTCAAAGAATATTGATTTCACTTTCCTGATGGAAGTTTTGAGTCTTTCTTCCCTAAAATAAGGAGAGTAAGAAACAATGCAGTCCTCCTCACAGGACATCTGAACACATGTGTCCATTCAGGACCAGCAGGAAAAACTTATGGGACAGAGATCCCACCCAACCACAAACAGCATCAGCACAGAAAGACTCCATCTTTCAGTCCAATGAGGAGCCCTGTCCTCATGTCCTCGTTTCATTAACATTTTAACCGTTTTTAGAGCCAAATCAAACCGGTTGTGACCTCCTGAAAGGGAGTAAAATGACATAAAAAAGAGGGGTTTACCTTCAGCATGAGTTGGTATTTGGTGATCCTCTGAACTGGCTTCAACAAGTAGGCATCCAGAGACAGTTTGTGGTCCAGCTTCTTTTGGCATTCCTGTGATGAGGAAGAGGAAATCTGCTTCTTTAGCGACAAACTGAGGACCGGCTGCAGGTCAGAGACGAGCAGCGTCTCTCAGAGGGACGGGAAGTACCTGGAAGAAGAGGCCGTCTCCACACTGCCTCCACAGCACCTCTGAGCGAGGCTTATTCTGGCAGTACTTCTCGTACACCTGAAGCTCTTCTTTCTGAAAACACAACATCATCATCATCATCATCATCATCATCATCAGGCCTTCATCCTTCTGTTCCTGAAACTGCTTATTCAGTCTGAAACCTGAACACCTTAAATATCCTCTTTTAATGACAGACGGTAGCAGTTGGCGGTGTGTTTTATGTCGAGGGGAAGCGTGATCAGTCGCCTCTACAAGCAGCTATGAGTTGTTCTTCTGGGATGAGAAACACGGCTAAACGTGTGGGAAGCAGTTCAGTCATCCCAGTAAATCCGAACCAGTGAGCAGCAGCAGGACAATCTTAGTGGGGATGAGCTGTGTTGCTCTTTCCACAGAATCATCTCCAGCTTTCTGGAATCAGGCTTTGCAGCCATGAAAAAGCTGTTTATCTAATGACAGACTGTATTCATGTTAGATACGCTCAGAAACTTGCTGTAACCCAGAATCTCAACCAAAACTTTTACTCAAACCCATAAAAAACATTTTCCATCAAGTAAAATAGCTCAGAGGAAATCTTGGAATTTATCTATCTTACTGTACTCATCCTTTTTGTTTTTTTACAGTAAACTTCCTGTTGCATCTCGAGGGATACGAAGGGGCTGAGTGAAATATTTCTTGTCCAGGGTTTCTGCCTCCAGTAACGCTCCGATGAATCGTAGCAATATAACTTCCTCATATATAGATGTTACAACTACATTTTATGCAGTAATTTCTTTATTATTAGATCATTGAGAATAACTCCATCAGCTATTAGACTGCTCACATCACATCTCACCTTCCCACTGAATCACTTAAACGCTGTTTAATCACATAAATACTGAAGCTGAAGGATGTCTAACACAATCTGTTACAAGTCTTTTTCATAAAAACCTAAATTCTGGGTCTGCAGTATTTACACAGATGTCTTGCAGAAGTTAGAAAAGTCATGTTTTACAATGCAGTTGTAATTTAATGATTGTTGCAGATTGTACTTAGTTTATTACTTAGTTTATCACCATCTCTGTTTATTTTACTTTCCACTTGTTCATCAATGCAACTTACTCTTTTCAGGAAACACGTTCCCACCAGTTCTGGTTTCTCTGCACAGTTTTCCAGCTCCATCCGAAATGTCCTGCAGAGAATCCATGACACAAAACAAACCCGCCATCAGAGTCGACATTGGTCATTCAGCTCTGAAGAATTTTTTGCCTTTCTGCTCAGGCTCACTGTTAGAGAACCATGCTTAAAAAAATCAAGGTCAGAACCTTTTATTTAACCCTTTTATTAGTGGGTATCACAGTTTCTGAGACATACTGCATCACCGCATGGAAAAAACTTTGCTCAGATTCCTGGCGATGCTTGTGGACACCACATGTAATGCAACAATTCAAACATATTGGTTAAAGGGCCACTTAGGTCTTCAGATTCAGATTACAAAAAATTATTTTCTGTCCGTTATTTCTGGGGTCTGATGTTATAGGATTAGGACTATCTGCCATTAGATGTCTAGCAGCATCTACTGACCTGCAGCAGAGCATATACAATGTGTATATACACTTCAAAAAATAAAAAAAAATGTACAGTTATCCAGTTAACAACCACATTTGCTGCTGATATCAGCGGATTAAAAACAAAAGGTTTATGCTGAGATGATGCAGTGCACTTACTTGTTGTGGAACTCATAAATCTCCGGCAGGTTTCCAAACAGGACGTCCCGTTTGTTCTCCAGTGACGGGGGGATGAGGTGGCTGAGCTCCGAGTTACTCAGCTCAGCATAATAACCCTGAGGAGCCGGGTGAGAATAGACAGGGGTCCCTTAAAAAACAGCTAAGAGCTCTTTTCAATGTCAGAAACAAAAGTCTGGGCACAGAATTTAAAGATGATATTAGAGGTTAAGTTTAAAGACAACAGTGGAGGAAAGAAAAGATTTAAACTCGACTCATACTGCGGAGTAAACACACAGTAAAGTAAAACATATAAGGAAAAAAATTATCCCTCGTCACACCAATCATTGCACATTTCTGACAAGCCTTTTTAAAGAATTAATTTTAATCGGATTATTCTATTGTATTTGTTCCTTTTACTCGGATACGTGTATTAATTTCACATTTATTGTTACTCATCTATTCAATATGTAATTGTATTTATTTTGTGTCTTTTTAAAATTTTGTTCCTGCATTTATTTTGTCTTTAATTGTAGATACATTTAGAATCGAAGGATTTAAAGGTTAAGTCAAAACAATTTTAAAAATCAGGATAAAAATGGATGCTCTCCAGAGCCTGCTGGGACATTTTTCAGCTTCTGGGGACGTCTTTCAGCATCTTCCAGTCTGCTCTCAGGGTAAACTTGCTTGGACAACCAGACCTGGACATGCCTGCTGATGTTTTTGTTTCATGCTCTGGTCTTCAACCACAGCATGATCCTTCAGTGGAACGGCAGATTGTAAACTCTCATCAGAGCCATAAAGCTGTTTACAGGCCTCAGACAGCTCCACAGAGCTCATCTCTCATGTTGGAGGACTAAACTTCATCTCTGAGGTTTAAACAGGACAAATCTCCTGCAGCATGCAGAGTTACCACAATCTGATCGTGTTCATCTGATGGGATTTACCTGATTTTAGCCAGTATGAAAAATAAGAGACGTCTATGTGTAAATTCTGCACCTCTGCAAAGGCTGATCCTCCTCACATGTTCAGTGTCTTTTGTAATAAATTACAACAAATATTTCTTCTTTTGCAAACGTTTATCATAAACACAGACCTGAAAATCAGTTTTTATAGAAAGAACAAAAGCATGGATCCCAAACCAACGCCATTGCTGCTTTGCAGAGTTTACCTCTGTACATTTCAAATGTGAAAATGTAACACATTATTATCACATGGATGTAAAATTCCAGCAAACATACGGTACCTCCATGATGCTTTGCAGCTCCTCCACATATATCCTCTCTGTTTCGATTAGCTCAGTCATGATGTGTCTGCAGAGAACAAATAGCATTGTAATAAAATCCATTGAAAACATCCACCCAGTGCAGCTCTGAAGGGGAACTTTTTTAAGTGTAAAACTAAAGTATTTGACATTATCAGCTTGGTATGATGCACAGCTGTATAAAAAACCCAAAATAAACCGAAAACAACAAACCAAGAAGCAAAGTAAGAAGTCTGGTTGAGTTGCGTCATGTATTTTCTTCTTAACTTTACAACCATGCAAAGGAGGTTGAAAAGACATGAGTAGCAACTCAGTCTGCCCATAAAATATGAATATACCCTGCAAACATTTGGGATCTGTGTTGCTATTTGTGGTTGCAGCCAACTATGATTTACCAGATGTCATCGAAATCCGGGCAAGAATATATCAGATTTTTAATCATCCATCCATCATGCACAAAAACACAAAGTTGAAAACATTTACATTTAGAAAATAAATTTATATTTAATGCAAATCTGAAAACATAATTTAAAAATATGAAACAGTTTTACAAGTGTGGAGACAATAGGTGGCAAACTGATCATAATAACTTGGTCTAGGATTCATATCGGTGGCTCTGTAGTTTTATCCGTTTTTGTAAATTGATGTAATTATTGAAGCAAAAAACAGAGGATTTAATTCCAAAAAATGCATAAAAAAATAAAGAATACAGGTAAAGGCACTTAAAACCCTTCAATAGAAACGGGCTTGTACCATTTAAACTGACAGCAATGCGTATTGACTGATGCCTTCCTCATGGTGTAGTGACCAACAAAAACAACCAGAATACTATCAGTGCAATCATCACAGGTGTGCACAGGTAGGATCATGCAGCAGACAATACTTGGCCTCTAGTAAAATGAACACAAGGAGGAAGTTCATATTATCCCACATGTTACAATTCCTTAAACTTTCTGGGGCAAAATGCAAAAAAAACAACAAAAAAGTAAAAAACTTTCTTAGCATCTGCAAAACCCATCAATGACTGTAAAAGGAGCAAAACAAAAATCCAAAACTGTGCATGTGATTAATTGAAGCATATTGCGATACTGTAACCTGTAACCTGTACAAGCAGAAATATACAGATGATGATGTTGCCTTCATAAGCAATCACATGCCTTCATACATTTTTCTTACTCTGACAGGCCTCAGCCATACTGGGACTGTGAATAAGGCGCTTCTACAGTATTTAACCTTGTTACAACCAGAATGTGCTGTAACACAATGGACAAGTCATGTTTGCTCATTTCCTCACATGAACGGCTGCAGTCTGTAAAAATGCTCACATGCGCTGTCACTAATTTGTGCAATTTTACAAGACTTTACCTCCTTTTTATCCACATAACTAAGTTTACTGCACATGATGCAACCAGCCGAAGCAGACGGGCACACATTTCACACATTTCACATATTTCCAACATAGCTGCAGCAAAATTTCATTAAAGAGTGTTCATGTTCATGAGTCCTAATATGCTCTACATTTCTATAAATAATAATCGTTATATCTGCTAACTAACTTTAGATCCACTGCTCTCTCTCTCTCTCTCTGTCTCTCTCTCTCTCACTCTCTCTCTCTCTCTCTCTCTCTCTCTCTTTCTCTATCTCTCTCACATTGGGAACAGCACAGAAAACAGTGCATGTTTCAGCCTCATCTGAGATCATTAAGGGATCTTTTACATCTGAAGTGAGCAGAAAAGGAAGAGGGAGAAGAGGAAATTACACAAAGTTATTTAAAATTAAGCAGCTTTTCTAGAGCAAATACTTGGATTTGACTGAACGACACGCCGGTAAGTACAGATAAGAGCGCGTATCTGTGTCCAAAGGAACCTGTTGATGCCAGGAATACCTTCAGGAGTGTTAGATCACTGTCGTGTCCAGGGTTTACACTTCTGTCTGTCGTGTTCAGCAGCTGGTGAACATTCTTCATATAAGTCTACTACCACTCTACTACTGTATTATTATTACTACTATTACTGCTACTGCTACAGTTATTTAGCAGATGCTTTTGTCCAAAGCGGCTTACACCATAGGCAAGAAATGTAGGAAGAAGCCCAGTTGCACACAGGTGCTGCCATGGAGGCCAGAGGCAGTGCTTTTTTTTTCTTCCACTTAGTCCCTTGGTTGTTCTGAGATCACAATAACATCATTAGGCCGTTGGTGAAGCACAGTCTGAGTCAGTGCTTTTGCTCTCTCCACCACGGACCGATTTAAGACATGCAAAATCTGTCAACTTTGAAGGTGCTTGTTTAGGTACGTAGTAGTATCTGTAGTCCTCCACCACCTCCACTTCTCCTCCAAGCCAAGCTTCTTCTGCTCCCTGTAGCTCTTGAAATGCATGTAAGTCTTCAGGCCTTCCTCTCAGGCTCCAGAGGAAACAGAGGTTAACTGTGCAAGGACATATTCATTAGTGTCCATTGCCAGTGATGCAAAAATACCAGAATCTGCTGCGTCTGCCTAAGATGGGAAACCAGCTGAATCTGGTAGAAACCACTAATTACAACTTTTCTTAAAAGTGAAATGTTGACATTACAGAATGAATATGTTAAACTGGAAGGACTGTGAGATGAAAATGTCATTTTAAGAAAAGTCAATGGGACATTTTGGGCCACAGAAGGAGTATCAGAGACTACATAAGAAATATAAAAGCTATCAGATTCGTTTTGCTGCTAATCTTTGACATAATCAAGACTCTACTCACCAGCAAAGACCCACCCTGTGATATTTATTATGTCAAAAAGAATTCATGTTATGTGAAGTTTTCCCTGTAATGACTTATCAATAACTAACATAATTAAGACAGCATTTCAAGTGTTTCAATCCTAAAAATGATTGTTTGTTAGTTTAAGCAAGTCTGAAGTCGTTCAATGGATTTATATTTTTTTTAAAAGCTGAAAAAATAGATTCATGATCATGTTATATCAGTTTTTTTGTGTGCTGACTTTTTTGGCCACGAAGGTCATCAAAGGATGCAAAACGCATCAACAGAGTATAGAAACATGGGAAAAAAGACCCAGTTCCCAGTTCTGCGTTTCTCTTGGTGCTTTTACCAGCTATCCATTGTTGAGTAACACATCCGGCACAAAGTTTAGACAACTTACAGCTTTACACTGTGCCAGGGGTTCAAACTGCACCGCTAGCTGAAATGTCTGCAAACAAGTTTTATTTGAAAATATGAGCACCTAACACAAAAAATCTATCTTCCTCCTTCTAGATAACTAACTTTGTAATGGGAAAATAGAGGGAAAAAATGCTACTGCAGTTATTTCAAAACAATATTTTAAACCAGTAATAGTTTTCAGAGCTACCAGACTGTTGGGAGACACTGAATAAACATGTGGCTGTGACTTAGATAACAGAAATATTCAGCATTTCTGAAATATTTAATCCATATCACAGATATCTCTCAGACTCCGTGAGGTGGATGCGGGGACAATAACATATTGATCCATTGTCCAAACTATGTTAAAGTGCATGATAACTACTGTATTTATGTTTAATTTGCTTTTACAGCTCAGAGACTTTAAAATGTTTCACAGAATTGATACCAGAAGATTTTACAGCAGGGGTTGTAGCGAAAATGGTGGTCTGGTCCGGACCACTGGTCCCTGCTGCGGACCACGGTGTAATTAGTGGT
>JBBBVT010000019.1:3375603-3388698 GCA_037177035.1 Craterocephalus eyresii | reverse complement strand
CCCTGCGACAGACTGGCGACCTGTCCAGGGTGTACCCCGCCTCTCGCCCGTTGATACCTGGGATAGGCTCCAGCACACCCGCGACCCACTTGGATTAAGCGGTTCAGAAAATGGATGGATGGATATATATATTAAATAAATAAATAGATAAAGTAAAAAATATTTTTTTTAAAATACAAATAAAATTACTAACTGACAGATAATGTAAAACATATCTGTTGTCCACTCCAGTCATCATACTCAAGGACGCAAAAGAGTTTTTTTTTTTTTCAAACAGAGATTATTCAATCATGTGGGGAGGAAGGTTTTCCATGGAAGAAATGAAAGGCTCCCATATACTATTGAAACGATCTGGATGGCTCCTCAGTGAATAGGTCACCCTTTCCAAAGGTATACAGCTATTCACTTCCGACAGCCACATTCCAACTGGGACCGGAACATCAGATTTCCATTTCACTGTGATACATTTCTTAGCAATAGTCAATAAAATTCTAGTACGTGCCAAAATCCTGAACTTTGCTACAGTCGCAAGTAGAATGAAGGAAGGTGCCTTCAACAAGGCCATATCTAAAACAAAAGTGAGAAAACTTATTAAACGCATGCAGTTTGGAAGGGGCAACGTATGTCTGATGTAAAAAGTTAAAATGGATCAATTTATATCTCGCATTTAATGTACTTGTGACACCAAGTCCCTCCATGAAACTGTATCAATTTCTATGTTTATGTGCCTTTCCCATCTACTGTAAGTCTACTGTGGACTTTTCTGGTTAATGTTGGGGATTTTAAGATGAAACTGTCAATAAAATCTGTAAAATGTTTTGTGTTCCAAGTACTTGACTGATAGCTCAGAGTAGTCTGCTGGGTGAGAAGAAGTCTTGTACATCAATCCGTCAAATGATGAGGACCATGAGTAAAAACTCAAAGCAAATCAGCTGCAGTAAACAAGCTTGGCTAAATTCAAACCCCCCTGGAGCACAAATAACAACTGAGCAAAACTTCACAGAAACCAAATGGAATTACAGCAAAACTCCCTTATTAAGATGCACTTCATGCCATACAGCCATGCAAATCGCCTGCTTGTTGTTTGCAAACGGAAAAGTTGCTGAGTTATTTGCATCGCAGCCGTTTTCCTCCCCCTATCTGAGAAACACCACGTCCAGTCATAAATAATGACTAAATCAGCACTCCAGTTTTCTGACCCATAAAAGTGAAAAGCTGTGCAGCTCTGAAGCCCTGCGCCTGTGTGTGTGTGTGTGCGTAGTTATGTGTTTGTGTCAAGGAGATGGATAAGGGAAGGAAGGAGTTGTGCTTAAAGGCCAGCAGAGAAAGATTTTGGTGGCTCCCTCCCCGGTTCCCCTCCTCTTCCTCCTCCTCCTCTTCCTCCTCTCCCCGCGGTGAAAACACCTCGTGAAGAGGCCGGATGTGAATTTGTTTTACGCTGAGATGAAGTTATTAATGCCTGCCATCTGTTATCATCAGCTAGCTGCCAGATGAGAAGTTGCAACACAAAGAGAAATGCGGCACCAGTTGGAGAGTTGCAGACGTCAGTGAGACACATGATGCCACCTCAGTATTGAAAAATAGCCCTTTGCAGAGATACTCTATAGTCTATCCTCTATGACGTGAGCAGCGCCTTCTCCATTCTTGCAAAATGTAGGTTCTTGGAGACATGACAGCAGTCTAACGTTGATAGAGAAAAGCAGAGATATGCTCTTCTGGTTCAGCAGAGGCTATTATTTCTCCTTTGGCGGCTCAAAGAAAGAACAAAATCAATTCTGACATCATTTTGTTAGTGAGTTTTAGGTAATTATCTCATGTTATTAACTTACTTTCCAATGACCAGTCATTTAAAGAGAAGAGAAAATAGCTTTTAGCGGATTTGATCCTTCGTTCCCAGAATTTCGTCTTTGTTTTTTTTTATCCCATGCAGTAGTATAAAAGAATGACTGGAATGATCACGGAGGCTTTTCTTTGCCGGAGCCAATTAAAATCCACTTCTGCCAAAGCTCCATCTGATCGCATAACCCTCTCCTGGCCGCTGTGGTTGGACTTGGAATGATGACGCTGGTTCATCCACAAACAGCCCTTCCTCCACATAATGCGCACCTGATTAGGACTGCTGGCGCTTTCTGATGATAAATGAATACATACGGGGCATTTTTCACGCCGCCGGCTGCATAATTCGTCACAGAGGAACATAGCGAACACGCAAGCGTGTCGCGTTTTTTTACTTCTGAGCTGATGAAGGAGAAATTAGCCAGATGAGGGAGCCTAGCTGGGGGGTCGAAGAGGGCTCCTCGCTTTTTTTTTTTTTATCTCCGGGAGGAATCTGATAAGGTTCTTTCATCATCACTAACTCACATTACACACATCTCCAGATGTCGGCCGGCATCGAGCGCGCAGACTGATGACTCCATTCGTCTGGTGCCGTTATTGATCACTCACTGAGAATTTACTAATCAACACAAAACAAGACAAATACTGTTTCTGTAATCAGATGGAATTAGACAAGGAGCAGCTCATTACTCTCGACTAATTAAGACCAGTTCGCTGGGACTGGAAGACAAACAGTGGCTGCCTCTGTATGCATGCTTACACCGGCCTACTGCTCGGCCTAAGTACCCTACATGAGCTGTATCTCTTTCATCAGCAGCAGAAGCAGCTGTGCGAGGCCGCATGATGCAAACATACACACAATGGCAATGCTGACAGTTGCCCTTACAATGGTCATCATCAGGGATTTATGTGCTAGCCTGCTGACGCTGGCTACTGAAAGCGAGGCGCAGCAGCTGCAGTGAGGATTAGTTTAGCAGCTGTTTGGTAGCAAAGCGCAGGGTGATGATACCGGTACATTAGCACTTTTATCTTTTGCTATCACCATGCATCATGTCTTTACATGAGAACTGTGTCAGCAGGATCCTCCCTATGGCATCAGACCTGAAGGTGTTAATATGAAGTTGCCACCAGAGTTGCATCTGTTTTGCCTAAAAAGGGGCGATTTAATTTCTGGAAACCATGGGCTGTCTGGAAAAAGTTAAACAGCTTGTCATCACTCCAAGTTGTGGAAAAAAAGAGTGTAAAGCCGTGTACTTATATGTGCCTCATTAAAAGGTTGGTTCAATATGCAAACCGTCAAGAGACCAGATGTTTATGGTCACGATGTCACATGTCAATGTCTGCTATCATTATGATGAGGGGGCTTTCTACTGATGGTCTTTCCAGTTTGTTTTGAACTTTGAGACAGATGATCCAGGAGATGTTCTGGGAATATACAAAATGTACAAGTATCTATGAGATTTTTTTTTAAATAGCAGGGTAAATAGGTCAAAACTGGGCAGACTTAAATATTTCCTCTACTGAATGTATCATGGTAACAGAACAAAAGTGTTTATATTTGGGTTATGGGGATCCTGAACCACTGATCAGAGGGGGAAAGTTGATGCTCTCCATGTAGCACATAAATGGAACCCTTCCTCTCCAGTTTATCAGCACTTGTATGGTAGCTATCAGATAACACTGCACAGAATGGTCCATTAACTTGGAGCAGACATGAAGGAGGTGTAATATCCTGTCTTTCAGTTGAGTTGATGGGCCCCTGTGCCGAACTAACCCCCCATACTTCAAAACGCTTTGGATGTTCGAGCAGAGAAAGTGAGCGAGCTGCTCCAAATGACCCGAATCTCCTTAAAGAAATCCTCTGTTGTACCTCGGTACAAAGTCCAGGCGCTGATTTATGACACAGTATTCCCAAACAGCCATTTTCCGCGCAGCTCATCGGCACCATTAAAACATCAAATAGCAGAACGAATGACAGGAAACAGGAGCCTCACAGGCTCTGCAAAGACATCTGCTTCAATTTCATGTCCATCCTAAACGACGATTCCTCTTTCCTCTCTTAGCGGGATGAGACAGGGATGTGCGACCATTTGTGTTTTATCTTTTATCTTCCTTATCTTTGTTCTAGTCCAGCAAAATGCTGGAACCATGAGAAGCCATTGAGGATAAGCCACTGAATAAAACTGAAAGCTCCAAACACATAGATAGAAGCTTTTTTGACGTTTTAATTATCATACCAAATAATTTACCAAAATGTCCAGCTTTTGAAGTTTATTAAAACTTAACAGTAACACTGTATGAAATCCATTGATTTTGATGTCTTAAGAAGAAAAGAAAAAGCTAACGGGACTGTGATATCTCAGCATTGGGCTTGACAACACTGCAAAAATAAAATTTTCACCAAAAACTGTAAAATCATTAAAACAGTATTAAAAATGAGGTTGATCTGCCCTGGGAAGCTAAAAAATGATTCCCATGACTTATTCAAACCCTACTGTTCTCCAAAACAGCCTCTGCATTTGCTGACACAAAAAATGCACATGCACATATTGTGCACATATTGTACATGCACTTGTTTTCTTTTCACATTATTATTGTTTGGATAAGAGCAAAATCTCTTATTAGAAAGGCATTGTAAAGCTCAACCATTTCATTATCTTAACCTACACGGTAATCCTCTCTTTCTGGGTGAACATTTGTGTGTTTGATGGAGAGAAAAAGCACAAAATTATTTTATTCCCCCTCTTAATGCAAAGTATAGCTCCAGTGAGATGAGAAAGTAGAAAAACCAGAACGAAGGGGCTGCAGAACTCACACAAGAACACATTCACCTCCTCGCGAGTAAAAGTCTGAATCTTGGCCAGATGTCTCCTGAGTCTCGTTACATCCGCGCTGATCAGAGCAGGCAGAGACGTGCGGAAACAGACATGTTTACTTTTACTCTTGTAATGGAGTCTGCTGAGACAAACAAAATCGCACCGCGGGGATCAAACTTTGAAGCCGAGAGTAAAGATCCATATGGGCTTTTTGTCTACCTTTTAAACACCACTGGAGATGATCTCTAATTAATGAGGCAGAAATGCAGGCTTGCACGCGCACTTTGCTTTAAAACGAAGGTCCTGAAGCAAAGACTCAAAAGGGAGCCGTGCTACTTAAAGTGGTTTCACTTCAATTCGGCACTTAAAGTCAGCAGTTAAACTTAGCATTTCTAAACTGCTGCAAATGAGCCCAGGTCTTAGACGAAGGCGATACCTGCATGATGAAGAAAGTATGTGGAAAAAGCTTGCGGTCGATTAGAAAGTGGTGAGTTATTTCACCAGCCTAGTATTATTATAAGAGCGGATTTCCGACTGAGATCTTTATCAAATGTATCGACAATGAAGGATTACGCCTCGAAAGCAGCATACAGGTAATCAATCTCCAAAACAACAAGGACAGACAGACCGTCTGTCCTCGTTCTTCTCTCATCCGTTACTTATCACACAACTAGAAGTTTAGAGGACCAACCTGACCTGTGATAACGCCATCATTTAATAATTCTGCTGGTGCCGAGGTGCAGAGACGGAATCGCGCCTGTGATTACAATCATATAAAAAAATAAAAAAATAAAAAAATGATTTGATGAGCTTAAGCTCTGTAATAAATCCACGGTTTCTGTGTCTCTGCTTTTGCTGGAGCAAACTGCAGCGAGGCAAAGACAATGAAGAGATTTTCTGGAGGATCTGTGAGCTCCTGGTATGTCATGTTTGTTAACTCTTTGAGATCTGTGCCTACTGTATGTTTTTAGGCCTCCGCTCAATAATGAAATGGTATATCTCTGCAACCACAAAGTCTATTTGGATACTTTGGAGTCAAAGTAAAAGGAATATTTCTAAGTCCCCCAAATGGGGGGCTTGAAGTTTAAAAGGCTAATCATTACAGCAAGAAGCAAAACATATATACTAAACTTCTGCACATAAAAACAACTTTTATGAACTTGGCATTGAGGTATGGCAACAAAAATTCAAATGTAAATCTGTACTTTCTTATTTTAAAGACCCACAAAATAACTTTTTGACCTTAAAACTCTGCTTTTCTGACTCATTTGATGGCACAAGGACATACATTATGTGCATTCCTAGAGTTGTCGCGGCCCAGCAGTGCCCAACGTCTGAGAAATCAACTATAGAACCTCCACATCCGTGAATAACTTCCAAAAGTTTTTCCTCTTTCCAATCCCAGCCACAGATACCGAAACCAACCGGAATAAAGCAGTTAACTTTAGATCATTGTATATTTGTGACTTTAACTTGCTGTCCAGCAATTGCTACAAGCATATCCGGGACAGCAGAAGTATCTCTCAGTAAGAATCTGTCTTTCCGCAGAAAAATGAACCCCAGTCTGCTCTTTCACTGCGTCTGATCCTGGATTCAGACTTAAGCTGGTACAATAATAGTGACACAGAAGCGCTGTGTGAGGATGGAGTGGCAGTTGAAGAGAAAAGGGGGGGATAAAGTTGTGAAGTGGCAGATCAGGGCTGTGTGGTGGCTCTGTGGGGAGGCTGACTCACTGGATGAGCTCTTTATCCCACTGGGCTCTAGTTCTCATCCACAGTGTGATGTAAATGTCACCTCCAGATTCACTCATTAAGGCCATACAGCAGGAGAGAAACCAAAGCTTGGAGTGACATTAAAAACCAGCTCTGGTCATGACCGGGATGAAAGCGCAATATACGCATTTTATTGATTCGAAGCCCTTTTAAAGCTGCAGCAGGAAACAACAGGAAACAACAGGATCACATTATCACGTTTTCGAACTGTAATAATCACAGCCTGCATTCAAAACCCTCTCTGTCTCTGCAGCATCCTCCAATATGCTCTCAGCCTGATGCATATAGATTTCACATCACTGTTTGTATTGATTTCAGATCATGTTAAAGTTCTCTGCATCAACAAACACAAAGACAAGACCACCGGCCAATAAATCAACCTCATGTTAAATTCATGCACACCTCAACCAGTGTTTTAATTCCTGCACAGCTCGCCACAGCGTTGGAGTTACAATCACAATTCTGAACAGAAACAGTAGAGACACATCAGGGATGTCACACCATTAAATGTCAACGAAAGAGAAAATGTCGGAAAAGTTGCTAAGAAAAGCAACAATAAATTAAAAGAATGGCAAAGCTTCACTCAAGTGCGTTAAAAGTTAAAAAGGTGTGAGGAGGAATGATAACTCGGCTCAAAGTCTTCTGCATTGGCAAAGCACTAATCGCTGCATAGGATTTAAAGAGGAGGATCAACTACATGCAACTTCCTACATTATGTAACTTCGCTGCTTTCATACTTGAATTAGAAATATTGTAATTAGCTTTTCTGCTACTTCTATATAAATTTAAATTAATGTCCATATCCAAATTTTATATATTTAGCATAGGTTTCCTGGACCTGAAAGATCGACTAAACCAAAATTACTTTCAACTGAATGAATTTCACTATACGCATTTACATTTCTTTTTCATAATAGTATTGTGTAGTAATGTAGTAATATTTCATTTGGACCACAACCTACTGATGGAGTAATTGGGTCATTCAGCATTTTCAGGTGGTCAGGTCTAGGTTCAGCAACATTCCAATCCCAAAGAATGAGGTAAGCTGACTAATTCCAGTAGGTTTTTTTTTCAAGGCTACAAAGTTGTTGAGTCTCACTCCCTTGTGTTCTCTGTGGAAATAAAAATGTACTTCATTAATGCTTTAAGTAAACCACTGATCACAATCAATCTTTTTTTCCTGACCATATTTCTACCTCAGAGATAATAGTTCCCCACTATCTTCCAGTTTACTTGATGCATGCCAGTAATTTGATCCTTCTGAAACAGATGAACATATCTTCCATAACAACAGGAAAAGAGTTCTGATATGGTTGCTAAAATAATTAGAAGCTATCCTGCAACAATTAGCCTTACATGACCTGTGGTTATAATCATCCTTGAAATCATGCAAAGGCGAGTTCTTATGATTTAAGTTAAATTTAGGTGGTGACCTTTTTCCTTTGGATGGACAGTGTATAATAACGTGTAGTGATACAATGAGCCATATCATTAAGGCGACCTGCTTCAAATTATGTAGACATTCTGACAAGTAAGGGCATGATTTCAAAAAAGTACCTAAGAAGGTTCACCTTGTGTCAGTATATTGGCAATCAATCTTCTGGCCCTGTTAGGTTAAAGTGTATGTATTCCTGGTTTCAGTCTGATCAGTATCTATTTCTAGCAAAGGAGACAAACTCAAAAATACACAGAAAAGTCAAATAAGAAATCAGGGTGTTTTATTCTCATTTAATAATGCTGGACTAAACTAATTCAAGCTGTCTCTTTAATGTTACTTTCTTCGTTGAATGTTTCAGAAATACAGAGAGCCACAGCTAAGACATGCGTGCGTTTCAGCACCACGGACAGCGCTATCGACCTAGCCACTTTCACCGACGTTTCCAAAATGTTACATCAAAACACCCAGCCAAGGTGACCGTGACGGACTTTCAAAACAAAGTCTTCCACAACAAATCTTCACCTGAACACAGAACAAATTGACCACGCAATAGTATTGTTTAACAATCAGGAGTAACAGAGAACAAGAAATCTGTGGCTGGTGAGCTTCATAATTCAACCATTTACCCCATCCTCAAGAAGAGGAATCACAGCAGCATTGCCTCACACGTTTAACAAGCACAAAGCACGATATGCCATTCGTATGATTTATAAAGCGATCAAACAGCACCACAGTCGTTTCAGGAGACGTAACTGACACGTCATGTATTGACAGATAAGCCGGCCAATTGAGGCCATGACCCACTAGTTTGACAACTTTGCCTTTAAAAAAGGGGGAGTTGTCGTTAAAAGGGCAAAATGGCATTTTATTTATTACCTCTGCAGTGTGTTCCACATGTCCGCCGACATAAGCAGTTAGATAGATGTGCGTTACCTATTCTATGTTAACTGAAAATGCTTAAATGTGGCGACGGGGTAAGTTTTTCTTACATCCTCGTCCTCGCAGCCCCGACGGTAGGGATTGTGTCGCTGGCTGTCCGCTGTCTTCTCCCCCTCGCCGCCTTGCCCAAGGAGATGACTCGCCTCCGGAGGGTTAGGGAAAGAGTTGTTGGTGTTGATCTTGCCGGTGAATCTCTGATAAAGCGACGCCATGTCCACAAGTCGGCATGAAATTGCAAAAAAATACTAAAAGAAGGAATGAATTGAATATGTTCTCAGTCAGTGCATGCAGGAAAAATGAAGTTTGAGGCCGTCAGTAAACACTGGCTGGACTAATTCGATTAGATGTTACTCTAGTTCATCTAGGACAAAAAAAAAAAAAGACTCACTCCAGCTGTGTTCAGGATTCACAGCACGTAGGCTACTTTCAGGATCGCCACTTCTCAACGATCTTGAGGTTTCCACACTTTTCCAAGGGGGTTACGTAGTCTGGATGCAACACGGACCCGAAAAAGAAAGAAGCCGAGCGGGATTGTCCTACGTCTGTTTCCCTCCCCAGTGCCAGAGGGGGAAAAAGTGCCCGCTGACAAAGCGTTCAGGGACTAATAAGTCTGCCTAACAAGTCAGCGCGGAGGGCAGCTGCGGTGCCAAACAGCTGCCAAAGACACGACCTTTACACGTTAGATATTAAAGCTCTGCGGCCGAAACTTATCATGACTTGGCACCTAGAGTGGAGCTTAAAATTATTAAAATACCTCCATGAGTTTCTTATCTTCATCTGCCTTCATTTGGGTCAGTGATTGTGCCATGAAGAGAGCAAGAGTGCCCTCATGTGGAGGGATGCGTAAAGAAAGGCTGGCAGGCGCATCCCAGTCACAGGGCGACGGGGTTTGATCAAATAAGAGGATTAATCTGTCTGACATGACTCAGGGAGATTTTCCATCAATTTTAATCCTCATTTTAAAAAAAGGAAGAAAAAAATAATAATAATAAAATGAATTTTTCTCCCTTCAGCTCTCATGTTACTACAGACATTTTTTTTCTTTTCTCCTTTTTTTTGACTGCTGACAAATGAGTTCATTTTTGTTGTTAGTTCAATAATACTGATGTTTTGATCTACTCTCAAATGAGGTGGTTCAGCAAATTCTAAAAATTTTACCACATTAGGATGGCAAAAGGTTGCAATAAGCATATTGAACGAGCCAACTTTTTGAATAATCTTACAGAAAACTGGAAACTACTAAAATAAATTATAAGAAAGCTGAAGAATAACAATGTTCATACTGAATAATGACTTGCAAACTTTGTATGTGTGTTTTTAACAACCTTTTTCATGGCCCTATGCTTTGCACAGCTCCAAGACAAAGAAACCCATAAATCCTCACGGACAACTTATTTTCTTGTTTAACATTTTTGTATGAGGACTGCTTTCAATTAACGTCTCATACAAGATACAGTAACAAAACCTATGCATAAATCCAGTTAATGAGAAATCCACCTGCTTCTGTGTTTACAAATGTGTCCATATTTTTTTTAACTATAAGAAACATACAATAAACCATCAAAACAGCTTCTATCTGTCACTTCACACACAACAGTCTCATAATCTGTCATCAGATTCGATTTTGTAAGGCCTCGCAGGACACAGAACACCTTCCCCTGTGTTTTTAACAACCTGCGTGCTGGCACTTCTACCTCAGAGAGTTTAAAAACAGAATTTCAAGAGCAGGCATAATTCTTAAGGGACGAAGCAGAAGAAAATTTAAACATCTCTTGCTATTTGTGCGTTGCAAGTCCACCGACAGCAAACCGGCTCCCATCTGATAAGTTTTACACTTTCTGTCACTGCGGATTCTACACACTCCTGATCTGCTGTGATTCTGCTAAATGCTTAAACCTAGATTTCCATCTAATCCATCCAAGACAGACAGGATCTAGAGATTATCTTCATATTTTTAAGAATTATGGTCACATGACTAAGAAATGGGGGAAAGTCTGCATGAAATCCTCAACTTAATCATCAAGAAAATTAAAAATTATGCTCCGCTTGCTTTTTACTAGCAAGTTAAATCCTAACTTGGCAGAATGGCTCTTGATAGATAGTTCAGTGCAGCTGGCAGTGATGAGTTAAAACCCTTCATCTGGGCAGTAGAGGGCAGACCCGTGTGGTTTAATCCCAGCTAACATGCTGCAGACCTCTGAGAGGACAAACGATAAATAATAAAGTTTGTGTGTGTTTTTCTGTTTTTTTTTTAAATAAGGTGTTTTTGGATCACATCAC
This sequence comes from Craterocephalus eyresii, assembly GCA_037177035.1. NCBI lineage: Eukaryota > Metazoa > Chordata > Actinopteri > Atheriniformes > Atherinidae > Craterocephalus > Craterocephalus eyresii. The sequence goes on along the minus strand of JBBBVT010000019.1, from coordinate 3,377,617 downwards.
ATTCATTCTTATTGACGTATAGTCATATTTGCAGAATCTTCTCCAGAATCAGTGAGGGGTCTTCCTGGAAACCAGAGCGAGAAAACTGCTCCGGTTTAGTTAGTTAGGGTCCTGAATGCTTGTATTCTTTCACTTATAAAACAATCTACTCAACAGGAAACTAAAATCTACAAAGGAAAAAAGAAGAAGTCCAAAAAAGACAAAAAAAAAAAAGTTTCCATCTGGTGGGGAAAAAAACCTTATTCCCGAGTAAAGAAGCACCTCAGCCAAGTTGCTTTTATCCAAAATCCGTGCACAGACTCATGAGCTCACATTTCCCCACTCTGCCAGTCGGCCAACATAATTTATGATGGGTATCATCTCATTTCATCCAAAGCTGCACTTATCCAACCGCATGTCTCCGGAGGGCTGCGGTCTTTAAAATCCATTCCTCCGACATAAGAACGAAGGTAGTTCAGAGGCAGCTGCCCCGTGGAGATGGCAGAGGGAGCTGTCGGGTCGTCATCGGCAGAACTTCTAAAAGCTGTCTCGGTGCCAGGGCATAAAAAGCTGCCGGTCTGTCAGGGAGCACTTAATGTGCACCCAGGGAGCTGGTCAATCATCCTGACAAGCTTTAAGTAACATGAATTAAACAGGAAGATTGATAGCTATGTTGCCAGAGGAATAGATTTCAAAGGAGGCTGATTTAAAGGGCAAGTTCACCATCTGTAAGAAGCTGTTGTATAGAGTATTTTATTGGTTTAAAAGATGGTAGGCACATTACAATGCATAAGTAATTGCTGTTTATTCATGTTATGATTATTATAAGTCCTAATAAGGGCGAAATGGGTTTCTTTTATTGGTTCTTGAGGATATTTCACCTTTTTTACTGGTTCAGAGATACATGAAGGATGGATTAACGTTGACCATCCACTCTGCATTTTCACACAACGATCAGTCCTAGCTTGTAAAAACACATGAAATGTCCTAATAAGTTGAACAACCCACAGAATGGGTGTGTAAGTGGCACGTTGTCTCAAAGACAAAAGGTGCGCGTGACCCAACAGCAGCTTCAGCCTGAAACTATAGAGAACTGAGATCTTCAGAGTTAGAGTCCAGATTTAAAGGAATCAGTAAGATATTTTTGTTTTCTTGTACTTAACAAGTAGATTTTCCAACTTTTTAACTGAAATTCTGTTCCCAAACAGAAAAAAAACTGATGCTAATAAATAGATAGTTATCCTGAATGTGCATGGCACCTCTAGAAAGCAGCTCCACTCAAAACAGAATCTCAAATGAAGCGATTTTTATTTATTTATTTCAATTTAGATGAGCCAAACAGATAAACAGAGACGAAAAGAAACTGTCATCAAAAAGATTAAGTGTGATGCGGCTCAACTGATTACATTTGCACATATGGCTGATGAGTGATGAGTCCAGCTTGCACACCTGCAGCACAAAGGAGGAAATCTATCAAACTATGTGGCTAAAAGATGAGTTTGACCTTGTCATATAAGAAAAAACTCCATATATTGAAGCTGCGATGGAAGCTGGAGTAGAGCTAAAGGTGGGGACAAGAAGGAGCCAGAAGTGAGGAATTTACACCACAGAGTCCCATCTCTCTGCTGCAGCTCATTTCTCGCTGAGAAGGCTGTCATAAAGCTCCAGCTTCAATCCCCAGCTTCACAGAGGGAGGATCAATCTGGCCATTACTCCACATATTTGGGTGTGCTTCATGACGAGGGAACCCAATTTGCGACCGCGGCGGTTTTACACAGCCCCGACATCTGTCCCCAAGTATCAGCAAGATGTTGCAGAAGCTGTTCAAAATGTGACGCGCGCAAAGTCTGATTGATTTAAAAGACTCTTCCCGTAGGACTCGCATCGCAAGCAAAGAGCCGGGCTAAGTTCCTGCGTCTTCTTTGGTGTGTTCGTGTGGATTTGTGTGTGTGTGTGTACATGGACGTAGTTTTAGGGGGGGACACAGGGGACATGTCCCCTGCACTTTTTCAAAAACCCGTTTTGGTCCCATGTA
>JBBBVT010000019.1:3356308-3366531 GCA_037177035.1 Craterocephalus eyresii | reverse complement strand
GTGTGTGTGTGTGTGTGTGTGTGTGTGTGTGTGTGTGTGTGTGTGTGTGTGTGTGTGTGTGTGTGTGTGTATGCTTGGAGCTGGCAGGTTGGCAAAGAGACAAAAAGACAGAGGAATGGAAGGTGAAGGAGAACACAAGAACAGATGGGAAACAAAGTCATCTGTGCTTCTAAAATAAACACACTGAGAGGAAACCAGCATAAAAGTTGCCATATGATGCTTCTCAAATTATTAGATGTCAAAGTAACGTGTATTAGTGTGTGTATGCACGCCCGTAGTTAAATGAGGTGCCGTCTGCTGTTCGCCAACCAACAGATCAATTTAATCAGCCTTTCTGATGGGCTGTATTAAAGAGGTGGTGATATATTCGTGCCATGAATTGCACTTTGCAAATTATCCCCCACCTCTCTGGAAGATTGATCTTAAGCTATGCACAGGACTCATCGAAATGTATGCAACATAAATCGCCCCGGTCTGGTGCCAAAACGAAGCCAAAACAACTGGTTAAACTCAGCTGCAACAGTTTGTAGATGAAAAGCAGTAAAAGAAAACAAGAGCAGTGCTGTGCTTAAAAAAGAGAAAAAAAAGTTCAGTTCAGAACTTTTTTGATGAGAAAAATTCCAGACGTTTTCTATTAAGTTTCATTTGCTTGGTCAATATTGGTTTAACTCTCCAAACTTCATTAAGGAAAGCAGAAACAACAAAGTGGCTGCTACTTATTATTAACAACACCGCCTGGCTGGTACGAGTGTGAGTTTATAAAGCCAAAGCTTTTCTCCGGGTTTGTCGCAGCAGCGACAATCTGTGTAAAGGATTCAGAAAGTGAGCTGATTCTCTTGCAAAACAAACATTCGCAAATATAATCAGCTCCTCCAATAACAGCTCTGGGTATCATCTATTGGAGCAATTAATAGGCCTCAGCATGACTACAACAAAGTATTTGTCGCATCATCTAACAGGGAGGCACCAATCCATCTTTTTCGCTCCGAAAGCAATTTCGAGACCACCTCTGGGTATCTGCCAATACACAGTACTGATCTAATATCATTCGACCTGATTTAAATTCCGTATAGAACGCCGTGTAGAAGCCCACAGAATAGTTGTGGCACTGAAAAATGGACAGCCTGCTGTGACTGAATGAATGTATGCATGAATACCCAATCCTATTAGCACAATATGGTCAGCACTGGCACTTATACTGATCCACGTCACCGGATTGGTGAACCATATCTGCACCCCCATGTCTGTCACCGGCATCAGGGCATGCTGTCTTCAACAACTTTTGGCATTCTCCTACAAACCTGATGACTTTTGCAGCAGCTGCAAGAAGCTGCAGGAGTAGTGTAAGCTGCTGCAGCATGTGTGTCACACAAAACCATCCAAGGAGTCATAGTGGAAACCATGAATGTAAAATTAAGACCAATACTGATGTAAATGTCAGAACTGGCTATAAAACTGATACAGATTGATAGAGATCACTCGGAGCGCCATCTACTGTTTTTTTCCAAAGCAGCATGTCTAATTAATCTCTGCAGGTGTTTTAAGAGAAGATGTAATAGTCATTAGGTGCCCAATGTTTGTAACGGCATGCAGGAAGACAAATGTAGTCATCTATTGTGATAAATTGGGTTTTTTCTTTCCCTTCACTCTCCTGCTGTCAGTGGAAGAACATATCTGCATGAGAAAATTCATTGTTTAAAGGAAAGGTAAAGAGTTTTTTTCTTCTTTTGGTCTTTTTAACTGCCTATGCTCATTAATTTTAATCATGCTTGTTAAGTTGTTCATTTCATTCTTTGAACTGACGTTCATTTAATCTCTGATGATTTATGCTGCAGTAAAAAGGAAGCATATACATAAAAACAAGGTATTTACAAGGTACAATAGGACACACACAATCATACTTTTTTCATGTAGAGACTTTGTAAAAATAATTTAACCTAATTTAGATTACTATTATGCAGTGTGTGACCTAATGTTATACTTTATTTCTCATCCTATAACTAAGTTCTGCAGGTTTAATGCTTATCAATTTAGAGGCTGAACAAAACATACTTATTGTGGAATAATTTATCAGATTTTTATCACAATACATGAACATTTCTATTTGATTTAGGTAATGGCGTTCTAACAAGGCTTAATAGTGTTACAAAAAATAAAACAAACATATACTTGTCAATACAAAATCAAAGTATTGAGTTATTATCAGGATGGAGTTTGAAATTTTAGTATAATGAAAACCCATAACTGTACATGGGTTTAACCAGCTACCTGTGTGTAGCATAATCAAAAACCTATTTCAGGGGAGCCACTGTTCACTATTGTCACAGCTAAAAACTGCTTCGAGCTACCGGTCCAAAACACAAGTTGTTCCAGAAAACTGTCTAGCAGCCACAAACAGATAGCTTGCAGCTTGGCTGGATGGATTCCTTCCCATCTGCCCAGCCTCCCACTGGCTGCTCACTAAACCAGACTAGAAGCATCCTGCAGCCTCTTCCTCTTTCCTTGATAGGCAGGACTCTGAGAAACCAAATAAAAGGCTGGTCTCATTTTCCCAAATCCAGCCTCCTTGTCTCCCTGTACTTCCATCTTCCTGCTTGCAATCTGGAAATCATTCACAGCTAACTATTTTTAAGGAAGTCTGTAATTGGAAAAATCATCCAGATAAGAGATGAAGCTTGTTGGAGGTGATATGCTAGAGGATAGTAGTTTTCCTCATGCCCATAATAAACAGTGGATTTATTTATGCTATTTAGTTTTAAGACGAATGTCTCTAGGTTGGCTTCTGGGAACATTTATCATTATTTACATTAATTTTAAATGCTAACAAATGACTGTAACAATTCCAGGCTAAGCCTGGATGATATAGAAAAAACAGTCTATCGATTTACAAAAAAAAAAATAAATAAACCATATTATTGATATTCAAATTCAAATTTAAATTCAAATTGTATTTATTTATATAGCACCGTTCAGGCCAGGGCAACTCAAAGTGTTTTACATTAAAAACAATGTCTGCATAAAAGAGAATTTAAAAAGCCTTCACACAAAAAATAAAACAACAATATAAAAACAAAAATATAATTTCTTTTACACACAAACTAACAAACTCACGTACACAATTACACAGACACAAAGAAAAGGAAAAAGTTTGCTCCCCTCACTTACCCCCGCCCCAGTCTTCTCAAACATAAAATCCAGTCCCAAGTGACTCCTGTAACTTAAAGACTTAAAGGTAAAGATATAAATCAGTAAAATAAACATACATCTGTCTCGACACTGCTGTGAGGAAACAATATCTTGAGGATCTGTCCACACTGGGAGCCAGCATACCAGGGACCACAGACACAGAGATCTATAATTACTGATAGTTCTTTAATAAAAAATGAAAAATGATTTCAAATTAACCCATTATTAGATAGAATAGATAGAAGCTAGGGCTGACAGTTTTTTATGAAAATCAAATGGGTCCTGAGTCGTGAAAAACTGCATACTAATCACAGAATTTAAAAAAAAAGTTTTATTTTAATTCATTTATATTTTTAACAGGATATTTATCATTATATAATACTTGCATAATCTGTCAGGAATCCTTAAAAGACTAAACAGATCCTGATGTGTTTTTTTCTTAATATTTGTACAGTAGTTGCCCTTGTGTGAGGTAGATGGTTACAATTAGTTTTTTCCAAGTTGACCATAAATGCACCACAGCTGCAAGCTGCACAAGTTTCATTTTCCATTCCCTAATTCAGTTTGAGTTGCTTTCTCTTGCATTTTTTGGAGTTATATACCATTTCTATGACTACCACAAGTCTGGCAATAAACCCATTAAATGGGCAACCAGGCATGATTACTGACTCTCAACCTTAAGCCACTCCACCAGCAAACCGGAGATTAGAGGCCTGCATGGGACTGGGAATCCAGGGGACCCAATCTAAATCTTGTGGGAAAAGGCAGTTTTGAGGTTGCATCAGCAGGAGTGAGCGGCTAAGATAAAATAGGAAATCCCAAATTTGGCAGACGATGGAGAATGCAACTGAGGATGGTAAAAGCAGGAGAATGTGAAACAAGAGGAAAAAAGTTGTCACAAAGAAGGCAAAGAGCTGGACTTTGTGTGGAGTGAAGTCCTTACAAAGTCATCAACACAAATCTGGATATTTAGGGCTGAGATGACACGCCTGCTCAAGTAAGTATTTTTTTATTTTACTTTTTTAATTCTCATAACTCTTTTGTGTTTTGGGGGCATTTTACTGATGTACAGCTAGTCTGGTTGTTTCTTTAAGGTGCCTCAGGGTTTTTACATATTTCAATTGTCTGTGTAAAAAAATACGTTTGTGTCCATTTCGGTTTCAGTACCACAACCTGATTTCTGCATCATTTCCTGACACTAGACCAACAGTTTGAAAAAAATAGTGCAAATAAAAAGAATTTAGGTTAAGGTGTCATTAATGCTTTATCTTTGACAGCCCTGATGGACTCCAAGCAATCGCCACGCTGGTGAACTACTGAAATAATTTTTCAGGACAATAATTTGACAGGACATAAGTCATACTCTTTTGTAATCTCTATGTTCTGCCCCTGGATGATGTAATCAGAAGACAACATAAATGTCCAAATGGTAATAACACACAGATTTATGCTGTGTCTGATGACACAGAACCAGTTGATGTCCTTCTTAATTGTATTTTAAATGTAAAGTCATGGATGGCAAACACTTTTTGCAGCTTAACCAGGAGAAAACTGAAGTCGTGGGTATCGATCCTGCTCAGCACAGAGGGGAAAAACTACATTTTAAAGTAAGGCTTTGGCCCTCAATCCATCTGGAAAGGTGAAGAATCTTGGTGTTTTATTTCACTCAGATTCAAAAAGCAGATTTGTCACTAAAAGGTCAGCTTTTATTAATCTTTAACAAATTGCCAAACTTATTTTTTTTCTATCTGAAATAAACACAGAAGTTTTAAATCATGTTTTTATTACCTGCACAATACACTGATACAATGCTCTTCTTTTTGGATTTCTCTAAAAAGAAAAAAAAAGCCTCCTTATAGCTGCAGATGAACTCAGATGCGAGTCTGCTAACAAAGAATAGAAATAAAGGCTCACTATTTTAAAGTCTCTGCAGGATTGATTTTAAGACTTTTTAATTAGTTTTTAAAGCTCTTTAATGGTCCTACTTTTCTCATTTGCTTTCAACTTGTAAGCCCTTCTGAACACTCAGGTCTTCAGATAGAGGCCTTTTATGAATTCGTTGAATCAGACACAATAACACACAATGAGACTGCTTTCTATAATTATGGTACTAGCCTGTGGAATAGCGTAACCTGAAGAGCTGAGAACAGCTGAGAGTTTTGACACTGAAAACATATCTTTTAGTCTGGCTTTTATATTAACTTTATTGGTAAGTTTAGCTAAAGTTGGCATATCTCATAGTTCTGTATTGTATTATAGTATATTTTCTTAACCTGACATTCTTTATTATGTTAGTGACACTCTTATTTCATGCTGTCTTTAGTTTCCTCACCACAAAATGCTGAATGTGAAATTGTGCTTCATTCTGTAAAGTACTTCATTTGTCTGAAAAGTGCAACATAAATAAAAACTTTCATTTATTGATTGATTGATTGAGAAAATACCTGCGTACCATTATAGCCTGTTAGCTATGCCTCTATGACCCTGTTGTGTTTTCTGCTTGAGGTGAAAACCTGTCTGAGTTCTGCAGAGGCTGCTGGCGTGACTGAACACTCATCACCTTCATCATTATTAACGACAGTCAATTTCTAGTGAATATAGCCACGTACAAAACAGATCCTAGAGCAATGAATGCTTAAATATGTTTCAGATTCATTGTCCCAAATGTTCAAAGCTGGCTTCAACACTTTGGATAATTAATACAGTCTGTGGTTTTACAAAACTCTACCTGGGAAAATAAGCTGAATATACATGAGAAAAAGTAATGATCAAAACTTAAAGATAGCAGATTTCTCCGTTTAGGCTTCTCTTAATAAAGCTTTACCCCTCCAGAAGACGAGTCAGAATGAATGCCTCTCAAGAACCTGAAACAATACTTTGCCTTCAGTTCAAAAGGTTTTGAACTTTCAGCAAAGAAGATGATCATGCGCATGTAAAAGCAGTCCAAGAAAAATAGTCTTCAAATGGGAGCAGATCTATGTGGGAGGAAGTCATGAAGAAAGAAGAAAACTGGATAAAAATTTGGAATATAAATATTTTTTTTTCCTTTTAAGATTAAAATAAGCAACCTGGTTCATCAATTTAAGATTTTCTTTGAAAATATCATGGTCAGGAATGTTTAAGACCAATTCAAAATTATTCATCTGAGAAAAAAATTGGTAAATTATGTTGTAAAAGCTAAGCAGGTTCATCTGGTCCATCTAGGGACCTGGCTCAGGTACGGACCAAACATTTTTTTCATCTTGACGTCAGAGGATTCATTCCACCGAGCCAGTTACCGCCGTCACTGCAGGATGAAAGCATTCAGTCGACACACAGAGCTTGAATTTAAATTGCTCATATTTTCTAGTGTACAGAGCCAACAGACCATGTGATTAAGTGCATTTCAAACACGGAAGCAAAAGACGCTAAATTAACTCACACAACCGAGTTTCTCGTCTTGAATTATGCTGATGAATAAACAAACCCTGCGAGGAAACTTCTGAAATGCTCATCAGTCTGTCCAGAACAATCAGTAAACTTTTGATAACTACAACGGGTTCAACTTTGCTCATTTCTGTAAGAGCTCAGCTAATGTTTGTTTAATTTAACCTAAGATTTTTCAATTTGGAATCAGCAATACATGACATTTCTGTGAAATTGGGCAAATGAACAAAGAACGCAAGAAAGAGCATGTAGCGGAAATCATTGTGGATTGTTTAAGGTTATCAAACCCAAACCTAAACTGTGCCTGAGCTGTTAATTAATGGAAAACAGCAGGTTTCTCCACTTCAACCCTCCAAGCCATTTTAATCCATCATCGAGCACTAGCTTTTCTATTCCCCAAGTTCAGAAAAAAAGAGTGAAGAGACAAAATGAAAAAGGTCCCTTTTGGTCAAAGGGAGATAATTACCACATATTGTCTTTGAGGACAAGAATTGATAGAGCCAGCCAGGTAAGACTGCTAAGCTTAAGGGCAGAAACACACCTAAAATGGAAACCATGATAGGATTTCAAACCTCTGTAAAAACCTGGAGAGAAAAACAGTGGTCTATGCTGCTGTACAAGCTTCTAATGGGGCAAACCGTCCAACTAATCCAAGCCTTGTTCGGTGAAAAACAAGCAGCAAAAACACGCTGCCCAAAATCATCTCGGTGAAAAATTACGGTAATGCGGTACAAATCCATTCCAAAATAGCTTTCCATTTTTTGATTAGCAAGCAGTTCAGCATTTCCTTAATTTAATCTGGCCTCTGAATTGAATTTGTATTACAGCCATAGTTAATAACTTGACATTCAGCGTACGACTCTGGGCTATTTAGATAAGTGATGGGCCTTTTTTGAACACCCACATGCCTCTATGCCAAATTGCCCCATTGCTCATAATAAAGCCAATGTCTGAACGATTTGCTGCTGTTATTTTGTTGAAATTGTTATTAATAAGACTATCAGATCGTAATGCCAGGTTCATCTGTAGTGACACCATAGTGTAAAAAAGGTAGAAAGAGAGGATTCAAGAAGATTTTGAAGTCTGAAAAGCTATTTACGCCATTCTCTGTCATGAAGATGAAAGATTTGACTCGGCTCCAAGTTTCTTCTCCCTGGTGGCTCATCTCAGTTACTACAGAGGCAGCAAGAGGAGACCAGAATCAGTAAGTACATTTTAAAGAGGAAACGATGTGGAACACTCATGAAAATCTCTAATTTTTATTACATGAAGGACAATGGGTGACGCTTCAGAAAGTGGCAATATCCCCAAACACAGGGTGGCATCATAATTTGGTGGGGATCAGCCTATTTCTTATGCTGTACAGAGCATCATGAAACACTTCAATCAATCATGGCGGGAGAGTAGAAGTCTCAAACAGAAGTAAAAATCTCTGTCTCTCTCTGGAAAGGGGACGAGAAGTGATTCTGTCCATCCTGATGGAGAATTTAGAGCTAACACTGATTTCCTTTGACCCGTTCACGCCTACTTGCTCACTCCTGACTTTCAGACCTCAAGTCTCCTCTGAAACATCCCAGTTTAAAAAACAACAGCCCAACCTTAATCTGACAAAAAGAATTGGTCATGGTCAACATATATAAACTGTGATATTTCCAACTTTAAAACAGGTAAAAAACACAGCTTGTGAATATCACATCAGGTAGTGTTCACCAACATGACTGACAGTCTTAAAACATCAATCGGCAGTGAAATGAGATAAACCCTTGGCATAATCTTTTTTGACTTCATATCAATCATGACGCTCAGGTTGTATAGTTATGTGTTGGCCCAGACCAGGCATTAAAGTTATTTTTTGACATACAGGTCACAAAGTTCTTGTGTCTGACAGTGGCTTATGCGGTTCTTTTCTCTGGCCTGGTAAAAAGTTGGTGCTTTTTTTTTTGGGCACCAGTTTGCCTGTCCAGAGAGCTGAATTTTCTGTTATCTGGGTAACTTCAAGGTTTTCTTTCCAATTGGTTCACTTCTAAACAGAACGTATCACCATGGTAACTGATGCTAACCAGCTAATCTGGATCACCTAGTATAAAGCGCCGTACACCAGACCAATCCACTCTCTTGAAAAATACCTGCCCAATATCTCATCCTCGGTGCGTTGATCACCAGAGGAGAACTTTGGAGAGAAAATGGTTTTAGAAATAGATGTGATATTTAAATGAGGAAATAAAACTTCCATGACCACTTTGAAGTTAAGTTTATGTTCTTGTTCTTGACTTGTTTCCAAGTCCGTTGAACTCCACCAGTGTTGCATCTCTGATAACGAGGTTAATAATAATTCTTACACAGAAATACAGAACCAGGATTTTACGAAACGCACAACTCGCGCTGTCACAGAATTATTATTCCTACACAAACATGCAGGACAGCGCAGACCTCACCATGTTTTTATTTATTTAATCATTGCCAATGACTGTGGATGTTTATAATTTTACTGCAACAAAGGCAAAATTATCTCCCCATTATATCTTTTTGAAAAATCCCTTGGATGCAGATGATTATCGTGATCACTCCCAAAATCTAACCACTTCTTTCTTATTTAATTTTTGTAACTTCCTTAAAATTTCTTCAAAATCCACCCATAACCTTATTGATGTTTCTAACAGTCAGACAAACAAAATATAGACGAAAGCAACAATGCTCTGCCTGAAATGTTTAGGTTGTAATAAAGTGATAAGAGTGCTGCTTATATTGTCCGATGAATTAATAATGAAGCCGAATCTGAAAAAATTGCATATTAGTAAAGTCTAAAATTTTCTGCCAGCACTCCCCGCTGAGTGTTGCTGCAGCAACAGTGTGTTTAAATGAATATTTCTGAATAATAATTGTCCGCACTTTAAGTAGCTGCTCTACAGCCTGTTGTTGATTGGTCAAAAGGTGCAGACTCCACCCCTTTCATGTGAGCGCATGCTTATCAGGATTGGAAAACCCCGGGTTGATTTACTAAGTTGATAATCAGCTTCGTTGGACTGCTCATCCACATCCTGAAGGTCTGGGTAAGTCAAACCAGATAACAGAGAGACAACCGGGTAGATCACGCATCGCAGGACAGGCCTCTGGTGTTGTGACAGTCAAAATAGTTTTGCACTTTGCCACCCCCTATCACACGCTAATTCCAAATCTGTTCCATAATTAGCTGCAACACAACACAATAATCTACAACACTCCACAATTAGTCACAACACAATTAGCAGCATCACTCCACAGTTACAACACAATAAGCCACAATGGAAATTACACTCCTTTTCTTTCTTCTATTAAATCACCTCCATTTGTTGCTGTGGCGTAACCTTCGCTGTTGCACACTTCGTGCATACAGTAGGGTTGCCATGAATGACAGTCACAATGTTTTGTTTAGTTTTTCTTTTTTGTTTTCAAAAGATGCCCAAATGTGCAGAAATCCAACTGATCTGGCAGTACTGCTTGTGAGCTGTAAATCTCTGTGTGTGTGTGTGTGTGTGTGTGTGTGTGTGTGTGTGTGTGTGTGTGTGTGTGTGTGTGTGTGTGTATAAAAACACACAAAAAAAAAAAGAAGTTAACACAAAAAAAAAAAAAAA
>JBBBVT010000019.1:3259085-3270250 GCA_037177035.1 Craterocephalus eyresii | reverse complement strand
AAAAACAAAAAAAAAAAACGAGTGTGCCCAAGGTTCAGAGGATAGGATTTTGTACACGTATATATAGAGATATATATATATATATATATATATATATATATATATATACACACACTGTATATATATATATTAGTGCTGGGCCGGTAATAAAAAAAATTATCGTCATTAATTTATTTTCAAAGTTGGGTGTGGGTGAGCTGGGTCAACATAGTGAGCAAGCTATGAATTTCACTTTGATATTTTATTGCGGATGTATATCTAGCCTAAAAAGCTGTGATGTGGGCAAACGCGGAATTATACCTGGCCCAGAAAACTGATGTAGCTGAAAACAGCAGCAAGTAGAAAGTTGTAAGCAGGCTAACATGGTGGTAAGTTCTGACAGCTCTGTCTGCTGCAGAATCGGGAACCGAACCGGGCAGCAACATGTCCGCTACCGAGGAGCAGCACAGTGAAGTGGTAGCGGTAAACCCTGACGACTCCGCGTCGGAGGATGAGCCAGATAAACGGGACAAACAGGCGCAGAATTACCACCCATAGTCTTACTTGAAGGAAATGTTCACGTTTGTCGCCTCAAAAAAGGATTCATGGCGAATGAACTGTGTCCTGTGCAGACCCAAAGTCAGAGAGCTTCTCACAATAATTCTCCATCAAATTTTTAAAGCACATAGAGTGTGTTGTGATTAGTGTTGCTGCCTGGTTCTCTTCCGCAGTCCTCACATCAATGGATCTCTGAAGTTGCTGAAGATGGTTAATGGAAAAACAACATTACCTGCAGCCTGTCGGCTGAGAAAGCTGTGAGTGCGTTTCTGGGTTTATGCCTATTAAAATTTCAGAGCCAGTCTAAATGAGGTTTTTCTAAACCTGAAGATGAAAAATGTTAAGCAGAGGGATAGATAGGCACAATAAAAGGGAGGTGGACAGAAATTGGGGATGACAAGATGGAGGAAGGTGATGGGTTTGTTTAAAAAGCACTTTGGTTATTTTGTCACTCTAAATTTGTTTACAGCCAAGTTGTCTATAACAATGGTGTAGTGGTCCCTGGAGAAGTGGGGATGCTCCATGTTTTGTCCATTTAAAGAAAAAAAAAGTAAACCAGAAAAACTGTTTTAGAAACATTTTACATGTAAGATGACTCTACTTACTTTAACCCGAAAATTTATCAGAAGCCTATTATTTGCACATCACATGATTTCTGATACGTGATCCCAAGGTATGAAGCTTTTATGTTTATGTGGCCCTAGCAATAACAAAGAGCCTCCTCACCACTTCTGATGTCTTCATCTGAAGTTGTAACTGAGGTTGGTGGAGGACAGAGGGTTCACAGCACTGGTGTAGCATTTCTAATGTCCGCTGAAATGCTAGTCTCTGCCTCTGACGACTCACTGGTCCCCTTGCCTCATTTAAAGTTAACCAGTTTAACCAGTGAAAACAGTAAGAACTAGCCAGTTAGAGGCAGAGTAGGCCGGGTCATGGCTTCACTGTCTTGGAGGGGGGGGGGGACAATGAAGTTGGCTGATATATAAAGGTATATGGTGCCATTACAGAGGTTTAGAAGTGGGTATACCCAATGCTGACAGAAACATAAGTGGGTATACTTGGTATATAGACCTCATTTACACTGACGGTTGCATTCAGCCTGTACATCAGATCTGTACCATATTCAGACTGAAATCTGATTGGTATCAACATCACATGACCATTAAAACCAGTCTAAATTCAGTCTGTTTGTGGCACAGATCTGATTCAAGCTGGTGGCTGTATTTGGTTGCTGCCTGCCTGTGGTTAGAAAAGGGAAGGTGATGGGTACATGTTTACAAAGCACTTTTTGGGGTTTTTTTGCTATTAGGACAGTGCATTCTGTACATATGGCTGAAACACTTGTTTACTCTACACGTGTACCTGACTGTGCTGCTGTCTGATCGAAAATATAAACTTGATTTGACTTTCCATGATACTTTACATAAGTGGAAACCGATCCTTGGCCAAAGGCCAGTTTTAACTAAGATGTGTGTTTGGAGTTTAACATTAAGACCCGGGGACCTGATTAAACGTACGATCACATAAATGTCCTCTAAATCCTAACAGTCTTCTGAAATAAACAAAAACGAGGTTTCTATGTCAGCAGAACAAACCTGTTTAAAGATAAATTCATAAATTTGCACAATTTATTTTCTCCAAAAATGGCAGATCTACAAGTTTATAGTGCTGCACTGTGCTGCGCCATGAGCTTGTAGATCTGTTATTTATGAAAGTTTAATGTTTAAAATCTAAAGTGACACATATCAGGCCATAAGGGGTTAAAATAATTTTTGAATAATCAATAAAGATACAGTAAATGTATCACAAATGTTTCAACTGTTTATTTACATGAAAATATGTTTAAATTATGTTCAATTACAAAATATAATAAAATAACTCTCCTTTAAAAAGTCAAAGAAAAAAAAGAATAAATAAGAACAATAAAGTGCTTCACTATAAAAAGACATACAACTTAGATATCATCTTTTTCCTGCTTCTTTTTTTACTGTACTTCAGTCTCAGTAAACAGATGAACCTCAACTACACATCAGAACCACTGAACTGCCTCATCTTCCCTCAAATGGAAGAACAAAAACTACTGCAGGCTGCTAAATTTAGATTAGCTTTTGTATTACTTTTAAACGTTTGTTTTTAAATATATAAGTGAAGTATTTTTCTGTCTGCTGTCTGATCTCACGTCCTGCACATACTGGTTTTCGTGATAGTTGTCAGGCAATTGCGTCTGTGTTTTCGCCATACCACAATGCTAAGGGCCACGTAGCTTGCTAAAAACAAAGTCAAAGCACTAGTCTGCCAGACATTACAGCTACTTTATTTTATTGGCTTTACATCGGGGTCCGTACAGAGCGGATTCTCGGTCCGGAACCAGACCACAGTCCGCTAGTTGATGACCCCTGCTCTATATGATGACGAAAACTCAACCTATTAGGTTCAGTTTCCGCTCCACCCCGCATAGCAAGAAATTCCACCACGTCCTAGCCTGGCTAACGGGACTTCCATGCGAGCATTGGTCTGGCCAAGAGCTTGAGGACAACCTTTTCTATGCTGCTGCTGCTCGCGATTTGTCTAAGCTTAGACCAATCACAGCACTCTTTCCTCTGACCTATGTGTAGCTAACATGGCTAACTGGTAGACCAGACTCTTACATTAACCAGTTGGGAGCAAGGTGAAAATGTCTCTTTGGACAAGCTCAAAATTTATTGTCTCCCGATTTTTCGGGAGATTGGAACACCGTTGAATAGCCCACTTTACCAGACTATATGAGCTCACGAAATTTACAGTAGTGGGTGGGACTGGGCTAACCCAGCCCTCAAACTTTGCTGAATACCCCACGACATGCTGCCGCGATGTATAAGAGAGGCCGGATCACAATACAAACCCTGCATCTAGCTCTTAAAGCTCTGTCATGTAAACTTGGCCTCAGACCTGACGGGGATGCATGTTCAGTATTTTAGTACTAAGGTCTAAATTAATCTTTTAAAATTAAACAGATGTGTATACCCAGTGTACACAGTGGGCCAAATCATTATGTGGAGATTCTCAGCCACAAGTGCCTTGCCTGTCCACATAATGAATCCCAGCTGTCTAAAAGACAGCACAAGATGAACCAACAGCAAAATGGATTAAATCCTCATTTTCAATTAAAAACCTTTCAATTTAAAGACGACTAGCCCCATGAAACAGGTCAAGCACAGAAGATAACTAATAACAAAGCAAAAGTGGGGATAAATGAAGCTAAAGCAAAAGTGGGCAAAAAAACAGCAAAGATTAAAAAAAAAATCAGCAGCAGGTGGACTTACAACTTAAGAGCAGCATATAATTAAATCTGCAGGTTGGCTTTGGGAATATTGACGGCCATGTTCAGCACTGAGAGACGAAGCAGACAACATGCTAGAAGTCTGGTGCAAAAGAAGCTGAGGTCAACTGTGGGAGGGATGTGGGGCTGCTGCTCCCCCTGAACCGTTTTCACATAGGCCATGGTTTTCCGTCCTTGCCAAGCAGAGCCAAAGCCAAACGTTTCCCTCAGTGAATTTATGCTCCATTTTGCTTGTGTCCCTTAGCTTGACACATGTTATGGCCCACAGATTTCTCATCTGACATGCTTTATTTCTGATCGTTCATAATCCAGGATTTCTATTGTTTCTCATTTACATAAGCCTGTAACATTTGTATGTTATGTATACCAACTTTAACAATTGCAGTATTAAGATTAAGTATTAAGATCCTCAGAAGATATGTAAAAATCACATTCATAAGCATCCGGTGTTGGCTGTGACAGCTGGGCTTAAGTCAGCAATGGCAGCTTTTAGTCACTGAGCTGCTGTGGCAGCAGGGCTTTGGCCATCTGATTGGTTGAAGTTCATTTCTTTAATCCCATGACCTTCAAAGGTCCACATGGCCCAATATATGAATTGACATCCTCAAATGAAAACAAAAAGGCAAACATAACACGTTTTTTCCTGGATCAAATTGAGGTATAGGTGGCATCATCCCTACCCCCACGCGCCAACATGTTCATGTATTCTGTGCATAAAATACATCTGATTTTATGCTTGTATTTCACCTTTAAATACACTTTAACCAGCCTTGTTTTGTCTCATTATTTTCAGCATAATCTCACTTGTGTGGTTTTACAACTATTTTGTCATTTTAATCAAATTTATCAAAACAATGGACTTGAAATCACACAAAAAAAACCATAAAATCCAATTGGGAAAATGTTAAATATATTACTGTCAAAACCACAAACATGCGTATCAAACCTCATTTATAACTTACAATGTAAATATAGATTGCACATTTAAAAAAGTCATTTATGAATAAAAAAACGAACTATTACACACTGAGCACCATAACTTTATGGTTATGCTTGGAGTATTGGGACATCTCTACCCTTCACGGGACGGTGAAAAATTTAGGGGTTGGGCTAAAAAGTAGGGCTAGGGGCTGTATTGGGACAGTGCCAAAGTCTCTTCTGCCTTTTTAACTCAAGCTGACAACCAGCTCTGCCTACACTTTGGACTTAAAAATACTTCAGGTTTTCTCTGCCAGGTGCAGCATCAGATTAGTTTGGCATACCTCATAGCAAATAATGAGCAGCTGCCGCCAACACCCCCAACATGGAGTATTAAAAATTCAATTTAATGGTAGCTCAGTGTTGCTGCTGTAAAATGACACATCTTTAACATGTTGAATGTAGTGTGTTTTCATCAAAAGTATTGGGCTGATGTGTGAAGAATCTTTTGATTCTGAATTTGAATATAAACAAAAGGACATTTTTACCAAGTTACATGTCATAACCATTCTTGACAGCCATGTCTGTGTGGAGGAATTCCTTATCTCTGTTTTTGTTGAGTAGTAACTGGATTGTGCAAGTGGGTATTATGTGTTGTGAAGGAACTGTGTGTGTTTGATGTTTGTAGGTGGAAATCAAAGAAAAAAACTGTTTGGCTCCCAGGATTTCTCTTCAGCAGCACTCCCATGAAAATACAGAGGTATCAAACCAAATTTGATTAAGGTAAAAAAACAAAGAGTAGAAAAAAACAGCTAACAATACAATCTGCAATTCTACTAAAATGCCTTTAAAATAAACAAATAACAATGGGTCTGCTTTTACAGGCTGCATGGTAAGAACATTCTGTGAGGTGAGGCCAGGACTGTAGCAACTGCTTGACATCATAACCAAAGGTGAGCAACAATGGCTATGCACAGGTGAAACGAATCTTTCCAATTTGATAAAAACCAGAGTGGAGCATTGTCAAGATATTTTTTTTTATAGCTGAAGCTACTTTTTTTAAAGACTACATCTATTGTTCTGCCTTGTTGGCTCTGTTTAAAAAGTCCACGAAGGAAGAAATAAAATCTCAGATTAGTCTAATTCAAAAGATAGAAAATAACACTCTATTGTTATAGTATTGAATTACAAAAGTGCCTAAATATAATGTGGTTGGGGCTTTAATGTTAAATGTAACCCAAACATCAGAAGCATATCAGACTACGAAGTTGAGCTGAGAGATTTTACCCATAATAACGTAACACTCTTGCTTCCCATTTCACATAAAGCATCTTTTGAGTTTTAAACAAGACTATACCCATGGACTGGACTGTACGGTCATGCAGGCAGAACAGAAGACTCATTTAAAGAATATAAGCCTCAAGTGGTAGTAACAAGAACATCATGTGAAGAAAGACATGGTGTCCACGACAGTGACAGCTTAATGACAAAGACAACGGCCCTTATTTGTCAAAAGGTTTTTGCATTTTAAAACAGGGGCAAAAACGTCCTGCAGCTGATTTACTAAGCTGGCACAAAGAGGAATGCATCTGTAAAACAGGCAAATAGCACTGCAACCTATTTTGCACTTTTGCCTCAAATAATCTGAGCGTTTCTGCCAGAATGCGCAAAATAGTGGGAGTAGATGCAAAAATATCAGCTTCACCAGCACAACATGATTTACCAAACATTGAACTGATGGTGCGAGCTGTTTTTGCACCTCTGCGCATCCGAAAGACTGGTGTTAACTAGCTCAGATGTGCACAAATGGCAGCAGCTGGAGGCCGATGCTGCAGGACTAAGGATTTGAATCAGTCTGATCCAGAATATTTTCTCATGATTGGTGAGTTGCGATGACTGCACTTCTTCAACAGAAGTTTTACATAAAAACAGATCATTTGCTTGAATGTTAAAATCTCAACTGTGGCTTAGACAAACATCTAAAGGAGACAAGTGTCTATTTGTTGTTGATGTCATTAACAGAAGATCTTTGAGCTGTGCGACAGCTGAAAATTATTTTTACTGTGCACTTTGTACTGACGGGTTTATGACAAGATTGTTGATGATAAGTAGAAAGCCCTGAGAAAGTGACATATTTGTCAACAAAAACTAAATCTTTCAAAAAATATTTCAGAAAGTAAGCATAAATGCTTTTCCTTATCATTAGAAAAGCTCACACAAGACAAAAAATTTTCAGTCTTACTGTTCAAACCAAAAGAGCTTGATCTTTTTTTAACAAGACGAGCTTTGCTGAAATCCAGCTTTTAATCTTTCCCGAAATGGAGTTTTTTGTAAGATAGACACCACTTCCCCCTCAGCCCTTCAGCTGTGGTATCTTATATCATGGGATTTTAACGCCTCAACACTTCTCATATGTGATATTGATGAGAAATCACATCAGTGTGATACTGTAGCTGTGATGGACTGTGCTCCGTAAGCTCTCCACTAAATGAGGGGTTAAATTAAACAGCGTTTTCAGCAAGATGAATAGCCGTTGGCTGCCGCTGGGTTGTTACCACGGTGACCACTTTGTGGCGAATCATAGTGATTAACTTAAATATGCATCCCTGAGCTCACATGCTTACATGAAGACAGAATAGAGAGATAAGCCAGAGACTTTCATAAAAGGGCTCAAAAACAGAAAAAGAAACGTCAAAATTAGAAATAAGGAGCATTTGTAACTAAAATGGAGAGAAGTAGTTTTTCAAAATGTTTTCTTGTTGAAGTACTGGTCTGTTAGGCCCAGAGATGTAGCAGATTGTAGGAGGATGAAAATGTATTTTTTTCGGCTGTTGTCTGCCCATGCACAGGAGTGAAATTATGCCAAATGATACCATCAATTCAAGAGTTTATTCTCTCGACATATGATGTCTGAGAGTGTAGAAGCTGCATTATTGCTTTTTCCTCCACCCACATGGAGACTTTTAATGGCCCACTTGGCAATTCATCTCATTTGGTTTTTTAGTCTCTCCATTTTTCAGCAGTTAATATAACGTACCCAACAAATATGCATTTTCTACAGTACAGTATAATCCGTGGACTGGTTTCAGGACATGGATGGAAGCACATCACCCACTGTTCAATGAAGTGCCATTCTAAATGTGTAATTTGATAGTCCTCATATTTGTCTTTGTGGAGCCAGAAAGACAAATCTGAGGAAGAGCAAAGATCTATGTTTTCCCTTGAAACACACTGATCAAATTTGATAGCCTGTTGGATCCTTTTAATTTGAATCAAGTGTTTCTCTTCTGTCCTACAACCTATGACCCTGATATTATTTCCAAATTCACTATCTAAAGGACGTCTTTGTTCTAAACAGCAACAGTAGAACAGAGGAGGCATCCAAATTGCATTACAAGGATGTGCCGGTGAATCTTTTAGCATAAGTCTTTTCGGTGTCTGAACTAAGAGTCACAAAAAGATTTAATTCAATCCAACTCAGATAATTCAACATTTGATGAAACATTTGAGACAATCATGAAAGGCTCTGAATCAAGGATGGTTTCATTTGTCAAATGCCTGTTACCTTTAATCATCTCTCCTCATGTTTGTCCTTACATCCTGTGTTGACTCTATTCTGAAAACCAAAACCAGATGCTTGACATGCATAAACAACAATTTGATAGAGAAATAAATTTATGTCAGAAATAAACGTTTTGCAAAATATACCAGCATTTATTGTGATGAATAAACTTAACAAAAGCAGAAAGGGTGTCAGACTGCAAACGATTTTAACTTAAACTTATATTTTGTCCATTTAAGGAGACAATCTGTACAATAATTCATTTGATTCTATGAGTCATCCTTTTTTAAAATTTCTTCAGGTAGGAATCTGCCTGAGAGAAAGTAGGGCTTCATATTGGTTTCGGTTTGCCTGTTTGTAATGCCCTCTGCTGATTTCATAGCTGTTCCCTTATTGAACATGAGCTTTTTCATGTCCTATAAAATTGGGAGAAACCAAATGATGGTGCCCTTCATGGCTTCTGATAAATTTTGTGAATACTTTCCAAAACTGAAAATAGTGTGCAATGATGGGTGCACATAGGAATCTGAACTGAATCAGATATTTCAATGACACAACCACTTGATATTGGAGAATGTTGTGTTTTTAATTAGGTCTCTAATGTCAGGGGATGGGTTCAATACATTTTCTGTGATTACATGGTCTAAGAAAAGGGTTATATTTTCAGTAACCGGGATCTAAAAGGACACATGGAACTTTTTTCTCTCAAATATTTGTTCCTTTTTAAATGTCCCAAATTTATAACAACCCAAAATTTCTAATAATCTCTGAGCCAAAGGCTCAGCCTTCAGACAGCTCCGAGTGGTATTTCATGTCTATTTTCCAGCCAAGCTGATGTCAGCTTGTTCCACATTTCTTTATATGACCATCTGGTTCACACACAGCATGCTGACAAAGTCTACTTAAGTAATGATACAGGGAATTAGTCTAACCCAGCACAAAAATAGCCAACACTACAGAGTTGTAAACTTTAAGCAAAATAATGACTTTATATATTCTGTGGTATTCAAGTTCTTTCTTTTCAACGGTTCCCCAAGGGCATCTGTAATCAGGGTATCAATGTAGCCTCTGCTGGGCCAGCAGTTCGGGAGGCAGTGAAACGACTTCTAAATAACTGCACTAGACAGACGATTTGAAGAGTGTGCTGTGTATTGATACCAGTTAGGAGACAAAACTGTAACAACGCCAATAACAGACAACAGCCGGAAAAACAATATAGATTGTAAAAGCTACCATAACGCATAATCTGTATTCACTGCCTTTGACTATCCCAGTCTGTTGTCCAAGTGTCTCAAATCAAAAGTAAAAAAAAAAAAATTAAAAAAAACAATCAAAGCCTCATCATTTATCATGCTCTCAGGAAGAGGAAAAAAAATCTCAGGTGGACCGATGATCTTCCTACAGTTAGTGTTTGGGTGATCCAGGAAGGTCCGTCCACACAGCCGATCTTAAGAAACAGGTGAGGTCTTTTGCTTCTGGGCAGATGAATCTTAGTTGCCTCGGGTGGTTTTCCATGTCCTCGAAGGGGAGTTTCCAAAATCAAAACTATTCCTAAACTAACCAGCACTGATGATTCTCATAATGTGTTTGTCTTCCTGAAAACACCAAGAATCTGAATGAATGATATAAGCCTGGAGAAAATAAAGCCAAGTGAATGTGACCCCCCCGTGAACAGGTTGATGGTGAACTTTGTTCATGATGCAACAGCCTTTGTATTGACTGTGAAATATCTGCGGCGGCTAAATGGTACCATAATGCCTTTTCCACATGGAAAAAGCATAGATACAAGAACATTATGCAAATAGACTTGAAAAAACTCAAATGTAAATTAGATGTTTTATTTCATTTTGGTTTCACTGTTTATTTGTTTTGAGTCGAAAATAAGAAAATGTGGATGGATGATACATAATACGGAATATGGAAAGCATATTTAATTAATCATTTTGAATGAAATTTCAAAATACATTAAGTAAATAAAAAGTGAAATATGATTAAAAAATAAAAAAGTGTCTATGTCTCTGGAAGTAAATTATGGTATGCAAAAAAACATGTGGCACTGTTTAATAATAATTTATGCATGAAAGGATTAAGTCAGGAAGCTCAATTTCACTGGGTTACACATCTATGGAGAACTTCCCATCATAAGTTTTACACTATGTTAAAAAAGTACGAGTTGTTATATTTGGCAAGCAGAAAAATACACAAATATATGAGTGTTTTCTGTAATCTTGGTCATGCTGTCCTGCAAAGACTATATTCACGTACCATGAATTATATGTGGAACCACTATCTGCGTTGTGTTGTGATTATTCCGGATGAAAGCCGACACTCTTAGTATTTGAACACACACTGGTCAGTCACGGTAACATGCATCGGCCGCTCGGCACACCTTGTGGAAAAGAGTTTAGCACAGCTTAGCTTAGCATTTTAGCTAAGTAGCTAACTATCCTGTCATAACAAAATAAAATTTTAACTCAATCAGTTACGTGCTATGTATTTGGCACCTTCTTGAACATAACATCACTTTGGTTGTGTTATTAAAATATTCTTTTCACATTTTTAATGCTGTACTTTGCGCTGAGTGACCTACCAGTATGAGGGACGAAAAATTACAAAACAAAAAATAAATATGAAAATAAATATATATGCACATAAATAATTAAATGCACTTATAAATAGATAAATGCATAAATAAATAAAAAATAAATAAATACACATAAATAAATTAATGCACAAATAAATGTATAAATGCATAAATAAATAAATATAAAAATAAATAAATACACATTAGGGGTGGGCGATATGGAAAGAATATATCACGATTTTTTT
>JBBBVT010000019.1:3217698-3237040 GCA_037177035.1 Craterocephalus eyresii | reverse complement strand
TACCACATACTATACCACGTAGAAAACTATTTTTCTTAGAAAGATTAAAATAATATCAGGTATAGTTCCTTTAAGTCCCGGTGTGCACAGCTGTCACAAAAATGCGAGTTTTTTCCTGTCTGTATCTTGCTCTGTCTGTGCATAAGATTCTCCCAAGAGCTCTGTAAACTGGCTTCAGCAATGCCAGCAGCTGTAAAACCTGACTTTTCAAATGAGCGTGAACATGAACTGCATGTTCCACTCATTGTTGCCAAAGTGAGCGCCGCTCTCGCACCCGTTCATTGAATGAAAAGTGAACTGTTCAGTTCACCGTAAATATGAATGTGTTCATGCACAACCCTGGCACTCAGCATCACCTTCCTTGGCAAATGCTGCATCTTATTAAAACAACCAGCAGCCTTAAATCTTTTGTTTCAGAGATTTGTGCCCAATCCTCTTGTGGGGGGGATCGATCCCACAACCTCCCGGGTGAAAGTCATGCACGCTTGCCATTCAGCCAAAGGGATATCCCTGTGGCCAAGTAGCCAGGGCGGATTATCAGTCGGAGGCACACAGTGACAGGACCCACACACTGTCACACTCTATTAAAAGTTTTCTTGGCTTTCCTCGTAAGTGTTAATCACAAACATTGATGGTAAACAGTCATGGTAAAACCAAGCATATTGACAACTAAGCCTTATCAGGCTTTATAATGGCTCATATGTTTAGTATATGAATTATATATGTTTGTGTGTGTGTGCGCGTGTGTGTACATAAATATTTTTAAAGCCTGGACTGTGAAACAATTGGATTTGATTGGGGGGTAAACAATGATCTAGTGACAGAGAGCATGACAATCAACTTGGACATTTTTGATCTGCAGTACCTTTGAATAGTGACGTACTTCACATCTTTTCCACTGCACACTGTTATTTTATCATTTTAAAAATACCTCTTCAGTCCGGCTGCCACCATTTTTGCACACCAAAAAGGGATTTATTGAGAGTCAACATTAGCTGTACAAGAAATCTAAAAGTCATAGTGACATATTTATTTATAAAATTCAGTTTGTAATATTGTTGTATTTTTTTTACTGATAAACAGTTAATTCATGTGAGGTTTTTCTTCAAGAGGTAATTAAAATTAGGACAAAATTCTTTAACTTCCACATAACTCTCACTAATATTTAATTCAGAACTTGGGACTGTATGAAGACTTACTCCCAAACTCGTCCAGTAAACTGTAAAACCTCTGATATTTGTGTTTTTTTGGTGGAATCACCCTGTTTAAGGTTCTGCCTGCCGTATATGATGCACAGCTCTCTATTCAAGTTTACTTACAAGCAAGAAGGAAAGATTACTAAATGCAATCTATTTCTAATTAAACTATATTTTGAAAGGCAGATTTATCATTTAATGCTGAAGCAAAGCTAAACGTTTAAAATAAAAGCTACATTGCAAGAATGGAAATTATTAAGATACAAACAACTAGAGTATTTAAATGCTAAGGGGTTTGCAAGCCAAAGGACAAACAATAAATTATTAAATTGCAGTTATCCAGAGAACTGAAAAGGGCGTTTTAGATAGGTCAGCCTGGGTTGTTCAAATACTGGAATTATTAGTTTAGCTTAAATCCTGAACGTCACTGTGATGTGTAGCCAAATAACCAATAAAAAATATTAGATTTATGTAACCTTGTGTTGATTTCCTAATATTATTTTCATTTGGTCATCTGCAAATGTTCTTAACTTTGGAAAACCTTTGGTTATAATTGAGCCTGATGACTTAATCATCAACTTTGATGACAAATGTTTAAGCTGTGTTTACTTTTGCAGGGTCAAGTCCTCTCAATCAGGTTCCAGTATAACTGCTCTGAATGTGGGCTGGTTTACCAAAGAGCCCCAAGGTTTCAGACTAAAATGGAGCCTGAGCCAAACTAATGTCTGCTAAATCCAGCACTTGCTTTAGTTTCCTCGTTTTGTGCTTTCAAACAAACATTAATTACAACAATGGTACCACCCACATTCAGCACCATATGGTAGATACCAGATAATTCAAAAAAAGAGTAAATAAGTGGCACTTTTCTTTGGTGGAGAAAACTTTAAAGAAATAAAAAGGTCTTGAAATATGATATAGAATTTGTTACTTTTATTCTGGACTGGTAAAATAAAAAACTATTATTGTTAATGAAGCTGTTACTTCATCAGCTGAATCAGCACTGCCAAGGGGAAATGTGTATAAATGCAGCACTGACCCATTCCCGTTTAGTATCAACTGCAGAAGAGGAATAGAGGCAGGTTAATGAGGATGTCTATGTTTTGCATTCCATGTGTGCAAATGACCACGGTGTTGACGTTTTACTCTGAAAGTCAGGTTATGTCTTTCATGTAAAGCTACCTTTGTACATATGTCGAGGTAGCCATCATTGCCAGCGCCCTGCAAATAATACGTATGAAGATAAAATTATAATATGCGTCTCTTGTTAATTTAACTTATTTTAAACCTCCCATAATGCCACTATTTTGTTGGTATTAGCAGGCAACAGGGTTTATGGAGAAGAACGTGTTCCCCTATCAATAGGTTTTGTGAAGCAATTGAATTAAGCAGATGAAGCAACAATTACACTTTAAAACTGAACTGGAAACATACACCTTGTCTGGCAAAACTGTCCCTTTGTGGTGCTGTTTTTCAGACCGAGGTTGAAATCCACCTTTACGCGTCTTCTCAATCTGCAGTATCAATCAATCAATCATGATTTGGCTACTCAAGGGAAATTGGGCCTGAACAGACATGCACAGGATACATTTTAATGCAAGGATGTCCAAAGTCAGTCCTCAAGGGCCGCTGTCCTGCAGGTTTTGGAGGTTTCCTGCTGTATTACATCGTAGTCAGCCTAATGGCTCAAGGTGTTCGGGTAGAACCTGCTACCAAACTGTTGACAAAAGCCATTTAATTTGAATCAGGTGTGTTGGAATAAGGAAAAGAGTGAAACCTGCATGACTGCAGCCCTCAAGGACCAGAGCTGAAAACCCCAAGTTTTAGACACTTATAAATTACAGCCAACTACGGCTGCTGATTGAAATATAGAAACAACACTGCATAGTGCATTAAATACAAGATCAAATACACTTTCACCAAAAAATCAAATGTTTGATTGTAGAAGCAAACATAAAGTTATGTGAAATGTAGGTAAGAAAACTAATTTATATTGAGCATTGTTTTCTGTTGGAGTTCTAAAATTATATTAAAAGTCTAGAGGTCATGATTGAGATTGTCTAAGCATATGAGTAAAAAACAGAACAAGTTCTGTACTTTAGTCTCCAGATGAAGTGCTATTTCCTTTAATGTGTTGTTGCGGCTACAGTTCTCACAGCCCTGAGGCTGTATACTTTATTTTGAATAAAACAGGAAACCCATAAGAGTCAAAGATAATTGTGCTCTCAGTAATTAAATGGCTTCATTTGGTTGTATTGGAAAAAGCTAAAGCCCTGCTCATTTCTGAATCCATACTGCAGGAAATTTAAATGTCATTTCCTGCCTTGATGCTTCAGGAGGACTGAACGCTGGATGGAACAATTGCATTACTCATGTTATAGTGAACTGATCATGTGTGGAAAAACTCATGTGGTCCGAGGGGAGTGCAGCAGGGGGCAGGCTGAAGTTTCAGAGTTCAATTCGATGTGTTTCATTTTGTCTTCTGTATTTGCTGAATCTATTTCAGCTATATACTGTCCCTCTGCTAGAGGGCCGAGATAGCTCCCTCAGCAAAAACAACTTTACAGAGTCATAACAAACAGGCTGAGGGGATATTTAGAAAGCATTTTTCAGTTGAATTTCTGATCGATCATCTGCAGTGGACCTTCCATTCCCCTGTTTTGGATGGATTTCTATTCAATGGCTTTGGAATTTTTTTTCTATTCCATGAACAAAATACACTATAATCAAACAATATTCTTATATTGTAGTCACAGATACTGTAGTCACCCAGATTGATCATTAAGTCACAAATTCTTTTGATCCATAATTCATAATGTGAGACACGCATCGACAAAAAGGGGAAACTAATCTGAAATATCCCTCTGTAGCTTTGGGGGGAGTGTGTTTTCAGAAAATAAAATATTTTACCATAAAATTCCTTTCAAAACAAACTTAAAGTTGATCAAATAGAAAAACAAAATACTATTTCACTTTTACTTACTTTCAAGAGAATTTGGCATGTTTGCTTACAATTTTCATAAGCCTCCTGCTGAGCACAGCCCCTTCCAGATGCATGCAGGACAAAGTTTCCTTTGCATAAAATAAATACTTCATGGTTCATTTGTTGTTGTTTTTTTCCTGAGAGAGACCAAAGAATGACATTCTCCCAAATTATTTCAAACCACCTGAGCCATCCAACAAAAAAGCAAAGTGCATGAAGAATGAGGTAAGAACAAGAGCATGTGTTGTTAAAGCATCTACTGTCTTTCAGGGTAAATTATAAAACAGGATCAAACAGATTAGGAAGAAGCACAAGCTGGTGAAAGTATTTCATTTGTCAGTATTCTGTGTCTGTGGCATTGTGTGGAAGTACCACAGACACACATTCTAAAATTTGTACCGTCAGGGAACACTGCAGTGGAAGTCATTTTAAAACCCTCATTAGGATTTGTTGATCCTTAAAATGCAACAGTATGTGGCTCGAAGAAGTTCAATATGTGTTGCCGAAAAATAAGTATTTTCGTCCTCATCAGCTGCTGAGTTACCAGCTATTCAACGGCTAGCAGCTTTCCTCATGAATTTCATACAAAATGTTGTGAATGACATGAAAAACCTTGACCTTTTTTGCTTTTATTTCAGAAAATTATTATATAAATTCGACATTTGCGACCCGTTAATCCTTCATTGTAAGCGAAACCGCTTTGATTGGTCAAATAGAATTTCCATACTGCAGTCTGTTGTTTACCGTTTGACTGTGTTAAGCCACTTCTGAGTGTTTTTTTGTCTTATTTCCCTCTACAGATAATGAGGATTGTGATTACCATCTTAATAGGCATTAATAAGAAATGAGTGCTGGCGCAAGACACATTTGCAAACAGTACAGAGAGAATGGAGTATCAACGAATTAAGCACACTTGGGAAGGGAGCTGTAATCTCATGAAAATTCAATTAGCCCACTTTAAAAAAGGATTATGCGCGAGAAATAAAATTAGCAAGATTGGAAGGAAAACAAGAGCACATCACGGATTCAGATAGCAGCCGCCTGCTGACACAAGCTTGTTCAGTGTTTTTTCATCGTGAGATACTTCATTAAGTTCTGAAGCAGTTTAAAAAATACAAACACCTACAATGGTTTTCTTGTTTAGAAATGTGTTAACCTGACAACCCTTCTACATTTATTAGCTGTTCATAATTAACACGTTTTTTCCTTTTTACTGTAAATTTAATACAACTTTTTTTGAAAATTTAAACTGAATACTGATGACTTTTTGAGAGTCAGGTTGAAAGTACAATACAGTAATAATATGTCAATAACATGATGTAAAACAGAAGTAATAACTGGGTAACACCATGAAATAACCAGGTTACATCCTGGTAGTAACCCTGGCCACAAAATAGTAAGAATAGACTAGAAGTGGAAATACAGGGGATATGGAACCTTGAGCCATAAGGAAAACAAACAATAAAAGTAAATATATTTGGTAATGTGGTAAAAGTATAGTCATTCAAACAATATTAGCAATGCCCTGGAAATGTCTAAAAAAGGCAAAAAAATGTTAGTCACAGAACAGAACTGTCATAGTAACCTAATAAATGTTTGTCAAATATGCAAAAACAGATCTTTAAACTTGTCCTTGCTTAGTTTTATTTGTTTTTATGTTCTTTTTTACTTTGGGTTTCATTGTGAAGAACTTGGGGATTTTTGTCTTTCTGCGGACAGACGGACGGATATTTTCAATGTCAGAATTTTGATAACACATTTCCAAGTGATATGAAGCCATAAAATCATGATATTGTTGATCCATTCGTTCATTATTTGTCATTTAGTTA
The DNA here is from genome assembly GCA_037177035.1 of Craterocephalus eyresii. Lineage (NCBI taxonomy): Eukaryota > Metazoa > Chordata > Actinopteri > Atheriniformes > Atherinidae > Craterocephalus > Craterocephalus eyresii. The sequence continues at coordinate 3,231,035 of JBBBVT010000019.1, read as the reverse complement.
TCAGTGGCATTGCTGAGAGACTGCTATAAAACAAACTAATCTTGTTTAGCTGATATTTTCTTTGTCTTTTCAGGTCCTAGTCTGTCATCTTTATTTCATGATTGTATTCATATTTGTGGCCTCTTCAGTGGATTTTTCTACATATAGGAAACAGATCAGATCATGTTTATTTAGACATTTCTGTCTCTTTTCAGTGGCTAAAAGTTCATGTATCTGGTTGTCAAAAATAAGATCTGTACGTGTTCGTATAGGTTGTCTGATCCACAAAAGGTTTGACATTTCAGTCAGAGCCTTGGGCGTTCCAGGTTCTTAGGTCTAGGGATCATTTTTGCTTTTCCACATCGTACTCAGTTTAAAAAAAAAAACAATGTCAAAAAACACAATTGTGTTAGTATCTGGGTTCTTATCAGCATTTTAATAAAAAAATGCCCAAACACTGTACATTTACAAAATGTTTACAAACTTAGAGCAATAAAAGCACACTGGTAGTGCTAGGCAGGTTCAGAACATTATTTCCAGAGCAATTTGGAACTTTCTAAATCGGGAAAAGTGCTGAACTGATGGATTGGGTCTTTAATGATTCCCCTCAGCTGCTACAGGGGCCCCATCTAAAATCTCAGGGTCAGTGACCTTACAATCCAACAATGGCCATTAAACCCACTTTACTTCTCAAAAGACAGATTTATAGATTTCAGGAGGCAGCTTGCCTCTGTGAGACATTTCTGAGCAGCAGGCCCATATTTCTCAATGAAAATACTCAAAAGAACGGAGTGTTACTAAAGCAAGCAACACATGAATAAGGGTGGATTTGTGCAACGCTGGGGTACATACAGCCTGACATGTTTGGAGGGGAATCTTGAAATATGTATGTTAGGCCTTCAGTTTGGGATGTATGGGAAGGGCATGAATAAAATATGGTCCACTAAATGTACTGTATATATCTGATTTTGTGGATTTTGCTTTAAAAACGGTTCCAACTAGCGAATACCCTTTCCTTTTTGAATTGCTATAAAACAGCCTTGGGTAAATCTCCAATTCAATTAAAAGCTGTCATGATTTTAAGAAGTGAAGACTTGAAATGCTTGACTGCTGAATTTCTTTAGTTGCTCGTTGCTTCGTTATTGAAATTGAACTGCTGTATCTTTGTGTCCCGGGGGGAAATGTGAGTTAATGGCTGGCTGCTTCGATATAAATCATAGTCAATCTTCCTACAAGTCCACCTGAGTGTTTTCCTCCCGCTCTATTATAAATGTTCATGCCATTTTGCAGCGCAGCAAATTGGCGAGGCGAAAGCACAAGTCAAAGAGAAAGCTGTGAGAGCACCTGTACCAACAGGAAGGCTAAACTCGAGAGAAATGGCCACTGTTTCACATGAGTGGGTGCAGCTCTGGGCGAGGAATTACAGCTCTCTTTATTCATGGGGACGTGAACACTTTGGCTTCCCTCGTGTGATGAAAGATGGCAGTGGGGAGTTGTCTCAGGGAATCTTGTTGTCACTCATTGGATTTTGAGCTTGCTGAGCCGACAAAATGAAACAAGTCGAGCATGAGGAAAACATGAATCAGGAAAATGTGCATGCTCTGAGACCATTTTCAGGGATGTGTTTTGTTTTATCTTTTTACTGTGTATCAAAACAGAGCTTGTTTCTTGGGGTTTTGGGGGGACAGCGTGCTACACGTTTTGATAAAATATCTAAATTTAAGAATTTGTCATCAAAGCATTTTCACTGCATGATGTACTGCATCTTCACTGTCCTCCGGTCTCCGATGAGACGTGGCTCTACCTCCAGATGATCTCAGATTTCTCACTGTGCATGGATAACTCAGCGTGCACTCATCGATCTACCTGCTTTCCTTCATTCATTAATAGTTTATAGTGCACAAAAGGAGAAAGAAATGGACACACAAAGAGATGATGGATGGACATGGAGAGAAAATACATAAGAGGTTTTAAAAGCAAAACACAAATGCATGGATAGAAAGCAGGGGGAGAAAGTAGTTTAAAAAAGGAATATGAATTCAGAGAGAAGTGGATTTCTACAAAATAATGCTCCGGTAACCATACCTTCTAAAATAGTATGTTACTTTTGGAGGGAAAGCAAATTCAGTTCTTCATCTCTGCAAGTGGTTACAGTCAGCATGCAGGGAAAGGGGCCCAAATATGACTCTCCAAATGTGACGTGAAGTTTCTGATGTTTCTCAAATGGACCCAATCAGAACTGCTAAGACGAATTTCATCTAGCTTTTAGGTCAACAAAGTGCATTAAAAGTGACAATTCTGTGCTGGAGGAGGCAAAAAGGGTAGACCCCAACTTGTAAAGCTGTTTTTCACATGATGTTTTATACAATGCCAATACCATGAACTGTATTTTCCTAAACCTAACCAAACTGCTAGAAATGGAAAAACTAAAAATTCACTTACATATAAAAGGATACTAAATTCAAATTCCACTAAGGAATCAAACTGAGGTCTCTTGATTCATGCCAAAACATGGTTATGCCAATAAAATATGGGCTATTTTTTGCAGACTGACAATGTCACTCATTCAGTATAATATACCATGACAACAATGCCATTGCCTGACTCCTCATTTCATTTGGTTCCATTGAAACAAGCACACCATTTAATCACATCACATGCATCTCCATGTAATGTGTTGAAAAGCTTGTGCTTTTTTCCTATAATCACTCTGTGAAATCAGGTATGATTTGTTTGGCGTACTGTTAATTGTGGGGACATAGATAAAGAACTGGGAGCAGGGATGGACGGTGTGAGTTTTGGGCAGACTGTTGAATTTCATGGACCAATAAATAAACTGTTGGGTGGCCTGATGACATTTTTAGAAACATTTTCCTTTTGCTGTTGCCCAAGAGTAATTCATTCATGTAACTTAAAATGTTCAGCACAGAACTTTCTTTCATAACCATCGGCCCATGAAACACATTGATCTGTGGCCCAATGGTTCTGTTTCTGACAGTTTCAAACCGATGATGAAGCTGAGACGCATCAAATTCTGCATGTCTCATCTATACGAGCCAGTCAACAGTTAATGACTGTTTTATTACCTCCTTAGTTTGTCTCCTTACAAACACGATATTAAGTGATTATGTTAGTTTCCAGCAGAACAGATAGTAAATGAGTTCATGCTGTCTGGTTAGTTAGTTGTGTACACTGTAAAACATCATATCTTAAATTTAGTTATTTTATGTCATCCTGAACTAAATCTAAACAGTGAGTCAGCAGATGTATGATTTTCTTTGTAAGCCCTTCTGTCATTCGTTCAGGGCTGATAGATGGATACTTGTGTACAAAATATAACATTGTCTATTTATTTATTTTCTTATCCATTCAATCTTTAGTTGAACCTGGATGAGATAACTTCTCCACAAAAAGAGAGTAGGCAGCGGACACAGATACACTTTGTCCAGGAGCAGTTTTCATCTGCACCATCGCTTCTCATGTCTATTCAGTTTTCTTTCGCCATCAAACAAGATATGAAGGCAGCTCTGTATTTGTCACCATGCGAGTATAGAGATTTTTATTTTATTTTGAAACATGAAATAACATTTACATTACATTTAAGATTCCAACTCTCACTGACTTCTGCTAACACCTTTTGTGTGTTTTTAAGGAGCTGCATGGATTATGGTTTATGTATGATTAAGATGCACGATTCAGGGTGTGCATAACGCTGGTGTGGCTAAATGCCATTGTAGATCTTTTTTGTCCCAATCCACCCGATTGTGAATAGGATTACTGCTCTGATATTGTTGGAAGAAGGACTTTTCTTGATCTGCTCAGATTTTTGCTCTGAATTTACTTTCCTTGTCCATTCAGTAGTTGTGCATGAATGTAAAACTAAAACTATTCAATAAAAATCCTTTTTTCATTTCTATGTTAACCCTTTTCTTTTTTGCTGTTGTGATTTTTGCTCTGCTAAATTTGTGGGATAAATATCTTCTTTATATTACAACGTAACAAATTTTTTTTTTGCACCTTATCTCTCAAATCCAATCACTGCTAGTCAAACAACGTAAGTAGTTTAACAGTGGTGTGGTTGCATGAAAAGTCAAAGAAAAATCTTCTCTCAATCCAGCGGACTGTAATAGGCTACACTTCCATCTTTCTAATCTCAGCTAAAAGGGCATCAACATAATCACCACAATTGTTTATGCTGTACTCACTGACCTAGAGATGCAATACTAAAGAATCTGGCAAAACAGAGAACAAAAACCTGTTTACTGATGTTTTTCATCATGCCAAAAACATTAATATCTTTTGATTACCTAAACAGAAAATTGCTTGAGTCTGGGTCAACAGAGAGCATTTCAACCCGATTAAAAAAGTATTGATGAACAATTGTGGAATAATTTAATCTTCGCCGCAGATAGCGTATCCCTCTAGTTTGATTTGTATCTTCATTTTTCTTTTCTAATGCAGGGAATGCTCTCTAAAAGGTAACTATGAACTTATTTTCTTGACTTAAAGATTTTACTTGAAATTTCAGCCCAATTGCTCCAACAGTGTATGGCCTTAATTCCTTAATGTGTAATACAAGTGGGACCCCAAAACAGCAGTGCACACACCAGTTTGGAAAAAGTACTGAAGAAATATGAATAATAGGACTGCTTGTGCATGTTAAAATGGAAATTAAAGCCACTGGCAAGGTCAATGAGTAAAATTTAGCACATTTAACTGTAATTAACTTAAAACGACCCCCATGAGACACTGAAGGACATTGTCCTTCATGTCAATTATGCTTCTACTTCTTGCTAAAAAAGTTTTTTAAGGGAGTTTCATGGGTTGTTCCAAAAGGTGAAGCATTAAAAGAAGTGAAAACATCCTAGAGGCTGCATCTGCAGCTGTCAATGAAATATAAAGGAAACCAACTGTAGAGAGAATCAGATGCACTCAAGTAAAAGAAAGACGAACAGCTTCATCATATGGAAAATGTGGAGTTTGTGATACTCAGTGTGACCAGCGGGTTGGGTCTACCAACTGCTTGGGGTGGCTGTGTTCCAACCACAACAGTCCAGCTCCTTCTGGAGCTGCACCGGCATCGAGTTCCTAATTAGTAGGAGGAATGCTTGCTGTTTAAATATGGGGAGAAAAACAAAAGACGCCAGAAAGCCTCTTTATGCTGCAGAAGTGAAAGCCGTTTGCCTTGCACTAAGCTACATCATCTGGGTGCCGTACAGCCACGGTAACCTATTTAAAACTTGTACATATATGCAAGCAGTATTATGGCGACTAACCTGTTCTGTTCGTGCAGCTGTGACTGCTGCTGGTGCTTCGTTTTTAACCCTCCCCCTTTCAATTCCCCATTTCTCCATCTTTGTTGCCAATTTTCCCCAGTCTCCAAAATCAGCGTAAGCATTAAAGATCACAGCTTTTGCATTGACAGAGACGTACACCAGTTTCAGGCTCCATTTTGTGCGTACCCAACGGTTATAAATGAGACCCTCGATCATGCTTCCAAAGGCAGAGGAAAAGGCAGGGCACATGCACCTATGGTTTGAGTAGCAGATGCTTTTTTTGGTAGGTCTCGTCACACAACCCAAACTGCTAAAAGTAGTGGATTCAGTGTGACATCTGATACATCCGTTTGATTCTTTTTCTCTCTCTTTTCCTTGCTTCCTCCAGTATGTTCTCTTAAGTTTCTTTGCCTAATCTGCCACGGTGTGTGTTCATGCTTGTCTGTGCTTGAACTGGTTGTATGGAATTTCATGGTTCAATGACAAGATAGAAAATTCTGATTCAACCACAGTTTTTAGCCAAATAACAGTTAGCTTAAGCCTGCCTAGTTCTGTTAGCTGGTTAGTTCCCGTTAGCACCTGGTTATCTTGGTTAGCTCGTAGTTACAGGCAGCTCAGAGATTACAACACAAATGGTCCCTCTCTCAGTGCCATCTCATCACCCCCTTTTGTAATTTTCAGGGAGTAAAGACTCATGACGCTGCCAAGATGGCAACAAAAAGAAAAAAAGTTGTGAAAATGCAATATCTCGGCCTTGGGATGCTGCTGGGCAGCAGTGGCTCCAGGAATGTACATGATAATATGCACTGTTTTATCAAAAGCATTAAGCACTGAATTTTCAAGCAAGATAGTTATGTAATGCTACTTTAATCCAATTCTTTAAAACCAGCATTTATAATTAAAAAAAAAGACAAAGCAAACAACAACTAAAGCCAGTTAGAGTGCACAATCTAATAACCGCTGCCATCTCACACTGGTATCGGTAACAAACATTGCCCATGCACAGCCTTTGTCTGACAGAGCTGTAGACATTAAAGCAAGCAAAAAGTTGTGTATTCAGCAGTGAGTTGTTTTCCTCAATTTTCTTATTAACTTGAGGGACCAGAAATAGGCAAAAGATTAACAAAATCAGTAACATTCTTCCTAAGGGGAATGAATATGTAAGAGTAGGCTACTTCTAATCTTCCTCTTCATAAACTAGAAGTCACCTACCGTGCCTCCCATCTGCTTTTTCACACGTGCTCCTTTCAACAGCATCACTGCAATCTGTTTTCTCTCGACAACCAGCCACAACTTCCTGTATACTGATCCACTGGTATCCATTTATTTATAAAACCTTAATAGTAAAACCCCTTGCTTAGTTCAGCTCCTTGCTCATATTCATAGTAGTGACCCCAGAAGTGGTTGCGCTCTTGCAGCTACGTTAACTAATTCAGTTCAAAAGCCGGTACAGGCAAGGCAAGTTTATTTGTGTAGCACATTTTCAGGTACAAGACAATTCAAAGTGCTTTACATAAAACATTAAAAGCATAAAAGAAGAATTACAGTAAAATAATTTAAAATCATTGAAAAGATTAAAAGCAAGAGAAGTTGGACATTTTTTATTCCAGTTTGCAGCTTGTAATTACTGGAACCAGTTAGAAAAAAAACCTAAAATGGCCGTTCTGAGATATCACATTGGGACAGGCTAAATAAATTACACCAATTTTTGTCCCCTTCTCTGTATTCAAAGTGTCATCATATTTTTACTTACCATGTTCCCAGAGTGTTTTGATTGAGTTGGGACATGTTATATTATGCCTTGGGGTGTCACATATAGCAAAAGCTTTGACAATGGTGTGAATGGGTAGGGTCAAAATTTATTTTGCTTAGGGCCTCAGAAGCCCAGAAACATCTCAATTTTGTATGTTGTACTGTTGCCTCTGGTACAGGTCCTCAACTGACCTTCCTGGTTAAATAAAGGTTTATGAAAATTATGATATATTTCAGTTTACTCCAACCCACTGAACTAATTACACAGACTATTTTGATAAATGTGGGATTTATCCTCTAAAGTGTGCTATATTAAAATGTTAAACTCTTCAAGTCAACATGAAAAAAAGCAAATCTCTGTTTGAATTGTCAGTTCTTGCCACACACACATAAATTTGCAGGGCATGGTGAGCATATGTGTGCATTTCCCCTCCCCCGGAAGGGCACTTTCAATGAGGATTCAGAGAACAAAGTTGCACATCCCCTTTGAACATGCTTTTAAATATTTCAGATAGCACTGATCAGATTAGCAATGAGAGCCAATCTGGGTCATATAGATCCCAGGTTGTAACCTGACACCAAATCAAAGTAGCATGAGACAGACTTTGAACTTCACACAAAGCCATCCCGATGACCTTGGGATCACTTTTAAAAATGACCCATTGTTATTGAATATACGACAGAGATAGAACAGACAGCAACTGTTTGTGGTCCAATCAATGGGAGGTCTTTACTGTTTTTTTTTCCCTTTGTACCACAAAGCCTAGTGGTTCGTGGAGTAAAAAAAAGCATAGCGGTGATATTTGTCAGGCCTAACAAGGCTGCAAATAGATGGAAATGTGTGATGTGTTCAAGGGAAATGCAGAAAATAAGGTAAGTGCCTGCTTTCCAAAGTTTGCAACTACATAGAGCTCAGTTTGGAGTAAAACTTAAAAATGTCCTGAAGCTGTTCAAAGCAAAAGTTGTTTCTGACCTTGGTAACAAAAATGTGGTGTCTTTGTTGATCCATGCTCTCCATCCCCAATTTATTAAATGAGAACACCTAAACACCAAGTACAATATTTCCATACTACTGTATGCAGAGATTTTTTAAGGACCACCTATGCTAAGAATGAACATATTTCTCAGTAGGGATGGTTGACCCTCCTCCTTCAAATGCTGCTGTCTGCAGTTGGTCAAAGCTTAAACCAATCACAGCACTCTTTCTTCAGATGTATGTGTATCCAGCTGGGCTAACTGGTAGATTAGACTTTTACCTAAGCTGGTCAGGAGCAAGGTGCAAACGTCTTTCCCTCCAATTTCTGTTTAATGTGCTCAGAATCTACCACTGTGTCAAACGTTCGCCACTGCGATGATTGCAATGTTGACAGTGTTGAAATGCTACCCGTCGCATCACTGCATTGAGCACGCCTCTTTAGACAAGCTCAAAATGTATAATTTCCACATATTTTGGGAGACTGGAAATCCACTGAATAGCCCTTTTGACCAGTTATGAGCTCGCAAAATTTAGCGGGCGGGACCAGGCTACTTGCTAACATGGTTATGAGCTGTCTTTTAAGTAGAGGTCAACTGATAGGATTTTTTTAGGGTTTTATCAGCAATCATGAGAGCCAATGACAAATATTTTAAACAGATATTCATTTGAAGTAAAAATTGGAGTCTTGACCCAATTGTTGAACTTTTCATTTTGTTTTGTTTGTGGTTTCATTTTGTTTTGATGCTGTTTAGCCTTTTTATTCGTCGTTGAATAGCAATTGCAAGGATTCCCCAGCTGAGCAGCATCTTAAGATAACTGAACATTTAAATAAAATAATGAATAGTTCCTTGTACATTTATCCCAAAAAAAATTCAAAAATCAAATATAACCAATTTGGCTAACACTGGTAGTATTTGCTATCACAATGATGTGGTGGTTAGCGCAGCAGCCTCACATCTAGAGAGGGTGTTGGCCTTGACTGGGGAGAGGTTTGATCAGTGTCCTGTCCAGTTTGCTTCCTCTCCCTGTGTGTGAGTGGGGGTTCACCTCCAGGTACTTTGGCTTTCCCCACAGTCCAAAGATATACATAATAGGTTAACTGGTCATTCTGAACTCTCCCTAGGATTGAGTGCGAGTGAGAATGATTGTTTGTCCCTCTATAATGTCCCTGTGATAGACTGGCGACCTGTCCAGTCTACCCTGTCTCTCACCTGCGAAATGATGAGCAGTGTCCTGCTAAATAGTTTCATAAGTAAATCACACACATCATTAGTATCTGCTGACCGTCTCCTAGTAGTGAGAGGATGTTGAGACTTTAGCAGCAGGTGTCTCTTGCAGTTCGGGTGCTCTCTCCCCACATTTCAGCTGTCTCTAAAACATGAACTAATTTCGATTTCATTGCTAAGCTAAGCGCTAAGCATTCCAAGATTTTAACTTGATGTTCATTTATTGAACCTTTTACCAACATTATAATTTGCCATGGATTGTAGAGGATTGTGATACTATATTTAAATGGTAGCTTATTATGCTGCGGTGCTATCTGAACTGCTATGTGTTAGCCTGACAGTTGTTAAAAGTGGGGCAGCTACACATAAATAAACATAGCCCTTTCTGAACTATTCAAAAAATGTTTTGCTTCCAATAAATGATAAAATGAAAAATGATAATGTCTCAAATTCAACATTTGAGTGTTTTCAGGGTGTTTAAGTCTAGGTCAGAACTAGAGATGGGTGCAAGCATGAGGCGGTATCTTAGAAAATTATCAGTATAGAAAAAAATAAAAGTACTGTTAAATGGACTGTACTTATATAGATCTTTTCTAGTAATGTTGACCCATCAAAGAGCTTTGATTCTTAATGTCACATTCACCTATACATACATATTCATACAGCACTTTTGTTGGAACATACCAGTGCTTCCAACTCGTACCTCGATAAGGACATCGCAATGCGAATTGGGGCTTAATATCTTGCCCAGGGACACTTTGACATGCAAAGGAAAGCATGGAATCAAACCATCAAATTTCTGGTTGAAGGATGACTGCTTTTTCTCCTGAGATATGCAACGTAACGTGTAAAAGCATCAGCGGTGTAAGTTGTAAATGGATTAGTGAGAATGTATGAAATGCACAACACAACCATAAAACATGCTGAGCCTGTAAAACCACAATAATCTTCCAGCCCAACCCAGGAGTCACACTGACTGCAGGCTGGCATGAATCTTAAAAATGGGTAGCGCACACCAGGTGTAGCTCACGCCACTAATTATCTCACAGCTCCTGCAAAACAACTCAAAGAGCAAGGAGTGCTGCTGCCGTCACATATGTTCCATTTGTGAATAAGACATTGATTTATTTGAACTGTCAGTCATTGAGTTTCATTTTAATTTAAATTTTACATAACAGTCAAACTTTTAATGGAATTATGGTTGTGCTCAGTACCATCTTTGATGTGGATCCCACACTCAAAAGATGTGAAGTTGTTTTTTAGTATTCAAAGATAGAATCAGATGAGCTCCTAATGAACCCCATGACTGCCAAGCTACAAATACAGTGTTCAATAATCAGCCTGTGATGAGATAATTACTTACTCTTGATGAGCAGTTCCCTGACCTATTTACAGTCATGGGAACACCATCATCTGCATGTCTACAGCAGTATCTTCCTTTTTTTCCCCCTCCTTTTAATATCTGAAGAGAGTTGCGATATGATTCATGTTGTGTAACTGATGAGCCCCTTATCTGAGAGCACACGCGTCCCTATCTTATCTCATATAAACAGTACTTCTTGCTCAGGGAAATCAAAACTGAAGTGACTGCATAACAAGGAAGTCTGCATCTGAAAAGTAAAATCTTGCAGAGTTTGAGGACTAAAGGAAGGGCTAGCACAGCAGTCTGCTGAACTCGAATTTCTGCTTGAGACAAGCTGAAACACGGACAGACGTTAATGGATAGCCTTATCATGGCAACACTTCCCCCTCTCCATCTGTGTGTGCTCTCCTTTTTTCGGTTTTGACTTGAATAAGACATTTCCACTACTGTTGCTCCTAAAAGCTTGACTCTTCGCTTTAATGAGGCCCCTGTGGGGTTTTAAAAAAGTCTTAAGGGGCCGACTCTGCCACAGGAGTGCTTGCTCTGTAAATGTAGCACATACTAGATTACGGAGAATGTGTTTTGTCTTATAATGTGCAACAGGTAGGTGACATAAAATAGCTATGGCAGCAAAGATTAAATTGTAACAAACAGGAACTTTTACTACACTATAGAGCATATTTAGTGACATTCCTATAAAAGATACGTACGTGAAGCTTTATGTGGTCCAGTGACTGCTCTGACATTAATTTTACTTGTTTAGATAACCTACACGTTTAGCCTTTATATATATTTAAATTTTACATTTCTAAAAAGGTGACAGAACTACTTCATATGAAAGTTATAATTGGTTACTCCATCTAATTCTAAATAAATTTAAAAAGGTAGCAGAGTGCTATTTGAGTGAATATTTACATATTTTCTGCGGAAACTGAAGCTAGGAAAGCCCGCCTGCTCAGAGGCTCAGAATGGTTTGCTCCACTGGTCTGAAAAGACACCATCAACTTCTCTGAAATTTAATGGTTTGTGGTCTAAGGTAAAAAATGAAATAAAGAAATCAATCTTATGTACCCAAGTCAGAGAGGAGTCACAAACCCTTAGCCCTTTCATTGAAAATTGAACACTAAAACATATCCCTAAGGTAACCTAAAAAAATAACTTTTTCAACCTAGTTTGTGAATATTACAGTCTATGTAATAGACGTAAAGGAGAACACATGAGGATTGTAGGAGAGAAAGACTTTCAGTATTACAATTTACATCCAACAAAAAGCACCACAAGAAGTCCAATACTAAAAACAGAGGCTGGGAACACAAGGCTAGACTGTACACACAAATGAAAATAACAAACTGGCAGAGAATAAATGGAACTGCTGGGTTTAAACACAGACAGCGTTAATTAACTACAGAGACGCTGCTGTGGAACAATTAAGCAACAAAACACATGCAGGAGGTAAACTGTGGACCACAGGAAGCAGTTAGCCAACCTAAACATGAGGGCCTTTTCAGAAACCTTGAACAAACAATAATGACCAACCAAACACTGAAAATATTAACAAAACATAACAGAACCCATAAACCACAAGAGTGAACCTAATTTCACGGCGGTCTTGTGTCAGCCATCTGGCCATGTCTCTACATAGTTTGCACCTTCTGGATACTCCCCAGTATGATAAAATACTAAAATATGGTTTCGCTGGAGCATAATGGCTTCCAACAGCTTCATGTTTTAATTAAATTTTTATATAGTTAATTCTTCTGTTGTCCATACACTTGACTATATGCAACAAAACATTTTATTGTACGTTTCTCTGCAGTAACTGAACAATTTTTTGTGTTTCATAAAACTGAGGCCAAACCGGTAATATATAACCTACACGAACTCAAATATATCCCTTTTATTGAGTTCACTGCGTTTAGAGATGAAAAATGATAAATAAAAGAGGCATGAAGATGTGACCATCAAATATTTCTGCTAAAATGTTCATTAACATAACAACTAAACACCTAACGGGCAAGAGGCAGAGTACACCCTGAGCAGGAAAGACTGGTAACATCACACAGAAATTCAAACAAGTTATTTTAGGTAAAGAGAGGGTTTTTTTGCACCCTTTTGAAACTTATGGTATTTTACCAAATGATACCTAGTAAAGTATAGTTAATATTTTATTATTCCATTTTACCTGGCACATAAATACTTAGTGGAATTTAAAAACAGGCTATGCCTTCTTCCTCTCATTGCTGTCCTCCACCAAGAGTGTTGCATTATACCCATTCCAATGTAGAAATTAACATATTTTTGGAAAAATGAGAGGCTCCAATAAATACTTTCCATTACCTTGGGGTAAAAAAAATATACAGAATGAAACGCTGTCATGTTCATCACAGATTAGTCATTAAAATAGTGTTGAATAAGGAGAAGTTTGGGGGCTTTCTGAAGCCGGCGCTGTGACACGTCGTCTTGCACATCGCTGGCTCTCAGCCACTGAAACATCCTGCTGATGTTGCAAGAGCCGCTCCAGGGAGCAAAAGATGAAGAGTGCCTATTGCTGCACATGCCTGATAATGACAGCTTCAGCCCAACACCTCAGAAACTACAGCAATTTTGCACAAGACCTAATGAAATAAAATGTTTTAAAGAAGTGAAATGTCATATTCAGCTCGGGGCTGAGCAGAAATTGCTCCTAATCAATTGAGGATTTGCATGTGTCGTCACAAATCACGTGACCTTGCCATGTCCGCCACATTGGTAGGCAAGCTTCCCCA
>JBBBVT010000019.1:3117062-3129911 GCA_037177035.1 Craterocephalus eyresii | reverse complement strand
GACACCCCGGCTAATGCGATTGCTGACAAGTTTCTTTCTTTCTTTTTCTTTCTTTGTCTCTCTCTTTTTTTCTTTCTTTCTTTCTTTCTTTCTTTCTCTTTCTTTCTCTTTCTTTCTTTCTTTCTTTCTCTTTCTTTCTTTCTTTCTTTCTTTCTTTCTTTCTTTTCTAATTTAACTGGAATTAAATTAGCCCCAAAAACTTGAGGACAGACCTCATTCCTGGTGATCATCATCAAGTATGGAGCAACATAGCCATGTAATATCATTATGGCAGCCACTTTGCAGGACATACTGTACAAATACACAACATAATATACACACAAGTTCATCCATCTAATGGATAGAAATATACTGAATGTTCATTGACTGTCAATAAAGTCACTAAAAACAAAAAAAACCCTCATGTTTTACCAAGTTTGCGTGCAAATGCAGGTCAGTCAGCCTGCTGAAAGGAACATTTCCTTAAATAAGTTAAATAAAATCTGGAAAACACAAGGAAACATCATCTGTGTGCATTTTCCTAATCTTTTATTCAATTAAGCCTCAATTAGCCTTTAATCCCCATTACCAGCCCGGCGAGACACGAGCAGTGAAGGAACGACTGAGTAAGTGTCTCCCTGGGGAGGAAAAAAGAGCAGAAGGGAAAATGAGAGATTGCCGGGATGTAAGAGGGCTTGGGGCAGTTTCTGATGACAAAAGTACTAATTAGTGTCAGAGAAATGATTAATAGAAATCAGAGAGGTATGGCTAAAAGAAAGGAGGTGAAGAGAATGAACGCAGAGATTTGAAATGGGGCCTTTTTTCCAGTTTCCTTGCAGGCTATTTTTAGGGAAGTAGGGAGAGTACTGCAGGGGTTTGAAACTGCGACCAAATAAACAGACTTAAAGACACACACGCGAGATGGACAGATGAGGGAGGGGAGTATGGGGAGTAAAGAGAAGAGTACCTTTTAAGATTTTACTGCTGACAGACTGTCATTCCATGTGGGTCCATGTTTGGGTTGCTGATTTGTTTGACCTCATGTTTGTCCATTATTAAAGAGAGCTATATGAACAAGAGCAGCGATCCATAAAGCTTCTCTGAAGCAGCCCATCTTCTTTCTCTTCCACCCCTCCCATCCCCCAATCCATCTGTTTTGGTTGAAGCCATCCATTAATAAAGAGCCTGTCTTTTCATTTTCTATTTCCCCCCTTCTGTATTATTTATTTACTCCTCTATCTACAGTTTTGGAGGCAAGACAGGGATAAAGTAGACACACCTTCCTCTAATGACTGAGAAAAAGTTTTTTATGAGGGAACTTACTTTGAACTTACACTTCCAGAGCATAAAAGATGAATGCAATTTGCCACAGTTTATAACGGAATATGTTAAATCTTTTTAACAGCCACATTAACAGGAATCATCTAAATTTGCTGATAGTGGGTTTTTAAGGCTGCTGACTCAGTTAAAAAAACTGTAATCAGAGGAGTTTCCCCCTCCGGACAAGGAATTATTACAAGATGGTTAAAAAATGATGCAGTTGAAGTATTGTGCTGGCTTTTTTTATACTATTATCAGCAATTAATTTTATTACCTTCCAGATAATGCTATCCCATAACTGCGGTCTTCTTATGGTTTCTACTAGCTTCTCATAACTTTCATTCCTTTTCGTGCATGCTAGTAATTTTGCACCATGCAATAGTTAGGAGAGGGTTTTGGTGGATGATGTGACTACAAGACAAAGTTTCTGGGCAAATAGAGTCTCTTCTACTAAAGGGGAAAAACAAGTCAGATTTGGGTGATGTTTAGAATGGCTATACAGTTACAGTGTGTAAACATTGCACATAGAAAACATACAAGACATCCTTTAGAAATATATATATATATATATATATATATATATAAATTATACTCTATACTCAATGCTACCTCTATGTATTCAGTCACTATGTGGTCAGCAGTGTGTTTTTCTTTTCTAAATGTCATTTGGACATTAGCTCATGAAGCCAGATGCCAGGATGCTGTGATCAGGCTTGATGGAAGAGGGAGGTCATCAGGAGGGGCCTGCAAGGAGAAATACCATGTAGCCATCTCCAAGGCCTTTTAGAAACTGAAAGATTCAATTACAGTAACAGACCAGAAACAGAGAAGACGGATGCAGACAGAAAAAGCTGCTCGGCCAAGCTCTCCTTCACAATATCAGAAGAAGGAGCCAGAAACAGATCAAACTGAGGCAGCTGGGTGACACGAGTCTGATAAAAATACTGGGAGAGGCCCATTGGCTTTAGAAGTGCCTTGGGGGAAACCTTATTAGCTGAAAGGTCGTAGAATGATATGTGAGAAGAGTTATTTTCACCTCTCAGAAAAATAAATTTAACCTAGACAGCACCTCAACAAAGAGCCCGAGGTATGTTTCACCCATCATTTTTCTTTGGACAAAAACAGAACTGCATGAGTAGACAAATACCCGCTTTGGTTATTTACACAGAACATACAACTACCTTCTCATTAGAGCTGGAGAGACACCAGTTGTGTCTTTCATTGTCAAATCAAGTTTCAATTGTCTCTGAAAGTAGAATTAGCTGTAAGAGTTTGCAAAACTTGTTTAAACTTATAGCTCATCTTTTAACAAATAGATTATATCAATAAATTGACTATATTAATGCCATACTGTACATAGATGTTGAATAATTCTCCTGAGAGCACATAAAAAATACTTATCATTATTTTGGCTTACACACCACACATTCTGTCTGGGTTTTATTTCTCTGTTATTCTTTGACTGTCTGTGACCCGTTTAACTCATGGTGTGGTTGTGTTTAGTAAGTTAAGAATTCAGGTGACAAATCAGCGGTTTAATCACCTTACAGGTCATTTTTACAGCAGCCATTAAAGTAGATTTAACACAGTTCATTGACGTAATGGCGCAAAGTCAGGCACTAGCTCATTATTAATGGTTTTGGAACCACAGGTCACTGCAGTGATAGATTTCCAAGCTATATGAGGTTAGCACAGATTTCTCTGCTTAAATCGTAAACATTTCAGACCAGCTGATGTAATGTAATGATCTTCTTTTATAGACTTGTGTAAAATCCTGCACCTCTATGGAAAAAATCAGCTTTTGCTGTTTTGAAATGAGTTCATATTCACAGTGTTGTAACTTATCCCATCCTTCACGCTGTTATTTGCACCATATGAAAATTGTGATTTAATGTTAAACAATAAGCAACATGACTTCAACTAATGGATTTAACTGTTGTTTTGTCATACCCTGATGTTTATATTTATAAAGAAACAGTTATCTTGAGGGAGAAAAGAAGCATTGTTTTTAGCCAATGACTACTTTCTGACTAATTCCCAGGGCAGGTAAATAATCAAAGTTAAATTACAAAACTAGCCTACAAATATAATTAAACAGGCACTAAAAATGATGAACTTGATCTGCCCATTTAATTTCCTATCTGATAAACTTAATAACAACTTTTTAAACTATACTGATTGATGTGTGATTCAAAATTTCACGACTTTAAACACCCCGGGGCTAAAACAGTCAGTCCCAGCTGTCACTTACAGCTGCTTGGTCCAGAATTCCTCGCTTCACTTTTCCATGCATGTCTCTGTTTGCAGTGGTAGGTGACGCAGCAGCTGCACCAAAGTTAAGTAGCAAGAATTACATTTTCAAAGCAGATGACCTTGTTTAAGTCCAACTCTGACATAATTCATGTTCCCTCCCATTCTTTCTTGTCTTTATTTCGATAGACTTCATTCCAATACTATACTAATCATCATTAAAAACTATCCCATCAAATTAGGACTTTCCTTTACTTTTTTGACATTAGATGACTACTTTGGTTACAATAATCAGTTCATCCATACATCCATCCATTTTCTGAACCACTTAATCCAATTGGGTCGCGGGTGTGCTGGAGCCTATCCCAGCTTTCAACGGGCGAGAGGCGGGGTACACCCAGGTCAGGTCGCCAGTCTGTCGCAGTAATAATTTCATTATTTCGTAAAATGTACAACCCCCTTTTCCTTTAAAAAAGGACACCTGCCTTTTTGATCAAAAAATGTCCACAGAAACACAAGATGGCAGAGAGATGCACAGGTTTATAAGGTCAAAATTATATTGTTATGAGCATTTCTATCTCTGCTCTACATCGGTTGTAAATCAAAAGGGACAGAAACTGGGGCTGATTTTTATATTAAAACTGATGAAACATGTTTATATATTCCAAACATTTACTTTAGGGCTCTATATCACAGCTAACAAGAAATATGATTATAGCAGCACCATGTTATTGATGAGAGACTGAAACATAAGGTATGACTTTATTGTTATTGTCTCTGTCTCAGAGATGACGCCCCAGCAGGCTGCCTCAGCCCCTTTTCAGAATTTATAAGTAAGGTCATATCAAAATGTTTGCTCAGTTTGTGCAGGTTTCACCCCAAGGCTAGGTTTCCCATTTGTAATATATGACATTTTAATATATAAGATGTGAATTACATTACACATATATTGATTTCACACATTTGCCAAATGCTGAGAAAATGTAAATAAGAGAAAAGTAAACTACTAAGAAAAGGACTGTTTTCTGTTTTTTTCCAGAGATCATATGTGGCCTGTATGACGTGTACCATGACACTGTAGCTATGCATTTCTGGAGATTTCTGTAAAGGCTTTTGCCAGTTTTTTCAACATGTCCAAAAAAATTCTCATTTATGGCCGCCCATCTGCTGTAGGGTTTCATAATAATTGGGCTTCAGTAAGATTGTAAAGCATTTTTGTCTGCCTTTAAAATAAGCTGCATGAGAATATTAATATAATTATGGAACGTTTCCCCAATGTTGGCTGCATTGCCATGACAATACTTCCCATGACCTGTAATATACAAGGTCAGTAAACCTTGCATGTCTTAACATGGTACCTTGGGGAACCCCATGCTTTGAAAACTAATGTAGCAGGCTGTGAAATGAGCACCGGCATGTAATGACACTCGTTTATATTTCCAGTGGTTCTCCTGGCCAGTATTTCTCGTGACATCAAGTTCTTTGACGCTTAGCATGTTCATAACTTTAGGGTAACATTCATATTTTCATTCTCTGTCAAAACCAATCTGGGTCTGAATTTCTTCTTGCAAAATCCCCCGAGCTAGGCTCTTCTCCTTTAATGCCCCTTCTGAGTTGAGTTTTTCATATTGGGTTCATTTACCAGACAGCTTTTAATGCACAATCTATCAGACAAACAATACTAGAAGCATTTCCATCCATCGTATGATTTGCAAGTTACACTTTGTCGCGGAGAGATGAGGATATCGAGTGGCATTACGATAAAGCAAAACCTGAGCAACAGTTGTTCATCCATTTTGTCATCAGCAATCGAAACTGCCAGCGCGGATCAATGTAAAAGCCCATGATTGGTTGCCACAGGCCTGATGCTGCTCACATATCAAGTAAATCAGATCTCTGCTCATTATCATCCATCTCCCTCCCTCCAACTCTTAATCAACCCAACATCCCACCGACGCACGCTCACACCATAACAGTACAGACATGGGACTGTTTTTCTAATTGCTATGAATTGATGAGACTGCCACTGGTGTTGCCACAGATACATGTCATTAATGTTACCCCCCGCTGGATACTGTAAGACCACCTGAGAGCCACACATGCACAGACAGCATCCAGTTCAAGAGTCTCCTGTAACAGAGAGTGTTGCCATGGGAACTGCTGATATAAATGAATGAGATGTGATATGTGGTGCTGTCTGAGTGTAATAGCAGGTCCAGAGGAAAATCAATAAATGGTCATGCTGCTGTTGGCCATCCATCAGCTATCTCTATACACCATCTGTCACCTTGATCTGTCTCACGCACACTTTTCAGTTTGGTTTATCAATCAGAGGAAAATTAGCAAATACGCAGAATGTCTGAGTTTTAATGTAAGCTGAAAGAAAACAAAACAGAGAGAAAACTGCCATCACACATACAAATGTACATAACTGAAGAGCAGACTTCTTCAGTACAAAAATATACTTAAAGAAAACAAATAATGATTTGTAAATGTAAATAAAGATGCCTCATGATATGAGATGCTTCAGAACCACTGATATTTACATTTAAGAAAACACTTTGACATGGTTTTGACTTTTCAGGCAAATGATAATACATAAAAAAAAGATAAATGTTTAACTTAAAAACTTGCGTGTGGGGTTTTGAAATTATTCTTACACAAAACTGGTACACTTTATGATTCTGGGAAATGATTACAGGTATAGCGAATAAATCTGATCTCTCCAAATTCCATCCTCTCTTCAGTGGGTCTGAATTTTAAACTGTTATCTTCAACACATCAGTTGAGAAATTTTCCAATGTAGTTAATTTCTCTCAGAGGATTCAATTATAATTAGACTTTGATATTACCCACTGATTTCCTTTTTCGGACAACTTCTAATGCATTTGTCATTAAATTAATGGGACTAATTACACAGAGTTAGATCAACTATGAACTGGAATTATTTGGACTGTGTCTAATTTGATCCCACTGAACTTTATCTTACTTTTATAATAAAGCACATAAAGATTACTTTTACTGTAGAAATACCATTATACAAATAAACTGAACCTATTATTACATTTCTTTAAGATGAAAACAAGAAAACAAGACAGAGTCACAGCTTTAAAGTTCCAGTGTGTAACATTTAAGATAATCCACTGGTAAAAATGCATTATAATAATAAAAAACAGTCAATTTTATCAGTTAATGGTATGGATCTCCTTCCTTGTCTTCATGTTGTGTCAGTATGTTTGTACAGTAACTCGACATGGAAATAGTGAGCTGACCTTTTTTTAACACAATTTAAAAGTATGCTGGGATTTTTTCATTTTATGCCGGTTAATTTCACTTTATATATTATTACACAATGGACTTCAATCAATTCCAAAAATAATGCATAACTATTAATAGGTTTCAGGATATTAAAGGACATAGTGTAGCATGCTATTACCAAATCTATGACTGGGATTTAATTATTGCAACTAAGAAAACCGCAAAATTGAGAAACTAATTTACATGTTAGAATTATTTCTATTGGGACCAAATTTGCTACAGACATAACGTATACTAACTTACTGCCAAATTTTCTGTTTTAAATTATTTACTTAATCATGTATTACATCTGCACAAACTTGTTGACATGTTCAATAAGTTTCTGTAAGGTCAGATATCACCACAGAGCAGAAACCAAGTCAGAGCAAGTCAGAGCAAATCATTACCTCATTCATTTTCTGTGCTGACTGATTCAATACATCTGAAATTTGTCATCGGCCTATGGTCAAAGTATTTTTGTATTTATACATAAATTCTAAATAAATTCGAAAATCTTTAATTGATAATTATCTGACCATATCTTAAATTATGATCTGAAATGGTGATCTTTCAGTACTAATTTATGCATCAATTGCAGAAAATGCAGTAAATTTTCATGTTTTTAAAAAAAAGAAAAAAAAGATGGAAATGTTTTAGCCGCTTATGCCTTCAGTCTAAAAATGGTCCAATCCATTCAATGCCCAAGCATGTTTAATTTAAAGACGTGTCAGAGCATTTTACAGAAGAAAAAGTTCATTTTCGCATTGCTCCCTCATCATGTAAACTATGTTGGCAGCGTCCAGCATTATCAGGCTTTTTCAGCAGACGGCTCATATGTGGTTCAGTGTAAAGCTGAGATCACCACACCCGGCAGGACTGCGCTCCTCGGTTCATGACTGATGAATCAGGACAGCTGAACGCTTTCTGGAACTCCTCGTAGTTACTCATGGCTCCGATAACTCTGCACGGATACAGCCATGATAGAGGTCAGGTTGGAAATGTGTCATTTAGCGTGTATTTATACGTGTCCTCACCTGTACTTTGGTGGACTGTGGGCACCGTTCTGGATCTGCTCCCTGGCTGCTTCTGGTCTGTATGAGTTACACCGCACCTGCATGGAACAAAAATGCAGCATCAAATACTTGCATAGATGCCTATAATATCCTGTCTCACAGTGTAGCTTTAGCTTTTAAACATTTTAGATGTTTTAGCAGCACAATTCCAGTTATATTCATGGTGTCCTCGCACAGCTTTGGACTCAACCCAAATTCATGAACCTACAAGATCTCAATGACTATATGGATACTATAAGGATACATCTGGACAGGAAAACTTTAGCAAAGACTTTTTTTAAAAACAGTAAGAGGCTGGTCAACATAAAGTCCAGAACGAGAAAACCCAAAATATCCATTATAATGCTGCAATCTACATTTAGACAAGGATCCTTTGTGGGAAAGGGCAGAACACTAATCCATGTGGGCATAGAACTCATGGATTATATCTTACTGTAACTGGTTTGTTTTTCGATAAATAACTCTTCAAGGTAATGAAAACAACCTGAGAAGTTTCCATTAGCATCCATCTACTGGGAATAATAAAACATTGAGATATAGATGAAATTCAGAAGAATGTATTTGTTGTCGTTGCATTAAACACAACTTAAGTTTTACAAGCTGCTCTCAGAACACAGAAGATTCACTTAAGCATCTTTCAAATTTTATTCAAAGAAAAATTATTCTTGTCATCAAAAAGTCTTTTAGCAATCTCTTATGATGAAATACAGGAGAGTTTGTAACAATGTCTGATGAGAAACATCTAATAGCATGTTGCCATGGCAAGCTGGACAGGAAATGTTTGGAGCATCTTTGTAGATTTCTTACAAACTCAACACCATTTAATCCAAATGATCAGAACATATAATTTTCTTCTTGTATCTTGCAAGCTAAGGCAGAACTATTTCCTCTCTAGTGATGAGAAAGATATTAGCCCCCTGGAAATTTGTCTTGATTAATTATGCCTGCAGGTTGACCCTCTGGCTGATGTCATCACCTTGCGTGTCTTTGGTATTATAAATCCATTTCCACCAACCTGTGGCTTTGGATAGCTTTGAGTGAAAGGAGGGTACCGTAGCCCTGCTATGCCTGGCACATGTTAGAGCTGTGGGTGCAAAAATGTCATTAACATCACTAAATAAGTTCAGTAAGTATGATCAGTTGCAGTAGAGCTGGAAAAGCACATTGAGGTTCTCAATCTCCAAAATACATTGAACAGAATTATTCTAAACGATACGTTTTTCCATTTGCAGCCTAAAATATCACTCATACAGCACTCAGGATGCATCAAAAATCATTTGCACAACCTTAATTTGTGAAATGTTAACCTCAAATTTAATCTTATAAGATCTTTTTTAAATTGCTGAAAAGCTAAAACATAAATATTTCAGCATTTTTTTGTTTAGTTTCTTAAATTTGGTTTTGAATTTGAGCCAGGCAACTATTCACACTTTTAATCACCATTAATCACAATGTTACAAACAAAACTAAATGATTATTAAAAACTTTATCATTAAAATTGCCCCTATATGAAAAGCGGGGCAACTGTTAGCTTAAAAACACTTATTTTAAACAAATAAGCTGCTTCAACAGCTGAATTTCTTGACAAAACAGCAATTAAAATATTTATTTTCAATCTTAATTTAAACATGCAAGTGATTCAATGTAATATTTATGACAAATAAGGATGACTACTAAAGGATGCATTTGTTAAAAGATAAGTCAGTAACATGAATTTCAAGCTGTGCTGAGAATATTTCATAGTCAATTTGAGCCATCAGGTGTTTCTCAGCTGGACCAGACCATAAGCAGGATTACAGTCCTGCTTATGGTCTGCTTATGTCCAAAGCGACATCTGATCAGTAACAAGGTGATGACATGTTAAGTCTAAAGTCATTTAACAACTTTTTAAAACGTAAAATCTCAAAATAAAACTATTAAAGATAAATGTTGTGACAAGATAAATGTTGTGACAAGATAAATGTTGACGTTAATCAGTGAATGCATTAAAGCAATAATGATGTGTCAAAGTGACCAGTCCTATTTTTAAGAGGGTATACAGCAGTTACAGTAATGCATGTTCTAACTATTTTAATGTTTTTGTCTGAAATCTTCATTAATATCTGAATGTAAGCAGGGAAAGATCAGCCTGCGGCAGCTTTGCAGATGCACGTTTCATTTTCAGCTCAGGTGTGGTGCAGAGGTAAACATCTGCACTGACTCGCTAGATTTGTATTATTGTAGTCTCTTCACAAAAAAAGAGGGAAAAAAAGAAAAAGTCACTACTAGAGTCTGAACACTCTTTAAATATAAAGACCGGGTCACTAAAATGGAACCACTGCAAGTTACAGAATTTTTTTAAAATAGGTACATCACTTAAATTGTACATGCACAAACTTGCACATGTATGTGTTATTTCAAGCCCAGATACAACTTTTCTTTTTTTTTCTTTTTTCCAGAAATAACCTCAACTTGGATAGCAGTAAAAAGTTTTACGGTTGAAATGCCTGTGTCCTCAGAAATATATATCCGGGTGTGGGCACACATATAACACATCATGAAACAATAGTGTGTGAATGAGTGTTTTTACATGTGCATAGCTCAGGAAGAAGAGTTGATTGTTATTTAGTTCGACTCCTGGCAGGAGAGGCTCCTCCACACCTCCTCTGCTCTCATCCACCCACCGCCTGTACGCCTACGTGCACACAGAAAAAGGAAACATCTTTCTTATCTCCACTTCTTAATGGCACTGGCTAATGTGATTCATCCTGAAGTACTGACCTCACTGCAGTGAGCGTGTGTTAACAAACAAGGTTAAAATGTCTTCCCTTGACGAAGTCTATTGTTTTTTTGTATTCTCGAAAAACAAATCATACCCTGAATGCTTCTCTTATTCCCCCGTTGTCTGCAATGTTTTCCGCCAGAGTCCTCTTACCACGCACCTACAGAGCACAACATGCTCAAATCATACATGTTTTCAGGTCATTTTCTCAACCTTGTTTGCAAAAAATGACACATTTCTAATGCTATTAAATTCATTAAAAAACATCTGCATTCAGTTATTTGCATCACCATCGTTTTCTGTCATTTTTCGATTATAATTACTCAATGATCATGAAAAGTTTTCTTACATTTAGGCCTGCCTCGTCCCAGTGGTAGTCATTATACTGCTCAATCATACACTGGGTCTTGTCATTGAAAGCAGTTACAGAAGAGTTGCTCCACCACTGGTCAAGATTTCCGTTTTTGTCATATTTGCGACCTATTAGAAAAACATTGAAACAGAAAAGAAAACAGATTTTTCTTTCAGCGTGTTCATATTTTGTTTTTTACTTATAAAGATTTATTTGTGTTCAAGTTTACCATTATTGTCAAAACCATGTGTTAACTCATGCCCAACTATCACGCCGATGGCACCGTAGCTTAAAGATCTGGAAGTCAAAAGGGTCAAAGAGGGTCAACAAAAGTTAAAGAACGAAGATACCGTGGGGGGACGGTTTTCAGTAACATTTTTATGAATAAAAATGAATGAAAAAATCTTTTTTAAACATCCATCCACCCATTTTCAATACCCACATCTCCCATACAGGGTTACAGGGAGCTGCACAGTGATTTTAAAAAAAGATGTAAAAAGTAACCCTTTAAAGCCCAGCCCAGGAAAAACTGGTGAAAAAAGTCTAATTTTTTAAATCTGAAGTACTTATTTAGCCCTTTAACAAAAATGTGTAAGAAAATATCAATTTTCAGGGGGCCTATATCTACCATTTATTACCATGTGACAAGCCAGAATTAATATAGTCCAGTCTTCTGCTTCCTGGTATCTATTAGGGGGCAGAACATATGTTTCATATTATATTCTGCAGAGTTTTGACAAAGGTTTTTACCATAAAGTGGTGCAAAATGTCTCAGAGACCTATGTTTCAAATATGAATAAACATAACAACTAACAAGAAATAAGACCTGACCCTACTTTTCTCCACTTATCCAGTTTCCTCATGACTTTATTAAGATTTGCTGCATACCCAGGTTATGGCAAGTTTTCTGTCAACAACCTGTAGCTTCAACACCTTCAAATAAGTCCTGACAGACCCTAAACCTGGAGAAAATATTACTTCAGAAAAAAAAGAGTGTCAGGCTCCTTCAGAGCAAAACACAAAGAAATGAGGCGACAAGACTTTTTCACAGTATGTACTAATACATTGATTTTCATAAAATACTTTCAATTTGATTTTATTTTGATTTCATAAGACTTAGAAGAAACTTAAAAAAAGATTTAAAGTTGGTCAGTAAAGTAGCGGTGGGAGCACTTTTCATTTGCTCACTTATTTTACGTTCAGGTTCTGCCGAGCACAAAGCATGAAATTCTGCTCTCTGGACAGGTTGAGGTTTTCTATTAAAAGGCTTGTGTCAGAAAAATCCTGCAATTACTGACAGTGAATAAAGCAAGAACAGGCCTTTCTTTGGTCTGCTAGCAGAGCATGTCACATTAATTTAACCTCACCGTGGATACTCTTTTCCCCAGAAGAAGGGTTTTTGAAGCTCTCCTGCAGGGAATCCTTCAAAAAAAAACATCATATGAAAATTGTCTTTTAATCATTAAATGTGGCTGCGGATCTATATAGATTATATTTCTCCCTGTAAAAGGTGATGGATTTTCCCCCTATATTTGCTTGAGTGAGGCATGATTACTTGTTTATAAAAGTCTAAAAATAGTTGGAAAGCTATAAATATTATTATTAAATATTATTAACAAGACTTCAAGTTATCTTATTTATAAGGCCCACAAACTCTGAAATATCTCAGTTTTTCCAGTAAAGGATTTTTTTTCTTTATTTTAGAATACCTATCTGTCTATCTATCTATCTATCTATCTATCTATCTATCTATCTATCTATCTATCTATCTATGTCTATCTATCTATCTATGTCTATCTATCTATCTCATATAAATT
>JBBBVT010000019.1:3093977-3108954 GCA_037177035.1 Craterocephalus eyresii | reverse complement strand
GGCGCTGTGTGATGTTGCGCTATACTCCAGATGAAAATACACACCCGGTTCTTCACAAAAAGATTTTTTAATTCCTTCAATGTGAAAACAATGAATTTCGCTTTTAGCCCCTTTAAGTTGCGAACCATTCTATATAGACCTTTTTATTTACTTAAAGTGCACTTGCAATCATAGATGATGAGGACAGCAAAGTATCATGCACACCTTTAAGTCTGATGTCAACATGCTGTCGCAACCACGGGTAGATGCCGTACGAGGAAGAATCTTCAGGAATCGGGTTCTCCTTTAACCAACCTCCACAGGAGAAGCTGTAGAAGTCCTGACAAGGGTTTACAGACCGATCCATTTTACTGAGAATAGACCCCGCTACAGAGATGAGAAAAAGGTTTCAATGACAAACTTCTATAACTGGTTGCAGAATTAAGCAAGTTCATTCACTAAATCATGTTTACCTGCTTCAATGCATTCTGGGGTCAGACAGAACTCCTCCTGGCTGGATTTTTGAGAGACTGAAAGAGCAGAAAACAACCAATGATCCGAATCAAACAAAAGACATTTCCACTGTTACGGTGTCTGACATTGAAAGTGTGCAGTGGATCATTTGAAATAAATGTACTGGTTTGAAACTCGGTCAGAGACAACGGGTCTATCCCTGGAGAAGTTGATGAAGGTGTTTTTTAACAGGCCTGACTTTTCTGCTTCTTTGTTGTTAATAAAAACCAAACAAACTTTGCAATATAAAGATTTAAAGATGATGCTACCCAAATGGTTTGAAGGACAGGAAAACCATCTGTGATCATATCTATTTAATCGGTTTTGGCTCTTTAAAAAAGTAAATCTAGAAGATCAGCATAAGCTTCCTGTGCAGAAACCTGTCTCAGAGTGTCTGTTTAAACAAGGGGACTGCCAGCAATATCAAAGAGGTGCTGCATGCTCCAACATGCACATTGTAGATATTCAGTAGAAATGACAGTTTACACACACACACACACACAAGCATGCTTCATGCTCTTTATGTCATGAACCTGTTTTATCTTTACACAGTAATTACACATCTACAAAAGAAGTGAAAAGGAAACTGATGCTTTAAAGCTTTTCAAGCCAGAGTTCCCAAAAATTGGATAGAACAGATAGAACTGATGGTGGCAAACTGTGCCAAAAAGCCCATTTTGGAGATGTCACCTGAGCTGTCTGTACTACAACCTCTGATTTTGTTCTTCTTCACTTCATCAGAGTTGGCCTTTGCTGGGAAAATGTTGTACTATGATCTGGGAGAGGTTTAGAGATACAGCTGCATCATTCCAAAGAGATATTCATTGTGATTTTTTTTTCATTTGTCCCATGTACCATCTTCATTTTTTCTTCACCAGAAACACATACATACAGATATTCACACATTAAACAAAAATCTCACAAGTCTCCTCTTCACTATTGCTCCCAATCCCAAAACAACAGCATGGAAACTTCTGTTGCTTTTATAAATACAGCTTTGCACAGAACTAAATGTATATCAAGATATTTCTGACATTTAAAAAGCAGAAAAACATAAATAATGGACTAAAATTAGAAAAACACCACAATAACTTGGTATTTAAATGAAATTCCCTCCTACGTTGCATGAATGAAAAGGCTGTGACATGAGCAATTTTCTATCCACTTTTATTCACAGTAATAAAAGTAAATTAAGTGTGCTGTGACAGCTCCTCCCTTACCCACTGATCTGTGGGTGTAAAAGAAGAATTTCTGATCTGTTAATCTGTGAAAATATCAGAGTGGCATGTGTCAGTCGGGAAGAAGTGTTTCTCCTTATTTAATTGCCTCAAGGAAACAATGATTCAGCTCAGATATGCACTTCCTCCCTTATCTGCGCTCAGCATTTGCTTTTTTTCCTTTGTGTTTATTTTTGCTAGTTCTGGCCAACATGCAGAAACAAAACAGTCACACACCAGGATATGTAACAACTGCAGTAGTCCACAGTGCAAACTATAGTAATTTTGCAGCTAAGGCTCAGAAACGATTCTCACACAAATGTTATGCTCATATTTTGCATAATATGAAATTGTCACATTTTTGATACTTTGTAAGGAAAATCCCAATATAAGATATATATTTGGCTGAGTATTGCAGTATCCATCAAGTTCCCAACAGCTTTTATTATTTACATTCACAATGCATTAATAAATGATTATTATATAATATGAAGCCGTGGTACATAAGTCGAATCATTGCCAGTTAGATCAAATAGTGATTATTTAAATCAATAAGCATCATTTAAAATATGTCATTTGTAATGAATACTATAGAATCAGGGTTTGTAAGACATATTTTAACTCAACTAAATTCAAAAGTGTTTACAATATCTGTAAAATTCAGAAAATCAAGTCCACTTCGAATTTTTATGCTGGAGAGAACATATTTTCTTTACTTTATAAGGTTTATTTTTCCAAATAAAGTCTAGAAATATTTTATTTCTTTAATAATTTTGTAATTAAAAAGTAAGGAAAGACAAAGATAAACGAATGGTAAAGTCTGTTCGCTTTAGTCTGTGTCAATGGAGATTTCTTTTTTTTTTAACCTCTTAAGCTCCCGTGTGGGGGGCAATACAGAATTTCTGCAGCAAAGACATCCAACGCAGTGCTAATCATGCAGAAATATAGTCATATGGCACATAACATTAAACAGGAGAACCTCTGCTACAAGCCCATATCAGTCATTTTTGACGCCAAAATTATTCGAATAGACCTTGTAGATGCAGAGATATACTCTATTCATTTTGGGTATGTCGTTTTGGCACAGAAACTTAAAAAAGAGGCTGGAGCTTAAAGCAGTATCAGTTTTTCTTGGTGTCTCTGGCCTGCTGCTGTTCTTCTCTGCACAACACCGACGTGACAAAATGACACATGCAACAAGAAATCTGCTTTAACAGACAATGTATGTGCTGCTTCACTGTGACCAGAGCACCACCAAAACATTCGCTAGATCCGTTTCTGGTGGACAATCTAATTGTAGATATAACAATGAATCTATTTGCTTAAATAGACCAGTGATGTTCTTGTATCTATGCTTTTTTCAATCTGGTAAAAGGAATTATGGTACCAGTAAGCCAGCTCAAATACTTTATAGTCAATACAAAGGCTGTTGCACTGTGAACGAAGTTCACCATGAACCTGCCAGTAAAATATTTAAATGCATCCAGGCTTTTCTATGCGTTCATTTCAGCAGTGTATGCAGGAGGATTATGGGTCATATAGGCTAGTGATACGCCCGCGCAGTAAACAGTTAGCCGCACTCAAGACTTGAAGGATGGAATTGTCTGGATTTCATTCCTTCCAACGTGCTTCCATCATTATTCAGATGCTCGGTGTGGTCAGGAAAAGAAATCACATCATGGGAATTATTTGTGCTGTCTTTTTTCAGGGAAAAAACAAAAAAAACAAAACAAAGAACGTATCCAAATGTAAGAGAGGGAACTTACCAATGTAGTGACATAACAAGGTCATGTACCATAATATTTAAAAATAATTTATTAATTCATTGTAAGGTTTTGTAAAGATTAGTTCATCGTGAACTAATGACTTAAAAATGATTTGCAACAGAACTTTGCAATGAAGAATAAAGTGTTACCAAAAACAATAAACCAGCCATTCTTCAAGTGATTTAAAAAGGCAACCACAAGTTTATTCATTTCTTTCCCTTCCTAGAAGGTATAAGCTTCTCTAGCTTCACAGAAATGGTTCCTCTTGTCAGGAACCACTTCTGTGTGATGTGGCTCTGTGCCAGACAGAGGCTGCACCAAGCCATGAAGTGATTGGACAGATTTAGAAACCAAATCCCATTGTGAACGGATGAGTGGAGCGTTACCGAGCTGCGCCGCAATGTCTAACCTCTGAGGTCGGCGGCGCTTGTTGCCTGGCAGAAGCTGCCTGTGAGAGTTGCTTCATGTTGTGACCACTTTAAGTACAAATGCACAAACTCATAACTTCAACCCTGTGTGACCTGCATGGCCTAGAAGAATTCAGCCCCTCCCCCTTTCCATTGCCTCTCCACTGCCACTTCATCTCATATGAAACCAGTACACACACACAAATGTCTAAGGACTTAGTGTCAATGTTCATAACTAAGATCACAGAAAAAAGCCACTAAAACAAAGAAGAACACAAACTCACATGAAAGAGTCACACTTTCTTTATATTATAAACCCAAAGCATATCAAAGCACCACTTGGCATTCCCGTGTCTGCTCTTTTGCATGAAAGGAGACTTGAGGAGGGTTTCCATTAGAGTGGGTGTGTGGGACTGCATCCATCCATCGAGGCACATCGAATAATTACACTTCAGTGCCACCACAAGAATGCTGACTTCCCTCAATAACAAAAAACCCCCCAAAACAATACTTACCCCACCCCAGACCAGCACATGAGCCCCTCCCAGCCACGACCATCCTCACAACCACACAATCAAAACTACAGAAAGTGTTTCCATGAACTCCAAAAGAAGTAGTTCAACGTCTTTGAGAAATATTACAAACAAATGGAAGATATGGGCCATAAATTTAGTTCAACTTAAAGATTTTTTTTACAAAAGAACAGGAAACCCCCTGGCCAGGCCAAACTCTCTTTTATAGATTTTAGATATTTGATTAAAGGAGGAAAATTATTACTCTTATTTTTAAACTTTGTCTTCGAAGATGTCACACACAGATTAAGTCACAATCAGACAGACGAGTGCTCAGATTTCCATCCTATGACCACTGACTCATTTTTACCATGCTAAGACAGTGCCATTGAGTTTCCTCCTTGTTCTCCAAAGACTTCTGCTTTTTGTTTGTATGCGTGCCTCTAATCTCTCTTCTTTATCTGAAATGTGTATGAACGTAGACAACTTTTGCAACCAACCGATTACCCTTGGCCCATTTCCAAACCTACTCTCACAGAATTTTCTTAAACTCTCTCCACCCCAGATTTTAACATGAAAAAACATGTCAGCACCCATCTTTAAACAGGTATTTATGGCTATTCTTCTCATTGTTACTTTATCTCTATCTAAATAATGTGAGACCTGGGTGATGTTTACATGATTGAAATTCACCGTCCTATCCAGTTCTGCCTTGACTCCTATCCTTGCATGAGGATTAATGACTTTTGATGCTCCTGGCCCTGCAAGCACTTTTATTGTGTTGCAGCCTGCATCTGCTTTGGACACAGGGCCTGTGTTCATCCAGTCAGGATATGAGTTAAGCGTGCTTTTCTTCCACAAGTTTGCACAACTGGCCTTTTCTTGTCATGTTCAACAGAAATGGGAGTACATCACAGACTGGCCTCAGGGGGAAGCATATGTGAAATGTTCCAGCTTTCAGAGTTTGAGCAGTGAGTTCCAACTTCTGGTGAAATCCCACTTGGTTCATGTTCCCTGGGTTTCTAGTTTAGCAGCCTTGGCCTTCCGTGCTTTCACTATACTGCTACACTTCCACATGGACCAATTTCTGCAACAAAGGTTAAGCACAGCTCATAGGTAATGATTCCTTCTTTATTATTGTCTGGTTTACAGCAAAAAAGTTCCACAAAGTGGAATATGCTCCTTTTTTCATTTGCGTCCATTTCCACACTGCCTCTTGAACTCTTCCAAACAAAGCATCAATCTCCTTATCATATGTTATGTGAGAGGCAAACCAAGTTAATAAATGAACAAAAGTGATTCAGTTGTTTAACTTAAAGGACTGGTCAGTACTAAGTAAGCACAAGCATGCAAACGCAGCATATGAGTGCAGGGAAATACATATGTGCTACGTCGGCTATGTTGGCCGTTCGCGTCGACGTAATGTATCATGATGTGTGCACAGGCTGCGATATTGACTTGCCCTCTAGAGGTGCTCATGCACTATTTTGGTCAATGGGCCGCAAATACCGCATGTACATGCACATGGGCCACATATACCGCATCTAACAGCGGGCAAGACTTTTCCCCTTAAATTCTACAGTAAAAGTAAAATGATCAAGTCCATTGTCACATCATTGTTAGTGGAAAAAAGCCGGTAATACAACAGACTGGCAGCTTGTAACGTCAAGAGTTTAAGTGCTGTATATTCTCCTAGTGGTGCCCTCCAATAACAACTGTTTTGGCCACGCTGTGCCATCGTAGTTTACAGCAGGTACACAGACCACAGCAAGTAGCCTATATCCCAGCCCTAAGAAACACCAGTAAACAGCCTGCTTTTCGTGTGACTGGCTGTGCAAACTAGAAGTTTGATGCCACCAGAGACACTTCTTCTCCAGTTGTCCATTCGATGACACCAAAGACATGCACCACTGTCTGTCTGCGGGCATGAAGGGAAGTGGAGAGACCTGAGTAGGAGGCAGCATGAGTCCATTGCTGTGAAATTGTCCAGGTCTGCACCAACGTCCACTTTTTTTAATGCTTCTCAGTGGAAGTGTCATTGGCCCACTTATCCAATGACAGTCTTTTCTCTACAGTTGAATGAATTAGCGTCATTTGTTACATTTGCACAGACCTATAGGTCATACAATAGTGAATAAGTGGGTAAGTGATGCTACCACTGAAATGCAATAAACATGGAGGACCACTGTGCAGACCTGGATCATTTTCAACCGACAGACTTGCTGCAGCCTCCTACTCGGGCCGCTGTCTGTCAACTTCCTCTTCTTGTCCACAGACAGACGATAGTGCACGTCTGTCTAGTCATCAGACAACCAACCACCGATGAAATGAGCACCACATACCCAGTCCCAGGACTTTGGCTTCCAGTTTGCACGGCTAACCGCACAAATGGTGTTTCTTCAGAGGAAATTGATGAAAAATTATTTCCCACTTACGTGAATTGTCTCTTGTTCGACTGAAATGGTCAAACACTCAACAAGTATTGGAAATTGTTTGTCATTTTCCTGGTAAATATAACTCTTTATGGTGCTTTCAACTGCCATCCAAACCTCCAGCCCTTCATGGGTATGCACAAGTGACCTATGCATAAATTACAAAGATTATGGTAAAGTACTCGTTGATGATTGGTCAGATTGCAGTTAAGAAGTTTTCAGATTTCAAGGCTTTTTCTTTGAATTATGTGGACTGTAGACTGTATATCAGTGGATGATCCCTCCCTGTAGGTTTCTGAAGTTCACCGGGCTAAAAACTATGGTTGTGCTACTCTCTTTCTTCTTGTTGCTGAATATCTGACCTGTCAGTCAAAAATACACACCCCTAATCATGAAGACTTTCCATTTTCACTCTACCTCAGTTATCATGAAGGTAAACTTGACTCATTAAACATAAATGTTTTTTGTACCAGACTGTATGCATGTTTATGTGAAGTTGACCTTTTTGATCATCTTTTGGAGCCTGGCCTCTCACAGATGAGGGGGTGAATTTTTGGAACTTCATCATAGGCTTCGGAGGGTGGCGCTTTGGTGGTAACCGTGGTAGAGACTGCAACACAACGGCGTGCCGACGCTCAAGTCCGAGAGCATATCTAACCCACATCAGCTATTAGGGCCCTATCAGTTCTAGCTAAAATCAGTGTGCAGAGTCAACAGAAACACACACACACACACAACACATATGATTGCCTACACCCAAGGAACAGGAGACCTTGTAAACATTCATCAGTCTGAGATTAGTGTTGACCGTTTTTCTGTTGGGTCCATTTATTCCATTAAATTCCCATTTCATTCACTCAATCTAATGTGTAGTTTTATTATAAATGAATTAACATGCAGATATATTTAAAATTTTATCCTAGGAAACCTTCAAACATTTATTAAAAGGTAACAGAATAAATCACTTTCCTGAGGAAACTGTTATTTTTATAATGCTGCAACTCCAATAACACAGTTATTTATTAGAAGTAAAAAGTAACTATAATTACTTTTTATTTTCACTTTACTAAGCTTGCTTTACTATGTGCCCAACACTACAAATTAGATCAAATGAATGTCTGAATCAAAATTACATCATTATTATTTATTATCTTAGTAGTAGTAGTAGTAATTCTTATGCTTTTAATGTTTTATGTAAAGTACTTTGAATTTTCTTGTACCTATAAAGTGCTATATAAATACACTTGCCTTGCCTTAGTTTGCCTATTATTAATTGAATGAACTGAATATTATTTAACAGGACTGAATCAGAAAATAAACCAAAGACATGGAACATTATGACTGAACTGTGCTAAACTGTCAGCATGACACATGAAACTGTCACATTGATGTGTATCTTAGAGTAGATCCTACTCATAGTTGTAATTTTAGCTTTCACAAGAAAGACATCTTACCCCGGCATATTTATCTAGAAGATGTGCTCCTTAAAGAGTCACTGTTAACCAAAACTCATTGCAACTTGCTAACATAAACAAACATTCTGCATGCTGCAACAAAAATCAAATACATTTCCTCACATTTGCAGAGCTAAGTTTGATGGCTCTCTGCTTTTGAATGTGGGAGTGTATGAAACCTTGCATGACCCAAAAATAGTTTGACACAAGTTACCCGCGAGCCCTCCGCCAGGCTCCCACCAGTGTGCAGTGTTATGACAGTCTGCATGTGCTATAATCTGAGAGTGTACCATACCATACATTGAATTCCTCACAAATTATAATGTAGGATAAAGGGAAATGTATATTTGTGTAAGTGTGTGTGTATTTGTGGACTTACCCAGTATGAGAGCAAGCAGCAGAGCAAAGCAGAGACACGCGCACATGGCCAGAGCTATCTTGTAGAGACGATTGCTGCCCTTCTCGGGTTTAACCCCACCGCCACCTAAATGCTCATGCTCCATGGTTTACTGTGTCACAAACTCACACACATGCAATAATAAAAAAAATATTTAAAAAAAATCAAGCCAGCCAGTCAGGTGAGAAAGAATAATCACTAAAAGAAATGCAGAAATGGGGAAAAAAAGGAGTAAATTCTAAACAAAATTATATCCAAAAAAGTTTAGAATTTTTTTTTAAAAGAAATGAACAAAGAAAGTTTTTTTGGAAGGGGTTAACTCTCCAAATGAAATAGCAAAAACCTGTTTCCAGGTTCCCAATCTGTCTTGCTCTGGGCTGCTATCTGTGAACAGCTCCTCTAACTTCACCTCTGGCTCTTCTAACTGTTCCTCCCATCCATGTCCAAACACTCCTCCTCTCTGCCCCAGCACTCCTCCCTCCCTCCCTGCTTTAGCACCTTCAGGAAAAAAACGAGAAGCTTTTTTATCAAAACTCATACTTGAAAGCAGATCCTCATCAGTTTATCTGTGAAGCAATAACAGCTCCGGTTCCTGGTAATGGCTGAAACATGGATGTGAAATGTGTCTAATCTCATGTGCAGAACAGCAAGAGTGCTCTGCTCCAAACGTTTATCAGATCAGACAGTCACTGGACTGGAACAAAATTAGACTCACGGACAGGACAGCGATTACAACAGATTAATCTTCCGATGATGATGTCGCCTGTAAAAACACATCAGAGCTTTTTCTTTGAATGCCCAGAGGTGGTGATGGTGGCGACACTACCGCTCCTGATTGGCCTTCAACCTCCCCATTCTTTTGCGGTAAGAGTCCTCTCTGCACGTGCTCATTAGGGTTTGGGGTGTTGGCCATGAATTCCATATACAGTCAGGACTTCCTGTGCTGCTAAAAAGAACAACCATTCATCAAGTACAAATACAGACCACAATGCTATTGTTGAGCATTGTGACTCAGAGCCACTTGTGTCCCGTTTATAACGCATTGTGTTCAATCTCGACCGGGACCAGGCTCACCAGTTTTGATTGTCTCCGCTCCTCTTTTAGGCTGCAAAACCTGCTTCCATCAGCAATCATTTAAAAAGTTTGACCACAGAGTCCTCCAAAACCAAAATATCTCATCGTAAATTGGTTTCTGTGGACTAAATTCAGGTGGGTAGCTTAGTAATATGCAAATCTGTCGAAAAATGTTTTTCATGGTATCTATTTCTTATACAGAATACACAAAAAGTATGCACTTACTGTACGCATACTGTAGATGGATATGTAAATTTACATAGTTTTATAATAAAGAAAAACCTAAGTTTCAATTCGTTGCCAAGCACCGGTATCTGTTCAAGGACAAGATAAATCCTAAATCAGCATACCAGCTAGTTTAACTCTATTGGCTAGTCACTCTGGTTTGTCTACCAAAGCATTTCTTGTCAACATAAAATATTCTGGATTACCGCCATTTACACCTTTACTTCATCTACTTACTCACCGGCTTATTTATCATAATCGCGGGGATGACGTTGATGTTATATGTTGAAAACAGTAGGAAGTGAAATCAGCTCATTAACTCAGATTTTCTCCATTTTTCTATCAGGCTTCCCCCCCCCCTTGAAAATCAATATCCAGCAAAGACTGTTGTACTTTATATAAATGACCACATTTAAGGGAAACTTAAGGTAATTCATAATTCCCACAGGCCATACAGTATACCTGTACCTGACATTTTTCCTGGGTCATCATGTGATTGTCATTTGGGTTGTGGTGAGATTTTTTTTCTTAAAGTACAGATTATTGTGGAAGTTGCTCCAGTCGGTTGTGATCCTTGGTGGGAATCATTTTTGTTTTCATTTTAAAATTCCCCAAAGAACTCAACGCAATATTTGGTCCATTGATTTATTTTCACCAGATGATGAAGAAAGCTGTTGCTGATAATCCAGAGACTTCTTTATCTGGAGTAAGACTGATGGCTTTTCCCTCTTTCACTAAGTGCTGTTTGGCATTTTTTAAATGGGGAAATTGTAAAGATACTGAATAAAGTGTGAATGTGAAGTTTGTAAAAGACATTTCTGATTGCAGAGGATGAAGGCAGCTGTAGTTGACCATACAATGACTTTTTAACATTTGAGAGGACTATTGTAAAAGCCATCATTCATGGCCCCCAAAGGATGAAGCTGGTAGATCACCACTGTACATTTAATTGCATTTAACTTGGATTTATTTTAAAATTTACCAGGAATTAGTGGGCTGATTCTTGTTGAATTTGATACAGTTGTGATCCCCTGAGGAGGATACTGACTCTGATTGTCCCACGACTTTTTATGAGCCACCGTCCATCCATTCTGTTCAGCTTATCCGGGGTTAGGCCACAGGGCGAGCAAAAAGCATGCAGGGAAACTCAGATTCCCTCTCCCCAGCTACATTAACCAGATCCCACAGTGCTCCCAGGCCAGCCAAGCGATATTAGTCACCATTTGTTTGTAAATTAATATTAGCAACTGGTATAAACATCATGTCAGCATTACTAGTAGTTCAAGCTTGAACTGCAAAATCCTTTGCTTTATGAGCTATTTTGACCTGTTATGACATTTCCGACAAGCAGACAGACACATTAAATATTTACGTTTAGCATGAGTTTTTACGCCAAAAAACTGTAAAAGCATATCTCTGACTTTGCAGAGATTAACCGAAGGCTATTTCTCAATATGAACCTGCGGGCCAGAAATTTGCCTTTTTGTCCCCATCCTTCCCCCTCTTCATCACTCGTCCATGTCCGTTTTAAAATAAACATCTCTCTGGGATGTCATTAGTACAAGATAAGCAACAGGAACGCACAATTATGATAACATGAACATGAATCTGTCTGCACTAGAACATCACAAGAACATTATCTTAACACAAGCACACGCACAAAAGACACCAGTCATTCATGCTGCGTGGCCCAGTCCTCGCACACTGAGCTAATTATCGTCCAATGATCAAGTCTGCAGCCAGTGAACCTGCTGACAGAGGTGTCTGCTCTTCTTTGGTAAACACACCTCGCTTATATAGAAGGTTCTTCAGTATTTATGTCTGTGGAAAACACCCTTCCAAATTACAATGTCGCTCCTATCACCCGCATAGTTAGGAAGCGCAATCGCTTCTTAACTCCTTCATGATGCCAGAACAACTCTGTGGTGTGGAGTGTTACAAAAAGTGTTGCCTGTGTCGTTTGTTGCAATGTCTGAGGAATACAATAGGAACGTAATGTGGAGTATAAAATTAGAAAGGTGCTCGAGAATCTCCGGAGAGAAGCGGTACGCTTCCTGCATGTAAATGCTTTTAACATTACCGACTGCAGCGGACAAGACTTTTAACTGCACAACACTGCTCCAAATAATCTGCCCAAGTTTTTAAGAAAAAAACTTACAAGCAGGTTGTGTAGAATACAGTAGTTTTTTGGATTACATAGATCCACTTCCATGTTTGACATCCTTGATATCATCAGAACAACTCTCTCATCCACTGAGCTTGGAGGTCTATGGATGGTTTTCTGCATGAATAGCATCTGAAGATACCAGAATAACCTCCCATAGTTGCCATTTGGGCCTTCAGAGATTTACCTTTTAAGTGCCACAGGTTCTCGATAGAGTTGAGGTCAGGGACTGATCACACGTTTAAAGCAAAGCGCTCACGGTCACGTCCCCATGAGTGATGATACACTCCTGTAAAGTTACAATGTCTGGTTTCTGAAGAGGGCAGCCCCTTCGGAATGTTGACACTAATCGAACACTGTACATTAACCCCAGAAATCCTCCATTATTACTCCCAGTAGGCTAATATTTGGGTCAAAATTAACACAGTATCCCTTTATTGGTTGACAGCCTCATAGAACATATAACTGCAACCTCCGGAGAATTCTCCATGAAGAGGATTTTTGGATTCAAGACTCATGAGCAGCTTTAAATACCTGCTTGCTGCTTACCAGGGGATTTTTAAAACAGCTACTCCCTCATGCGATGCATTTGTGTGATGGAAACTCGACTTAATATCCGTTGTTCTATCATTTCCATTTCTTCCTGAGTTAGTTTCATTCACTACAATCTTTCAAATTTAAAGCAATGCATCAAGTTGATCAAGCTTTAGTGATTATATACAATTTAAATGTATCCAACATCAGATAGATGCAGTTGCTTTGCAAGTGTAAAGTAATAAAGTGAAAATACATTAAAACAGCACATAATCGCCAGTTCTACAAAGTTTGACACAAATCCCATTTATTGGAAAACAGAATATTGTCAATTTGCCAGCTTCAGAGAGAAAGTTTTAATTTAAAAAAAAAGAGTCCTTTATTCCGCAAATATGACAAATCAATTTTTACAACTGGATTGGAGACAGTGAGAGGTCAGGAGAATATGTAGCGGGGAAAAATGGATAAAAACTGTGTGCAACTTCTGAATAGAAAGCCCATTGGTTTGCCTTACATCTGTAGGTTACAAACCTAAAAACATATAAAGATGAACAAAAAACCCTTAATTAAATAAATCCTGATCAATAGTAGCAGGTCGTGCAGTTTTTCCAACAGTGATAAGGTGTTCAATATCAAGATATTTCCATGCATTCAGACAAGGACGTACTACTCATTTTGTCCAACAAATCTCTCCTTTGCTGCCAGAGCACAACTTGGTCTTTTAGAGTGAAAAACTGTTTTTTTAAAAAGAGAGAGAGAAAAAGTTTTTAAATCAAAGCACGCATTTTACACAGTTTCTAAAATATTGAAATTGTTTTTTGTAAACAGCCACATTGGGACAGTGCTTTACAGCAAGTGCATCATGTACTTTTCATATGTGCTTTTCTCCAGTATGACGGCAACAAGGTGAAAGAAAGTTGTTTTTCTTCAGTGGTGGTCCGGTGACGGCTAAAAGGCGGAGCAACGTTCTGCTTAACAGTCTGATAAACGTAGGAGTGCTGCTGGGCGGTGCAGCCTGTCCCCTCTGCTCACAGTTTAATGGTGCAAACATCTCAAACACATCCTGAGACGTCAAACATTCTGCAGCTTTCTGTGTCACATTGGCGCAGCCAGCCGCTGCCGCTACCGTGCTGTGACCATCCACAGGCCCAACGCCACGTTGGCTGCCAGCAGAGCGCTGCCTGCCAGCAACAGGAAGAAACCAATTAGCTCCCGCTTCTGACGGTCCGTTACCACAGTAACCAGCGTGGCCTCCAGCAGGGCGTTCAGCATCCACTGACCGTCCAGAGCAAAGCAGGGCACGGAGTTTACTACTGCTAACGCGCCGGAGAGGGACACCACGTATCTTAGATGCAGGTCAGGAAAATGCAACGATGGCAGAAATGTTTCATCCTTCCTACTGGGAGCACAGGTTTACTCCCAGTAATGTTTTCTGACAGCATCTGAGGAAGTAAACCTCCTGCTGGGTGGAGTTGTGGCATGTTACGAAACCATGAAAACAACATGGCAGCTGAGTTACCTTCTCTGTTGCCTCGACTTTCTGCTTTCATTTTTTCCAGTCGACTTTTCTATTGCATCTGTTTTAAAATGCATGCCGACCTGTTTCGCCAACAAAGCCTGAAAGTAGACTGAAAACCAGAGGGTGGCCAAACCAGCTTAAGTATTCACTGAAATATTAATGTATTTAATTAAATGAGTATGACTGAAGCCCACATGAGTAGCAGGAATTGGATCGATATCCCAAGAAAGTTCAACCGAGTGTGATAAAGTGGCTGTAAGTGCTTCAAATGTTTGACCAGTGCGCTGCT
The DNA here is from genome assembly GCA_037177035.1 of Craterocephalus eyresii. Classification (NCBI taxonomy): domain Eukaryota; kingdom Metazoa; phylum Chordata; class Actinopteri; order Atheriniformes; family Atherinidae; genus Craterocephalus; species Craterocephalus eyresii. The sequence continues at coordinate 3,094,472 of JBBBVT010000019.1, read as the reverse complement.
GTACAGTTACTATCTTGTAACATTCTAACTTGACCTTCAGATAGTACACATACAAATCCCTCTCAGTTTAAAGCAACATTATTCAATTATTAATAAAAAAAAACAAAATGATCTATAAATGATAGCAACTAAGCCGATTTTTAAATGTTAACTCATGACTAAAAGATGCAATCAGCTTCTCGGCTTCTGTGAAAACCACAAAGGCTCAAAGCTACCAGAAATTGAGCAGATATTCAGAAAAAAAAAATGCATTTAATTCAATCTAACCTGGAACAAAGATGGGTGCCTTCTGTGCTGTTCATGTTTTAAGTCAGCTGAAGATTTTTCTTTTTCCCCCTCAGCTGCATTTAAAGTGACACAGAAGTCATGTTTACTCTTTGAAAACCACTTCTTGTCACATCCATCACCTTATAATAACTGGAGGTTACTCCTCCAGATATAAAAGGATACTTGCAAAAGGTTTCCAAGAAAACGGGCAGGTCCAGGTGGAGGAAG
>JBBBVT010000019.1:3057945-3072540 GCA_037177035.1 Craterocephalus eyresii | reverse complement strand
TCTCCGACAAAAAAAACTGCAGTACAGCAACTTCACATTATAAATATTTGGGTCATAAAAGTGGTCTTTAAACTCTCTTGTCAACAACTGTGCTTGTTTTACCAAATCTATATTAGATTGAAGGTTATTTATTTTAGAAAACAACACAAAACACATTAGAACGTATATTCCAGCCATTTTCTTTCCATAATCACCACAACATAAAAAGTATTTATTATCTCAGTAAATGTAATGTAGTTGTTAAACATCCAACAGCATTGGTTTATGCCCACATCTCTACCTGTTTTTAAAGTAGAACTTTACCATTTTTACACATTCACTTAGATGGATAAGTGCTTTGGACCATATAAGAAAACATTTTAAAATCTTTATATGGATGTAAGTGAAGTCGGAAAATAGCAAAAGCTTATGATTCTGGTGTTAAGCGTAAGTCATGTACAAATATTACACATCTAAGTTGATGAGGTGAAAGTTATTAAAGGTACAAATATTACACATCTAAATTGATAGATTAAAGGATTAAAGGAACTGGGAACTTTTTTTTTGTTTTTTGTTTTTACAAATCCTGCCCCTAGTTCTTTCAATCACCAGTAAGGAAAACTGCATTGTGCATGCCTAGGGATTTGTTAAGAGGAAGGATATCTGTAGTTGTGCCAGGACCATTCATTGTTAGACTGATAGTTTTATAAGGAAGCAACATTAAATATCTGTGTAAAAACAACAAAAGCAGATTTTTCTTCATGGCTATTTTGAAAGGATGCAATAACAGATGAAGAAAGCAATGACACTAAAAATGAAAACGATATGTGCCATGATAAGACTATGAACTACTGACTGGGAGTTATGGGAATTAAGTCAAAGTTTTTAGTTAACAGACTAAACTTGAAAAAATTCTACAATGGTCCTTTAACAAACCACCCTTTGACAATTAAACTTGATCCTGACCAATAAAAACGTAGCAGCTGGCAGAATTTGGCGCATAAATCCCACCAGAATTGCATTTGTGTCTCATTTCATGCTATGATTCAAAAGCAAGTTTGTTTGCATTCTGCGTGAAATTATTCTTCCAAGTATGAAAAACAATCTCAGTAGTTGCAGTTGCATGGAAAAGTCTGTGTTTATCATACATTCAAATCACAAATACTTTGGGTGCCACTGACTGGAACCTAATTATGAAGTGTAAAAGAAACTTGCTTTATCTAAACCTTGTATCTCTGCTGCTTACTCTGCTATTTCAGTTTGTTTAAACGTCACGCTAAGATTTAAAAAGCTCTCTAAGGCCTTTAGAAAGAAAGTATGAAGACATGTCTTAGTATTGTGATGAAATCAGTGAATAAAATCTCAGAATAAACAATTTATTTGTAAATCATTAAAAAGACGACAGGAAAAAAAGGAAATCAAAAACTTATATATGCTTATTAACACATAAACAAAGACTGAGATGTTGGAGTCATGAGTTCTAGACAGAGTAAATAAAAGACTGTGTAAATGATTTGTTTTTTAGGTTAAAAAAAAAAGGAAAGAAAAAAAACTTGAAAACTACTTAATCGGTGAGTACCAAGTTAGGTTTCACCCAGATGTTCTGAGCCAGCCCTGTCGGGAGTGTAAAATGAAGGGAGAAAAAAAAGGCATCCTTCCCATTAATCTTCTAAACATGTATGTGATAAATGTGATAATAACACTTCTAGTGACCAGTTTCTGGATTGTAATTGGGAAAAACCCCTGTAGCCGAATAAAATAAACAAAACTTAAGTTTAGGTACTTTTTTTGCATTTATAGAATTAAAACCAATGAGCATATATTAAGATTTGGATTACTATAAAACTGAGGTATATCTTGAACATAAGTCAACTCATGCTACTGTTTAAAACTCTCTCAAACTATGATAAATTATAGGATATATACAATTTATGACAACTTAAGTCATATTTCTGAACCATAGGATAACTGTTTTCTTTGTTTTATTTCAGTATAAAGCTACTGTATATCAAAAAGGGTAAACTAGTAAGATGGTACAGTATAAGCTCTTTTTTGCTATTCCATAAAACCACTTTTGTGTTCATCCAAATCTTTATTATTAATCAGTTATGACTACCCAGATGGATAGCTCAGATCCAAATGGCCATATACACATGTTTGGTTCTATATAGTTTCTTTATTTATAAAGATTCCTTACTCTGTAGTGGGAATTTTTGATAAAGTTGTTAAAATTTCTATGGTTTTTGTTTGTTCTTGTTTTGTTTCTGTAAAATCAAGGTTGAATATGCAGTGTAGGTGTATTGTAGTACTGCAGCCAGTAAATAGTAGTATGAACAATTCAGGGAATATTGTTTCCCTTAATAATCAATTGCTGATTAAAAACATCCAGAAAAGCAACAAATTCAATATATTTTAATTTTCTATTTCTTTCTTTTGACCTACCCTGCCAGAAATATGTTCAATTCACTGTTACTTACTTTTCTGTCCATGGACTACCAGACTGATAAATGGAAGCTGTGTATAATTGATACAGTATAATGGAGGTAAACAGGATATGTTTGTTTTATATAAATGGATTCTCTTGCAATTTGACAAACATAAAGCTACTGTAGAGTTTAAAATACCAATAAACTTTGATGTGATAGCAGTTGAGATGTTATTTATATGAAAAAAATTTATCCGGAGTGAAATATTCCTTTAATCTTTGGTAGTATTGATGAAACATCAGGGGATGCATAAAGACTGAAGCATAGAGACACCAGCCAAAGCAGCACGACAGCGATACAAACATGCTGCACATGAGGTGATTCATCTTCCAGAGTCCGTTCCCAGTCTTAATGTCAGTAAAATATATAAGTCTTTCATAGAACCACATCCTCTGACATCAGTAACAAACACCACACTCCCAGTCTGTACAGCTGTACAACATGAGCTTATATACAATACAATACATTACAAAACAAAACCCACCAAAATTCAAATGACAGGACGTCAGAGCAGGCAGCAGCAGAATATCATGTTGGCAAGCAAATCACTTAGCTCAGAATGTGTGTGTGTGTGTTCCCGAGTGTGTGTCCCAATTTTCATAAACACACAAGGTCCTTTTAGGGACTGATGATAACCAGGAAGCTGTGGTCATAATAAAACCAAGGGGTTTTGAGGAAACTACACACACACACACACACACAATTCATTTGAGTTTTAAAAGGGCTGTTCTCTCTGTCTGTCAGGCTAATTTGAACATCCCGATGGGAGCTCTGCGTCCAGGGGGTGGCCATCCTGTCAAAAAGAAAGAGGAGACAGCAGAACCAGAGGAGGTGAGACAACATTTCTGGAAATACTTCTAACAAGTCATCAGTATGTGGAGAATGATTCTTAGACTGCTGGCCTTTGCCGTCAGACTGGTGTTAATTTGCACTCGATCCTATCTCATGCAAACTGAACCGGAAAAAAATCAGACTTGGATGACCTTTCAACTTCTGGTAGTGGAGATTTTCCCGGTACGACCCGGTTGAGTGACCGAAAAGCAAGCCTGAATGTCCCCAAACGGGTTCTGGCCAATCACATCACCTCCTGATCTGCATAAATTTACAATTTGGATTTCCATTAAACAAATTAGTTGGGTTTAAACACAAACTGTAAGATGGTACATTGTGTAAATGTTGTCTGTCACTAGAAAGAGGAAATATGTGTCACTTTGAAGATATTTGACACACAGTATCCACATGAGAGTGGTTTGAATCTGATTCTGGAAATACATGATACCAAGTTTTTTTTCTTAAATTCAGTTTATCTTGACCCTGCACTGACTGCATCTTGTGTTTAGTTTGGCAAAGATCCAGCAAACTCTTTTTTACATAGTCATTCTGTACGTTATAAATCTAGTTATTATCCATTTTGATTCATTATAATCTAGAGATTTCTTATTCCTTCCACTTATGTTCATATAATAATTTATTCAAGTTGACAGAAGATGTTAAATGAAAAATTGAAATAAAAGCAAGAAAAAGCATCAGAATGTGTCAAAATCTGCTATATTTGTCAAAAATCCTGGAAAATATATTTCTTTTGTTGCGCTTCTGTTTTAAAAGGAGACTAGCACTATCCCAGAACACTCTGAAAATAACCAGGTCTTACATCAGCAATCCTGATCCTTACTGCCCAACATGTTCCTACTCCAACGCACCTGATTCAGATTAATGAACTTCCTTATCAGGTTCAATGCCAGCCTGTTAACAAACCATTAATTTCATTCAGGTGTGTTTCCGTTACCTCTACAGAGACTGAATAGTATTTTTCCACATTTGTTCTTTTAAAATACTTAAGTGAGAGAAAGATTTTATGTGATTTCTATTAACTCCAAGAGTTAGTACAGTACTGTTCCTGAAACTGCAAATCAAAATTCCAACAGCATGTGAGCTTAATACTTACTGTACATTGTTATTAGCACACTATTCCACACCTTGCTAATGCCTAATGACGTGATTTGCTGAGTAATACTTAAACCACAACCAATACTGGATGATGAATGTTTATTTTTAGATTGCAGAATGGGGAAAGAGTGCTGCCTAAATTAGCTTTATCTCCTGCTTGCTGTTTTTCGCATAAGCTAAACCAAGCATTAGCATAGATGTGTTGGCAGTTTTTAGCATAGTTTTAAATTAAGCTAAAGTTTGTGAAAAATATACAGATACTTATATCTGTAGGACATTATGTCAACGGTAGTTATCAAAGTTTATTATCATGAGTGCGCGAGGCTAGCTCAAACAGCAATATAGGCCTAAAGCAAGGCAGAACAGTTTTTAATGAGGTGACTGTAATATGTAATATCCATTCAGTAACTGAAGAAAGTGAATGAAATTAGTGAAAACGACTGGGGATGCAAAGAATATTTTCATGCAAATATTTAAAGGAAAAGCTATTATCATCTCATTGCTATTTACAGTTGACACTGGGACTTTATTCAGGTTTAGGTAATTTTCTGTCTCGCCTGCAACTCAGAATTCAGAATCCAGCAGCTCAATGATTAAAAGGCAGATGAAAATACTGTATGAAATGTATGAAATGACAGCTTCTGTGCACTGGTTCCAGCTCAAATACAATACATTCAGACAGCAGTCAACCGGAAACATCACTATACCAATGATATTGTTTCAGAGTGGACATTTAATAGATCATTTTAAAGTGTTTTAGTGGGTTATAGGCCATTCTTATCCTTCAGACCTTTTACTCATTCCTTCAAGAACTATGAGAACTGCTCATCAGATGCAGGATCAAGTCTTTTTTTATTTTTTAGATTTGTGAGACAGAGCTTCTTCTATAGAAATGCTTTCCACTCAGCATCAGGACTTCACCACCTGTCAACATATAACAAAACTGTCTTTAAAAAATAACCAAAACATTTTTATTGCTTTTAATTCTGATTGAGCTGTTGACATAAATTCATTTGTATAGTTTTCTGGTATCTATGTCTATTTTGTAATATTCTTAATTTCAAAAAATTTTTTAGATTTTTTGGTAAATAGCCTTTTAGATAAACTTGACCTGATGTTAGTTTTTTCCACCCAGGCTGACCCCAACCCTTCACCAGAACCGACCTGCCAACCTGCAGCCCAGACACCAGAGGAGAAGAAAGGGTTGCCAGGTGCAGTGAAGCTACCGGGGCCTGCAGTTAATCTAACAGAGCTGCAAAACGTCAAGAGTGAATTACGATATGTTACCAAGGAATAACATGTATGTTTCTAAGTAACTTTCCATTGATCACATTTTTTTATATCACAAAAATTAAATCAAATTATTTCAGTTTTTGAGACATATGGCCTGTATCTATAAATGATCTATCTATCCAACTGGCATAAAGTCTTTTTTAATAGGTCTACTAATACTAAACTCAATATTGGTCAATATGAAAATAGCACTTTGGATTGCATCATCATAAGAAAACATGTCTTCTAATTGTTTGCTAGTATTTTAAAATATTCCATAGTGAATTGGTTTTTAATACTAACAGGTTACCAGTTTTAATTTTAATGGTGGAGTAGAAGGGCTGGGTTTAAAGACTAAAAAAGAAAAAAAGGGAATGCAAATAATAACCAAACTAGAGAGAGAAACACAAGGGTGGGTTTATGAAGTGTATTGCCAATTCATTGTGAGGAATGCAAATCCATTTGATGTGAAAGGTGGGAAAAAGGAAATAATGTTCCAATTGAAGTGGAGGTGTATGAAGTGAGAACAGCTCTTTAAAAATGACTAATGAAAGTCAGTGAGGTATAAGCCCTGAAACTGACATAAAATAATCAAATATCAGCATTTGTCAGAATAATTTATACACAAAGCCAAATCACAGTCAATTATTAAAAGTGCAAAGATTCAAAAGTTAATTAAATGTTTCATGTTTGTTGGCGTTTTCTTATCATTTGTTCACATTTACAGCCTCTTAATGAAAGCTGATTAATGAACAGTTATAAAAATGAAGTTGTAGCATAACAAATTCAAAAGTATATATCCTTTTGGTACCAGTGTGACTTTGACTGCAATAATTACTTGCAGTGGTCACAGCTTACCACAAGGAGTCACTGTTGGCTGCTCAGGCTGTGTTGATGGTCGAGCTGTGTGTTGATGTCTGTGTGTGTGGGCTGGAGGGGTTGAGTCAGGCGCTATATTTATGCTTTATAGGAGTATGTGTGTGAGTTTTGGAAGTATGTGCATTGAGGGGCGGTCTGTGCTGCGACTTTTCAGTGGGATGCAGAAACCACAATATCCAAACACTGCAGCTGCTCCACCCTGCTCGAAACTGCGTGGGTGTGCCACGTGGGAGATGATGAGAGAGGAAAAAGAAGGAGCTGGTTAAAGTTTAAACTGTGAATACTTTACACCAATCATTTATCCAAATATTCCTAGTTTATGTACACAAAGTCTTTTCGAACTTAAAATCATTATGATGATTGTTTTGGTAATTTACAGCATGTCAGTTTATAAAGATGCCAACCTCCTGTTAAGTTGTAAAATGTCAATATTATTTGGGAAAAAAGATATTTTTAGCCTTATGAAATATTAATATTATGAGTGGGAATGAAACAGAAGTCTGATCATTTCTGACAGAGAGTTGCAATAGCATCTGACATCTTGTACAGAATGTAAACAAATAAATATCTTGCTGCTCCAACACCTGACTCAAAATCATTGTGAAAAACTCAAGGTTTTTCACAATAATTTGTTAATTTGAGTCATGTATTGAAAACCTTCACGGAACCAAAATGAATCGCTTGGCTGAAATAGTCTTATTTTCCTGAATAAGGATACTGAACATACAGAACAATGCCCTTGTGAACTTCATTGGATTTATAGCAATATAACTGCAAGCCTTTCTCTGTAAGTATCCTTTCTTCTTGCCTGCATTGACCAATTTGGTTTTTAATTCTTGTCAGCAGACATGCACACCATGCCATTAACACAACAGTTTAGGCACAAAGTCATTTGTAGGCATTAAGCGAAGGGTTTCTCTGAAGGCAGACAGCAACAATTGCTTCTCTGTTCTCTGACTAGGGAGAACTTTGGTGAAGCCTAGCTTTATGTGCACTTCCAAACTAAACAAATATATCAAGCAGTGAGCCTTTAGCTCCATGAAACTAAGAACACTTTTTAAACAAGGCTCTGTGCACTATGGATCCATATTGAAATGGACTGACACCCTCCCCAAATAGATTCCTCAAAAATTAAATATTTTATTGTCACTATACAGAGAAGGACTAGAGTTTTAAATAATTTAATAATCCAATTCAACAACAGCAGTATGGTCTAACAGTATATTTATATTATATTCAATCCTCTTTACTGAAGGATAAATTCAAAGCTAAATGTGATCAATTCCTTGTAGTTATTTTTTATTTCCAAAACAGTTAAAAGATTACATAAGATAAGTTAAAGTCAAAGTGAGCTTTACTGTCAATCCACCATATACAGTACATGACACACAGAGGGTTGAAACTGCATTTCCCTCATTTCCACAGTGTAAATTAAAAGAATCAAAATTAAAGATATAAAATATATTAAAACATATACATAAGTGTAAAAATATAAACACGGTAATAGAAGAATATAATATACAGCAACCTACTGTATACAGTATAATGTGATGCAAAATGACTAATATCAATGGGGCGGGGCAGTAAGAGTAAGGAGGGGGAAAGGGACGGCAGTGAGCTCAACATCCCGACAGCCTGATGACTGAAGATGTTTTTCAACCTGTTAGTCCTTGCCCAAAGGCTCCTCATTGCCCTCTGAATGGCAGGGGACTAAAAGAGTTGTGTAAGGAGTGTGTTGAGTCACTGGCAGCACTGCAGTGCTTTGAGGGCCAGCTGTGTGTTGTAGATTTCCTGGAGAGTGGAAGCCATGTTCAAGATTGGCCCTGGCTGTTTTCAGGCCAGCATCATCCCCTGCTCTGTAGGTGGAGTTCCGGGCTCTCAGAAACCTGTGAACCTCCCCTATCAGCTATGGTTTCAGAGAGGCCCTTAAGTGATAATCTTGGTGTCCTTGACATTGTTGATAATTTTACTGATTTATGCAGTGACAGTCTCTGTTTCCTCCTGGATTTTGATATGTTGGTTGTAGGTGGCTGACAGCTTAACCCTTGTATGCCCCCTGGACATTTTTCTTCACTTCCTAAAATTCGAAAATCCCTCACAGACAACCCTGCTCACCGGTGCTGAATTTTGGTGAAGAAGTGTCATCCTCCATGAAATTTCAAAAGCCCAACTTTCAGTGTGGAAATCCATTATTTGACCCTGCAATGCATTTTAAACCAATTCATGACCCTTCAAGCAGACTTTCTGTCCACTTTCTAGATGGCATCCAATAAAAGGACACAGGGGCGTGATTTGTGGCAAGCGGGGTAATTTGAGATTGAAGTTTGAGTACTCCAAGTTTCAGCATGAACATCCATTATTTGAACCTATACATGCATTTGTATTCTATCCTTGACCCTTCAAGTGGACATTTCTGTCCATTGCCTAGAAAAAGTCACCTTGGACACCTTCTAGAAAGTAGACAAAAAAGTCTACTTGAAGGGTCATACATACGTAAGTTTTCTGAGGGTAAAACATGCCCCGGTTCTGTAGTGGCAAAGTAGTCTTGGAGAACAGATGTGGCATCTTTGGGGCACACCTTCGCCTGCTTCTGAACTGGTCTGGTGAATTTGGACCTTGGTCTGTACACTGCCATTAGCATAACAGCAGTGTGATCAGAAGCACCTTCTACCCTCCTGTCTGGGTTGTGTAAACACAGTCCAATGTGTTATTTCGCTGTGTTGGGAAGTCAGTCAATGTGTTGATGCAACTGTTGGCAGGTTACAATGGTTGAAATCACCACCAACAATAGCAAATTCATCTGAATGGTCTGTCTGTTGATGGCTGATAGCATTGTTCAGTTCACAAATTGCTCTGTCTCTGACATTGTTGGAGCAAAGGGGGATGTAAGCAGCTGTTAGCAAGATGTCTGTGAACTCCCTCAGCGGGCACAATGTGCGACACCTTAAAATCCCAAATTCCACCAGAGCTGAACAGTGTCTCTAAAAATAATCCCTTTACGTTTCACTTAAATTTTATGTCTAGCAGACTCAAACTCGACTCTTTGAAAAAGGGAATGAACAAGAACTGCTTTAAAAAGTAAAGGTGACTGAGTTACAGAGATTAAAATGAATGTAGATACAGTGAGAATAGAGAACCAGGCTTAATCCTTTGAATCTAGTCTGTCACGGTTCTGCTGTCTCTCAAGCATTACCTGACAGCGCCTGACGAAAATCCCTCACATGCTCTTTATCTGTCTTTTGTCCTTCAGGATCTTCCTGCCAGGCGGAGAGGATGGACGACAACCTTCATAGACACAGACTTGCCCACTGCCGCTGAAGACATGCACAATCTAAAAAGTCGACATCTTTGGAAACACTGACAGCCTCTCTGAAGCTCAACTTTTTAAACTCTCTTATAATCAGAAATACTGCATTAAAAGATTGTCTTTCATTGAGAACTGATGTTGTTTAGCCACTAAATCCAAAAATTGAATTTTAGTTTGCACAAAACATTAAGATGTTTTGACTCATTTTGGCTGCAGAGAAGGCTTCGGTTTACTTGGACTTCTGCGATGTGCTGTCTTTACTTTAGTGTTTTTTAAGGGTATTTTCAACTGGATGGTTAAAAAACAAAATCAAATACTTTTAAAATCCAGTGGTAAACAACTTGTAGACATTTCAGCTGTTGAACTCCTACTTTATACAGCTGTCACAGTTTGGGTTTAAGATTGATGTTTGTGCTTTTCAGGTGGAGAAAATGTTTGTTTACTGTTGTTATGATTACAATAAAATTAAAATATTGATATAAATCCAATGAAGTTCAAATTATTTTGTCAGTTCAAGGTATGATAATTGAGGATTTTTGGTATCTTGAACATAAAAATAGTCTTTCTAGATTCATGGCTTTACCCTATACACACTAGTGATGAATTAAAGACTTTTCTCAGTTTAATCTTATAGATTTTCTAACACTTGAAGACCAAAGTTTTCATTGTCTTTGAGAAATACCTGAACAGAATGTTTGTGCAGAGTCCCAGGGGGTCCAGAGCATTTTAAAAACATTGTCTCATTGTATTTTGGTCTTTCCCTCAGGTAGACTTATCATGTTGAATTTCTTTTTTTTGCATGCTAATTAGCAAATATTAGCATGCTGAAACCTTGAAATGGTTATATCAGAACAGTTGCCATTTACTTGTGTTTCTTTTTTCTTTAGTTTGCTTATTTTATGACAGGTCTATTCAACTGTTGTAGCAGTGATAAAAGAAAATCGCCCTGAAATAAGACAGCAACGTTTTAAAGATGGCAAATTCAAAAAATCTTTCTGTGAGGGATTTGGATATTGTAGATGGTTGGAGCGTTATAAGCAAAAATTTGTGATGCAACTTTTCCCCTTGATCTGAGTACCTGAAGAAATAAAAAATCTGTCTTTTTGAGTCTAACTATAATAATTCCTGTATTTTTGGGGATATGCCATGAGTAATTGTTTCTCTTGTATAAAAATATGCTGTTTTATTCACTTTAATCACAACAAAAACTCCAAATCAAATTTCAGACAGGACTGCAACATTAACAGACACACATACCCGCAATTACAGTGCAAATCCATCATCACATCACATGTTCTTTTGCACTTACATAAACCCCCCCACACACACCACAGCTGTAGCTAACTTTAGCTTCCATCAGGTCACAAAGGAATATTCAGCCAAGAGAGATACACCGTCGGTGTCAGATCAGGGGAATCTGTCATCGAGTGAGAAAGATTAAAAACACTTTGCAGATTCAAAAGGGTGCAAAACTGTTTTCTCTCTGCAAGTAGCCATCTTGCTGAATTTCTGAACCAGTGTAACCTCTCCATAAAACAAAAACACCCACACAAACACACTCATCTGACTGTAAGCCAGCATCTGTTTAGAGACGGCGATCATAACTCAGAGCAAAGTGTCCCCTGCAAGAACTTGTAAGTGTGCAATAAAAAGATGTTGCCTGCATACTGATGCAGTTCTATGGTAATTACCCTGCGCCATAAACACTCCTATCCCCCTCATACCATCCACTTCTCGTGCTGCATAAAAAATGATAGCATGACCATCTGTGTGATTCTGAAGTGCTGCAGGTCAGGATAAGGTTAAATGCCTCCCCAGAGGGCACGGCTTGATCTAACAACAAGCTATGAGTTACTATTGACACTTGTAAAATATTTTATAACTTGGCAAAACTTGCACGGGTTTGATATGCATCTCTCACCACATCCATAGAGCCATGTTTCTATTATTGTCACCATGGCAATGAGGACACGGATAGGTGTCATAGCAATCGTGCCCTGGAATCTTGGTCGCAGACTGCGGTAGCTGTATTTACCGATGAGTTCATCCATGGGGATAGACACTAAAACCCGGCTTGGCTCCCTCTCGGTCCGATTTATCAGTGCATCAGCCTGCTTGCTGGTTGGGTACGTGCATTGGCCAATACTCCTTCGTGGACATGGTGAAAATGGCAGAGGACAAGCTCAAAGCCAGCAAAGCTAGACACAGACAACAGGGCATTGGGACAGTTCATGTAGTGCCTAGGGGGGCGGGACAAAGGATTGTGTTCATGTTGAAGAAGGGGGCAGTTGTGACCCTCCTTATCATGGTGTCACATGCCAGCTGCTGCAGACAGAAGAGGATAAAAACACTGATGGAGGGAGCTTGACTGAGGCGACACACTTTCTTTTCCACTCTATTTCCTGCGTCCATTTTATTTTGAATCCTTTTCTTTTCAGCTGCTTGTAGCAACTCTTGTACCTGACTTCACTCATTCACTCTTTTTGTCCTGCTCTCAACTTTCAGTATTTTTACACTAACCCCTTGCGCAAATCTGAAAAAGATATTTGAACTTTTTTACTTTCAGGACTTTTTGAGTCTCATTTTTTCCATCTCCTCTTGCCCCCCACCTTTTGTATGGATAGCTACTCCCTCCTCTACAGTTCTTCCTACAGAACTGGACTCCTCTCTGGCTTCCAGCGCCTGCGCTCTCAGAAGAAGATGTGTGATGTCGTCCTTGAGGCCGGTGGCATCTCTTTCCCGTGTCATCGCGCCCTTTTGGCCAGTTCCAGTGACTATTTCTGGGCCTTATTTGGGGAGACCACGGTGGAGAGATTAGCAAACTCCATTAGCCTCCCAGCGCTGACACCTGAGGGATTAGAAGCCATTCTGGACTTTCTGTATTCAGGCTGGCTCAGCATATCGCCTTCCACACTGCCTGATGTTCTCGAAGCCGCCAGGTATCTGCAGGTGGAGACTGCTTTGTCAATATGTGAGCGATTCATGACAGACGATCTAAATGCTGAGAACTGCTGCTGCTATGCCAACCTCGCTGAGCGACATGCCCTCTTGAATGCATTTGAAACTGCAAATCAAACCATTGTCATGGAGTTGAAAGGTTTGCTAGAGAAAAGCAAGGCTGATCTTCTAGGGTTGAATATCCAGTCGCTGATGGCAGTACTTGACACAGATGAGATACATGGTATCAAGGAGCTGGAGCTCCTAATGCTGACTCTGGAATGGCTGCATGAAAATGGGCCAATCCCACTCCTCAAATCAAATCTGCTGCTGAGTCGTTTACGCTTCGGATTGGTTGCCGCTTCCGACCTGGTTAACCTCTGCCACACTCACAGGGCAATGAACACACCCTTGATTAGAAGTCAGCTGACTCGAGCGATGGAGTACCACAGACTGGCCTCGGTTAAGCCAATCACACAGAGCAGGCAGTCGACTCTTCGAGCTGCGCCCGGTTGTGTGCTTCTTCTGGGTGGTGGGTCCAGTGCTGATTGGCCAGAACAGGAAGTGTTGGCCTTTGATCCCAGAAGCAGGAAGTTTTCAACTACAAGCTGTGTTCTACCGAAACGAACGAGGAATTCTTGTGTGTGCTCGGTGGGGGGGTTCCTTTTTGTGATTGGGGGAGAAGAAGTAAAACGGGGAGACGAGGATGGGAAGAAGTCCATCATCATGGCAACATCCAACCAGGTGTGGAGGTACGATCCTCGGTTTGCTTGCTGGGAGCAGGTGGAGGCCATGCTGGAGAGGCGGGCCAAGTTCACCTGCTGTGTGGTGCAGGACGTTATCTATGCCATCGGGGGGCGACACTCACAACCCAGCTCCAACGCTCAAACCTCGTTCGCCTCTGTCGAGTTTTATGACATTGCGGCAGGGGCATGGAGAAAAGGAGCTACCATGCCCCGCCCTCTTCATGGTCATGCTTCTACTGTCCTTGACAACGCGATCTATGTGTCAGGTGGTCTCCCCGGCAGCCAAGGCAGCACTCATGGCAGTTACCATGGTGACAACCCGGACGAAAACAGGGAAATAAGTAGAGACTTCATTTTTTGGGATCTCAAAGGTAGAGTTTGGGAAAAGAGGGCCCCGATGTCCATCGGAAGGTTCAGTCATCGATTGGCAACGGCCCACGGCTACATCTATGCCCTGCTGGGAATGTATGAACCTTTCTGTGACATTGAATGGTACGATCCTAAGGCGGACCACTGGACACGCCTCAAACCAGTGTTCACTTCTTCCTCCAACTATGGAATGGTATCCTTGACTTCTGGGAATCTTCTGCTATTCGGAGGGAGAAGATGGAGTGATGGAGAGGAGGTGATCGTGAAGAGCGTGCTGGAGTATGATACAAAGACAGACTGCTGGAGAGAAATTTGCAAGCTTCCAAGACCTCTTACCGGGATTGAATGCACATTGTTGCCTCTGCCAGACTAAAGGTATGAACCAGTGAAGACAACTAGAGCCTTAAAGACGGCTTCATGTAGATGAGTGCAACAGTCTAACTGTGCGTTCAGACCAAATGCGGCAAAAGCCACAATGACGCCGGAAGTCAATACATTTCCATCGAGAACCGGGCGTCTTGAGAGGCCAACGCTTTAGCCGCCGGCTGCCGCGCGTCTTCGGCAGCCAGAGCAGCAAAAGCGTCCAAAGCGGCACCAGATTAGAAGTTGAAACTCAGTTAACTTTATGGTAATAAGCTATGATGCGGTTCAGCGGCAAGCGGCAGCAACCAAT
>JBBBVT010000019.1:3019819-3033605 GCA_037177035.1 Craterocephalus eyresii | reverse complement strand
TATATCTGTATATATATATATACAGATATATAGATATATGTATAGGTTCCAAATGTCCATCTGTAAGAAAGAGTGTAAGTGCACCAATCTGTGTATAAAAGATGAAAAGACATGACCAGATCACCTTCAAACGTCAACCTTCAACCTTCAGACATGACCACCTACAAACTTCTAATCTACAAACTTGTGAAAACGAATCAAATCAAACTAAGCAGGAAAACACTGGCCACTAAAAAGCAGAGCTCAAAATGACTTCTTAGTCTAATTTTCAGCCAGTTACATGGAGGAAGGGGAGTTTCTGACCTCTACAAGGTGCATCACTGCTTCAAGTAGACACCCCCAAACAAAAAGCAAAACATTCAATATGGCTACTGCTGCAACCAAAAGTATAACAATTGTGAATCAACTCAAATGAAAGGTTCTTGATTGTGAGAATTCACAAGTCTTGTCAGGGTGCTTTAACTAGTCCAATACATCACAATTCATTGTAACCTCATTTTAATGGATTTTATTTTTGGTATGTAGACCACATTGCACTAGGTCACACTGAAAATCTCACCGACGTAAACCCTTCAAATCTGGGCTGAACTGGATTTAGGATTCTTCAAAACTCTTTCTGAAGTTAAATACTCACTGATTTACAGCCAAAAAAAAAATGTTTACAACTCACTTTCTGTTCATTTATAGTACATATTGGACTATGACAACTTACTGTTCAGTGTCAGAGTGTATTGAATGGGATTCCAAATTCAAGTATGAAATGTGGAAATACGTTGAGTTACAGATAAGTGGGATGCTACAGTAAGATGTGTGTTAGTGCATTACCAAGAGGTCCAGTTTGTAAGTAGTGCAGTCCAGCCTCAGTCAACGGAGTCTCAATCAGGTCCTGCCAAGAGCGTCTCTGAGAAGATGAAGACCGGCCTGGGGACCCAGTCTCACTGCTGCCCCCTGCAGGACTGGAGCGGTACTACACAACCCAAAATCGGACAAATGCTTTTCAGGATTAATGTGGGAAAAGTTCAGGAGGTGCATGACATATTAGGAAAATGTTCATTTTCCCCCTTAACTATCATCTTCACCAACTGGCATGTCATATCCAACCAGGAGCTCCTTGTTTGAGTAAAATCTACTGAGAAAGTGTAATATCTCCACATGGCCATGTTCATTTATCTAGAAAAAAAACTGCTGGGTTTGGCTATTATTATTTTCATTATGGGAAATAAAAAGCCCCCTGAGACTAAAATTCATTACACCCCACAGTACACAGCAGTACTGTAAATATTGAGTTTTTCTATGTCAAGGCCTGGGAACACAGCCATTAAAAATCATTCAAATGTGGTAATTAAGCCCTTTAAGGTTGAATGAATATAATTGAGAATTATTGTTTCTGGCTTACTGTTTAAAAAATCTGACATTTTTGCCTGAAACTGTCGACACCCTAGAGCAAAGGCTTAAGAAAACAGACTGATAGTCTCCAGAAAATGGCTGTGGACTGGCTGTTTCCAAAAAGGTACCACTGCATTCAAGCCCTGCAGAGAAGCAAAGCTTTTAGTCAAATAGGTGAAAGTTAGGCTTTTATTTCTTGATGTCGGCATGTCTGTTATATCACAGGCTGTTTAGCTTTAGAAATGATAGATAAAAGGGCCTCTGGGTACAGTTTTGGATGCCGCCGTTGGTTTACCTGCATATTAAACAGGATTGCAGCGATGGCAGGAAAATAATTGAGGAAAGATTAAAGTTTATACTCCTTGAAATAAAATCTGTTGTTTTGTTCATTCTGCTCGCGATGCCTACACTGTTTTCATTTACATTGTTTGCACTTTACCAAACCTATAGAAGATTGTGTAATAGTCGCCAACGGCTACTTGTAGACCTTTTGTAGTGTAGAATCTATTAACCGGTACAAGTCAGTCAACATATCTGATCAAATGACAAGAACAATGATCGATGAGAAACTAAGCAAAACACATGCATAGTTTCGTCTAACTGCCCCAATCTGTCATTCAGCAAAAGCTCAGGATGTGACTGCAGTAAACATCCCTTAGAGCATCTTCTTAAGTCAAATTCTCAATTAAATATTGTCGCACACCTCCACAGGGTCACATCTATACTGCATATCGCTGCTGTTGCTGCCCCCTGGTTTCCTCCCACTGTGAGTGGTGCCTCCCCCCAGAGGTCCGGGGTGGTACTGCGGCTCTGCGGTTGCAGAAGGGGGCTCGCCACACAGGAAGTCCTCCTGGGAAGAGCGAGAGCGAGACGTCTCTGTGGAAGACAGGCGTGCCCGGCCTTCCAAGTAGGCGCTCATCTGGCAGGGAGAAGGAAAAGTAGGAAAATGTAGCAGATGCCAACTGATTGCTTCGTTTCATTCAGCTATAACTCTGCCCTTTAATGGTGACATTTAACCTAGTAAGGGAGAAAGATGACTGGAAAAGAGAGAGGGTGATGACTGAACAGAACAGAAAAGAAGAGTGAAGCACCAAAGACTCTAATCACAAGATAAAAAAACACATATGCCCCCGGATAAAGACTTATGTAGAGCAACCAGTTCCGTGTCCAATTATAGCGACAATTACACCAAATATATCCCCATTTCTCCCTGTAGGCTTATGTGACAATAACTCTAACTTTTAGAAAAGGCTGTGGGGGAGCACCGAGTCGGAATTTGCCTTCAAACACACGTATTCATTTCATAAGCGCTGCAACACTGCCGTGTCTTTGTGCGTGACTCACTGATGGAGGCCTTGGGTAGGTATCATACGGAGGAGGAGGGCTGTCCTGTTTCGGGCTGGAGGTGGTGTCATCCTCATGCTCACTCTCACTCCAATAATCTGCAGGGCACACACACACACATATTAGGTCAGAAAGAGAAGACACTCTTACACTGATACAAAGATGAATATATGCATGTATTTATCTGTTGTAGGGCTGTCCCGATCCCACTTTTTCAGTTCTGATACCGATACAGACACAGAGGATTGAGTATCGGCCAATACCCGTAACCGATACTTACATTTTGTTATGAGCATCGGATCGGGACAGCCCTAATCTGTTCATTCAGCCATCAATACTGGAAAAATCATTAATTCATCTGCATGTTGATCCATCATCACATACATTTACTCATCCATCAACGCTTGCAGTAATTCACCCACCTTTAATCCATTCACTATCCTATGTTATGTTATATTTGTCCGTGAATCCATCCATGTTTACATTCATGCATTATATCAACTTCATTATAATGAATATTACAATCATTATATTATATAAATTTTAGCCATTTTAATCCATCCAATCCTGCATATGTCCTTCTAAAAATCTAGCAGCTTTTCATGATAGGATACACCAATATACTGTACCTATATAAAGATATATCTACCAATAATATATATACATGTATGGTGCATATATGCATCCCACCATCCATCTTCCATCTAGCAATCAGTCTATTCAACCATCTCACAAACTGGGCAAAATGGACATAGTCCCAGGGAAACTTAATTTCTTTGGGGCCCAAGACCCATATATAGTGTCCACCCTTTAGTTTAGATCATCTGATTTATTGTTTTTGTCTTTTAAAGAAAAAAAGCCTCTTAACCAGAACATAAAAAAGAAACATTTTCAAACATTCATCCTGCAGAAGAGCCAAACATCCATGTTCGAATTGTCAGAGGTGTTGTAAGATGGGACAACCAGCAACCTCTCCTCATTATTAACATATCTGAAAAAACTCTTATTGCCTGAAATTATGAGTTGAAAAAAAATTATTCATCATCAGAAAGGAGTGATTACTATCTGTGTATGTGATTTAAAATCCATCAAATGGGGGAAATGAGTCAAAAACTCTTTGTTTTCTCAGAGCAGTGCTCAGCTGTTCATTTGGCCACGCTGGGAAATAGCAGTTAATTCAGCCAGCAGTATTATTGTTTTTAGTTTTTAGGGACACCATTCTGCAGTGGCCATCTGCTGAAGAGCCCTTCACCAAATCTCTGAACGAACCCTCACCCTGCTCCTGACGCATCCTCTCTCGCTCCGCGTAGCCAACGGCTGCCATGTTGAGACGACTCAGCCACCTACAAGAAGGAAGAAACAACCGACTTAATCACATTTCACAAAAGGAAAAGCTAATAACTAACTGGGTAAGAGTCTGTTTGTGGCCTCGTAAAGCCTTTCGTTACCTGATAACTGGGGCAAAAATAAGAAATCTATGAGAAGTTATGTGTATAATGAGATGGGGATGAAGGAAAATAGTGTTATTTTCCAGTAAAAAAGGCAGTGGATGACAAAAAATAAACATTTTCCTTCAGCTACTTCTTTGTTTGAAGATGGTTAAAATTCAGAAGGGTCTAATTAGTAAAAAAAAAATCTAATTAATTTTACTAATGAGATATCTCTTTTTTTTCCGGTTAAGGTCCTAAAATCTCCAAATTTATCACAACTAGTCCCACAATCAGCCAGTTTTTTCCAGGCTCTTAAACACCAGAGAAAACAAGTAAAATAATTTCTATTTGATGCTTAGACAAACGGTTTAACCTTTAACACTGATTTATGTATTTGTTACAGCAGGAGCCTGTATGGCTATAGCTTGCAAATCCTGTTTTGTTTTTTTTTTCTTTCAAACACACATTTTTTTAAACCTTGAATAGAATAAACATATTTGTTTTATGCTTTACAGAAAAGCAGCTGGGCTTCTTCCCCGCTGCATCCATGTATAGCACTCAATGCCTTACCTGTTCATGTCATCCACTCCATCTGCGGCAAAGTAGAAACTCTTGACCTTGGGGTGACATGCTTTGAAAGCACTAGAGAGACAGAGGGAGTTATTTTTGCCGGCACACCTTCACGCATTCAAGAGCATGTGAGCTGCACATGAAGGAGGTAACACATAAATATGCATTACGCCTGTTTTCTTTAGGCACTTACTATTTCTTTCTGCATTCGCTTGCCCGGTCAATCTTAAATTCCGGAAGGCTGACGAATCCCTCTGCTTTCTCATCCTGGGCAGACAAAGAGGGACAAAGATATGACAATAAATGTTTGCATTATGGTGGCTGTCATGGCCCTTAGAAAACCATGCATCCTGGCTCTTTTGTCTAAAAATAAAAGAAAAATGAAAAAAAGATTTCCATCATTCAATGAGCCCAGAGGCTTTTTCATGTAATTGAGACAGTGGATAGATATCAATTCAACATTTGCTGATGATTAAGTATATAAGAATAAAGTTATTCATACTCTCATTTGCACACAGCAGTACTTCAGTCTGGTCTTCACTTCACCTTTTACCCTAATTTTATGACCATTTTTTCTAATAAAGATAGGGACGCACCGATATTGATATCAATATCGGCCTGATACCACATGCATCTACTTGTATAAGTATTCCAATACTACATCCAATAACAGTATGATAGAATGAATAAAATTTGTTGAAGTGTTAGATCTGTAATTTAATTTATTAATACTTGTACTGATATTCAGTTTTGGTAAGATAACTTATTAAGAAGGGATGTGTGGTTTACAACAACCTTATGAAACCTCCCGCCAAAAAAACTGCAGTAACCATACTGTAGTCCCAACAATGTTCACTTAAACAGATATGGCATCAGCAGATATCAAATTTCTGATATCATGTTGGATCTGAACCCGAAAAAGGTGGATCAATGTTGCAAAATCTGGGAAACATTCAGTAAAATGTGAGGCTTGAGACGTACCTCCTCATTGATGTACCAGTACAGGCAGTTGTCTTTCAGGACGAACCAGTACTTCTTCCATTTCTGAGAAAAATAACCCTTAGCATCCCGCTTTCTCCACAACCAGCCCTCACAGTCCCCTCTGCCCAGCGCCTTGCAAGAAACTCGCCTCCGACTTAAGGAGGTCAAACCTCGTCCTGGAACAAGATGGAAGAAGACGGAAAATAGTAAAACTGGACGAAGGCTTCACCTCAGACAAGAAGGAGCCTTCCATGAAAGGGCCATGCAGTGTGTTGCTGCTACATTTAGATGCTCAATTCCTGTGTCTCTCAAGGCAATATGAATAAAAGCTTTCACAAAATACCACACACGAATGCAGTCACAATTCCTGGCAAGAGTTCAGCCTGGCTTCAGGTGTTTGACACAATCTTGCTGCACTGCGGTACAGTCAGAGGTGTTTAAGAAAAATAGTCCTTTTGTTTTTTTGGCTTAAAGCACAGGAGCCTTTTTCACGGCAGGCTCCTTAATAAAGATCACCATGGGGAAAACTTGCCTCGCAGCTGAGGAACACAAAGGAACTTCCACTGAACTGTATAAAAAGTCTTGAAGATGGCAACTCAATATTCGATTCACCTCCATGGCAGCATATCTTTAAAGGAAACAACTTCACTCGGGCCGGACTCACACACACATACAAGTATCAAGAACATGCAAAGTGGAGAGCTTTTCAGTTGGGATATAATTAATCATTTAAAGCCTAGAAATGTGTGCAGCATATTTCCTGTAAAATGTATAAAAAGTACTTCTCAGAAAAAAAAAAGATTATTAATTTCTTTTGCAGCTGCTTCGGGGTGCTGACTGACTGCATCATCAATCGGGTCTAAGAGGGAGCTCAGTGCAGAAAATAAACACTTCTCCTTCGTGGACTGAAAGAAGTCGTACTGTTGTTCAACTACGTTTGAGGAATTGTGGTTTGGAGCCAGAGAGGCATCGGTAAATGATTATCATCATATTTTCATAAGATCTATTTTGATACTTTTGTTTAATTGCTGTAAACAGACAAAGCTGTCAAGAAACTGTGCAGGCAGAGCTGAAGCTTTTAGAGCTTCTCCTGATGGCAGATGGCAAAACAAGACAGCAAGAAAAAAAAGCCCTTCCAACATGTTGGAAAGGGAAAAAAAGGTTCTGAAAAGAGATGAAGACAGTAAGAATTGAAGAATCCCCAATATATATCTGAGGAAAAACGGAATAATAGCCTTTTTTATCTAAAGAAGAGCTGATAACTTCTCACAGAGCACGATCTCACCATAAAAGCTACTGAGATTCAGTGATATGTACCTCATCTGCAGTCCAGCCTGCAGCACACTCATCAAAATCTGTGAAATGAGCATGATGTGTTAAAATGCAAACAGGGCTCTCTGCACAGACTGCCTGAGCGTGAAGCGATTACAAGGTGGAAAAACGACCTCATGAGCAAATCTACAACTCTTTCTTTTTCAAATTTCTGTCACCCTGCCATCAGAGTGATACATCTTTTTTTTCTTTCGCTTTAACACGACAGAAAATCTTTTTAACTCTGTACAACATTGATGAATGTTTCAATAACAATTATTTAAGTAGTAGCAAAAAAAACTAATAAATCTGATTACAGTCAAATGATGGCAAGAGCAGGTAACAAGTCTGTCCTTAGCAGAAGGCTTGTTATCCCAAACTCCTGTAGTTGCTCCCACAAGACACCACATTTCCTGCTCCCAACATTAAAAAATGCACCGTCTAAATGGTCGCCAGTCACTATGTGACACCAAAGTAACAGACGGAGCAAGCGTCAGCATGTTTTAATAGCATTTTTTTTTGGACAGCTGTGGGAGAGCTCTGTGCTTGTGCTCTGCATATCTCTCAGACATCTGCAGAGCACGAGCTCTGTGACATCTTTAACTAAAAGGTACGCTGCAAAAATGGGATCGTGCATCCATATGTCACAATTAGAGCGTGACAAACCGAAATAATGGAGAATATTCTCTATCTAGTTTCAACAAAAACGCAACGGGTTGTTGTTTTATGTGCTGCTTTTGGTTTAATCATCCAAACCAAAACATATCAGGGTTGTTAAATGCTATGAGTCTAGTTCTTTCTTTCTTTGAATGACATCGAAAATATAATGAAGGTAATGTGGGACAAAAAAACCAGCTGAAAAGCCATCTGGGTTTTTTTTATATATATTGTATATATATATATATTTACTGTAGTTTTCTGTTTCTTTTTTGGTGTGTTTTATGCACCTCAGTTGTGTTTTCAGGTTTTGCATACTGTACAGTGCAACATAACAAACATTAAGTCTCTGAATTATGTGTTCACTTTCCTGACAATGAAACAAAGGTTTTATCAGGAAACTTTGAAGCAGATGAGCAACTTAAAATAAAAAAATATGGAAACAAAGAAAACGATTTCATCTGAAACAGCAGCTGCGCTCACATTTCTTACATCATCTAATGGCTCCGATTTTCAGTTCAGTCTGGCAGCATCTGCTCAGACTGAACAGGTGGCTCTTACCTTTATTCTTCTTCCTGTTCTTTGACTGCAAAGAGGACGACTGCTGGTATGTCTGAGAAGTTCGAAAGAAGAGGAAGAGGGGAGGGAGGGAGAAAGAGCAGGCTGTCAGGATGAATCACTGGCCTTTGTTTGCCGCAGTGAATCTTCGGATATAAATGATGACAGATCTCGGGGAGAGCGGGAGCGACGGAGATGAGAGGAGGCCAAAGACATGCAGACGCAAAGAAAGATGTCTCGTCTCTCATTATCTCTTCCTCAAACACGCGCGCGCGCAGCAACAGACAAGTCGGCCTCGCGAAGGACGTTAGCCCTTTTCAAACCTCTAAACATAGAACAGACGGGTGAGAGGGGAGCTTCAGGTGGCACAGCAGGACGTCCAGGTGATGGAGGAGGTGCAAGGAAACAGCTCTGGGGCTTCTGTGACACACGCCTCGAAGCGCTGACACTTATATGATACGACTGCATATTTGATATAACAACAATTCCGTCCCACAGATTGCACTCTGCCTCATATAATGTAAAGTAAGCATGCATTTAGCTTTATTCATCAAAAGCTTGACTTCTGCACCCTTTTTCCTAAAATAGAAGAACGGCATTCTGGCTGCCTTACCCATGCAAACTGAAGTCTAGGGCCAAATAGAGAATATTGCCAACTGCATGCTGAATTTAAGATGTTTCGTTTTGGCGTTGTGATTTTCCTGACTGAGAGTCTAAACTGAAAAGGCTGCATTTGTTTGACTTCCTTCTCTCCACCTCAGACACCGAACTGTTTAACCAGCACATTTACAGTAAGACTTGACCTCATGACAGGTCAGATAGGGCAACAGACCAGCTCTGATGTCACTGCATTACACAGGTCAGAGCCTGGAGCTCAGCCACTCACAACCCCACGCTCGGTTGGACGAATGACAAGAACCCGCCCACTCCCACCGACACGCCATCTGCCATCGCAGCGCCGCGCACACTGTAAACACACACTGCAGCACGGCCACTCATGCAAACGCTTTTTAATTTTCAAAGAGACGCCGTCAAGACGGATAAGGTCACCGAACGACCGGACTGACTGTCTGGACGAGCGGAGCGCCAAGCTCAGAAGGACAGGCAGGGTGAGCAGATGTCATGGAAGTGACAGGGGGGTAATAACGAGTCAGCACTCGCTCAGATCACACTTGACTGCAGCGCTTTTCGTCAGGGGGGAAAAGCTCAAACGTTTTGTCTCCAAAAGGTTTTTCTCCAACCTCTGACTCAAATCCTGGATGCAGATCAGTGTCAGAGCCGTAAGATAGAGGATATCCATGATTTGCCTTTTAACTGCTTTGATGCAAATCATGTTACGTATGCATTCATTATGCAATCTCAAAGACAGCACCTGCTGCACCAGTTTGACTGTAAGCAGCTCAAGCGAGTCACAATTTTTCCTCCTCAAGTCCAGGATTACAACAGAATCTATTAAGTATGAAATCAATACACTTACTGTAGAGGATGTTCATTTAGCTACTTTGAAATATAAATAAAATAGTTGTAATAAAGGGGTTTTTTTTCAGATTAGGAGACAAAAACAAATTAAGAAAAAAAAGGGGTACTTTGTTGTTTTGAGACAGCTTGAATCTTTCCGACATTGACACCACTAATTAGTCTCCATCTTACCAGTTTAGTTGTTCATAAAATCAGCTTTTCAGAACTGCCTCGTGGTCTTTTTTCCCTAATTTGCACCATAAATTTCACCCTGGATCAAGTTCCTGGCTGTTTCCTAGTTATAACATGGATCTGATAAGTCTTCTGGAAGAAAGGTTTAAACCCTTGTTGTTCTGTAATGTTATGTAATGAGAAAAGCCACCGCATTTTAATTTACAACCCCTGTCATTTTCACTGCTCCTTTATTTGAGGTCAACCCCCTATCGTCAGTGATTGTGGAAATTAGCTTGTTTTCTGCAGAAAGCCATCTTTAAATGTTTAATTGGACTAAACAAAGTTCCCGGCATCATCTCTTTGCCAAATGCAGATCTGTGATTCATGCCTGAACAACATGAATAACTGATATTGGATCACTTTTATCCAATCATCCACAGTTCATGCGCACTTCTCTTCAGCCCACCTCAATTTTCTTCAGTTTAGATATTAGAAATGGTTGACACCGTTTATTTTTGTTTGTTCCAGTTTGGTCACAGACATTGATTTCACTTTTCTTTTTATAAGGCATATGGCTCAGACTTTCTGTCCTGATACTTTGACATTTTCATTGCCCTACCTGAATGTTTCCCTTTTAAAAACATCGCTCTTTTGCCATCTCTACTGCTCCGAATGCAAGTTACAACTGATTGGGAAAAACTAGAATACGTTGAATTACCACCTCGGAGAAGTTTTGTAATCCTTCCCATTACTTCCACTGACAGCTCTCTTGGCCATGTTTGCTGTCAATCAGCCAGGTGCAACAGCTTATTAACATCTGTGAGCCCTCTCTTTTAACTGCAGGCTCACTTGCATATTTCGACTTATGCAGGTATTTATTTTAGAAATGCAAATGACAAAGTGACCGAGGCTCAGGAATGAGTTGACTGATTATAGTTTCACATTTGTACAATTAGCATAAGACTAGAGTTAGCCAGAGAGAATAGACTCCATGATTTTAATCAAAGCAGCTCAAAGACAGACACACATCTGAATACAGAATTCAAACTCAGAATGTTTCATTTTTTTCACATATTAAGAAAAAGTATCTATTTTGAATTATTAGCAACTGTTTTAACAAATAATGGTTTACAAAAGCTGATGTTAGCTTGTTTAGGCTAATGTAGCAATAGCTCTTATTGTTAATGACTAGTACTGTCATCACTCTTCTGCCAAATTACAGTGACATGGTCCATGGCGAGGTAAGAAGGAGGCCCGAAATACAGGATTAATGGGGGAAGTGGACAGGTGTCAAGAATAATTTCATTTCAAAGCAAGCAAAAAGCACTGCAGTAGAAAAAGAACCGAGCGACGGAATAACTAAACAAACTAGGCGGCACTAACCACGGTAAAACCTGGAGTTTTTACACTAAAGGGGATAATAAGGAGCAAGATGGAGATGCAACAAGAACAGGATGTAAATGGGAAGAATGCACAAGGAAAGCTGTAAAGAATGAAACAGGAAGTAATGTTACTGTGGGGCAGGATGTAAATCCATAAGGTTTATAGAAATACATAGCATGGAAAAAATAAAACAATACTATCAGCCAAAGCTTCATGACGTAGCCTCTGAGGGCTGTGGTAAGTATTTTTTTTATTTTATTGGAGTCAACTGATATCTGTTATCTGGATGCAAGCAAGCTATGACATATGTTTTTTGTTTTGGGATTATTAAACCTGTGAGACTTTACTGCACCAGAGTCAGTCTGCTCAATGTGTTATGTTCTCTTATGGCATGTGATAGAAGCTGCTTAAGCCTGATTGGCCAATAATTCCACTCGTTCCATAAAAGTAGTCAAACAAAGACCAGAATGTTTCCGGCTAAACTTTTGCCTGCAGACATTTGTATAATTTATTGAGCAATTGCGACTCTGTCTATGTTTTTGAAAAGGTACACAACCCTAAGACAGAGCTACCCTCACTGATGTCTGCTCTCCACCTTTCCTGCTGTGGCAACCCATTAAAGTTTATGTACAAATCTAAAAGCATCATTCATTAACTCAATTCACACACAGCCTGTTTCTTAAACATGTGATTCCTTCTATTACTCTGTATTACACTGCAACAACTAAATCTGCCATGGTAAACAAAGCAAAATCACTTAGAATTAAGGGAAACATGAGGAGTAAAAGAATGGAAATGACTGCCTTACATGATAAATGGAGGCTGGGTCTCTCGGAGGTGAATCCCTCTGATTTGTTTGCAGAACATAGTGGGAGGGGCTTTGGCTGTGATGGCTCCGCCTCTTAGCACGCTTGGCGGTGTCATTGGGCCGTTTGCCTGGACGAGCCGTGTGGGAGGGGTACTCTTCAGAAGCGGTGTGCTCGTCCCCACCGGACAGTCCGACATAACGCATCAGCGAGGCTTCTGTGAAACATGTCAGCATAAAAAAAAATCTTTAACTGTATCTACACCGCTCGCATTCAGTATCATTCTGTAATACCAGCCCGTCCGTGTGTGTCGTTATAAAGGCTGACAAGATCTTCTGTCAGTCAGAGGTTTATATAAAAAGATATGGTACCACTTAAAAGTTTAAAACATGCGACTTCATGTAACAGTTAAAAGGAAACAGCATATAAGGCAAAACCAAAAGCTTGTGCAATTTTAACAAGCTTGAAAGTCCTGAGAGCAGTTTTCTGAAAAGCTGTCTTTTAGTTACAATTGAAGTTTGTCTTCAGGAATGATTCTGTAGATCTCAATGGACATTTTGAAGCTTTTCCATTAAAGTTGTTGCCTTTCCTTCTCAATCAAGATGCTTCTATGCTGCTTCAGTAATGTAAAGATCTCAGCTCTGGGGACGATTCATCACTCCATCAGACCTGTTGCTCTGATTTTTAATCCAGTTATTGTGTCATTTGGCATGCTTCAGCATTTTTTCTGCCAATGTCCCTGAATTCCTCTGGCTTCCTGACAGTCATTCTTCAATGGAGACCATGTACAATGAGGCCTCAATGAAGATGGATTGAATAAAAGCCCAGATGAATCACATAGCTCCGTACGTCAGACCTTGTTGGTTTTTTCCTATTTCATAAGGACATCTTTTTGGATCTGCACCAGACAGCCCAGATCTTGGTTTCCCTCTTGTCCAATTTTTTTTCGTATTTGTAAGGACACACTGCATACGATGCAGAGATATGACAAGTTTTGAGCTAATAGCTCCTTCAGAATCACCTTGTGTCCATTTCGGGTCTGTCAAACTGGGCTCTCTTTGGCATTTTTCTAGATGCAACAAAAGAAATGGGAACAAATTATATGTTAACTGCTAACAAAGTGTCTAAATTAAAGGCAGATGTAGACCCAAAACTGTCCTAATTGTAGTTCATTCATGCTTGAAAAAAAAGAACACATTCATCTAAAAATGGTCAGAAACATGATACAAAACCTTTGTATATCACTGTTTATGGAATTAAATGGCATTATGGAATTACATTCATATTATAAAATTCAAAGGGATACTGTGTAACTTATGGTCACTCTGTGTCCTAAACCTATAATTTCCCCCAAAATGAAACTTTTGAACCAAAGAGTTTAGTGTATCAATGGATGATTTCTGGGGTCGAAACAGTGTTTGACACATTTTGGTGCTCAAAGGGACCTGCCCTCTTCAGAAACCAGACATTGTAACTTTGCATGAGCGGATCCGTCTCTCATTGGATCATGTGACCTGCAGCACTTTGCTCAACAGGCATAAATCACAGGGGTGTGCTTCATGCTACTTTTTCCGTGAAAGCTGGTCAAATATGAGCAAAGTAGGGTGAACACAGTGTCTGAGGAGCCTAGAAAGAGAAAGACGGTTTTAATTTTGCAACAATGTCATGGGGCCTGTGGGAAGTTACAGGTTTAGCCCCCTAGTGGCCAAAAGTTACTCAGTATCCTTT
>JBBBVT010000019.1:2992547-3012481 GCA_037177035.1 Craterocephalus eyresii | reverse complement strand
CGTAAGTGGTTGTTTGTCTCTCTGTGATGGTCCTGTGATAGACTGGCGACCTGTCCAGGGTCTTACCCTTATTACTGGGATAGGCTCCAGTTTTCCTGCAACCCTGAATCTGACTAAGCGGTATAGAAAATGGATAAATGAAGGGACAAAAAAGTGATTGTATGAAAAATTAAAACATGCATTTTTAAAAAATATTTTTAAAAAGATGGCCATGTCTGTTCTCTGGAAGCCATTTATCTGATCCGCCATGGCAGCAATATGTTTGTGACAAAAGTGCTCAATTGCAAGCGGTTTTTCAACTTTGCCATTTATGCCAACATTTTCTAACATGTGCACAAAAGCAAAAACCTTGAAAAAACATTTACAGAAGCTGAAAGCTCTTGCCTTAAGAAATCAGTTTTTATGATCATGATCAGCTTTAAAAGGAGCATTTTCAGGGTTTCCACCTAGTTTCATCCGTCATTATTGCTGTCATGAATGTGGAGATGATCCATATCACGATTCTGTTAATATTCATAATTCAGTTTGATCCCCCGAGGCGCAGGTATTTTTGCATATAGATAAGATTTTAACCAATTCAACTTTAACCAACAGCTATAGCTGGAAAAAAATGTTCCAAAGTAACAAGAATATATCAATCTCAACTAAACAAGAGAATTAACCCATTATCACAACAAAATCTGTTTAGCTAATGGAGGCACAACAGCACAGCAGCTTAATACGTTTCCATATATTTTGAATTATTCCGCTATAATACAGTGCAGTTAATGGACGGTGTGTCACTCATCCATGTCATATTCCGATGAACTAATGCTGCCTTCATGTCCTACAGTATATATTAATGATGGTTAACACCATAAACCGACATCAAAATATACATGAACTCCCACTCATGTTGTCATTTCCACTGGAAAGCTGAAAGGTTTTTTTATGATGCCCGAGCTGCCGGGATGGGATAAACTTTGACCTTTAAAATATAGCAGAAAGTGTCCTGAATAGTAAGAGTTGCTTTCTGTTTAAAAATCTCTGCTGCTGTTAGTTAGTTAGTTAGTTAGTTAGTTAGTTACTTGGTTAATTACTTGGTTAGTTTGTGTTGTATGCTGTGGCATAGAAATTTTAATAACTTCAACATTTAAATTTAGTGTTGTTTTAAAATATACTGTTGTTGCTTGGCTTCATTAGCTAGCATCTCACAAAGGCAGATGCTACAGTAGCTAGCAGTCAGTTGAGGTTAGCCTCCAGTAGGGTAGCCTACTGAACAGTCGAAGGCAATTTTTTTCACATGAATTTAATGGTCTGTAGTGTACGTCCTGTGTGATGCGCTGGAAGGAGACAGCGATTTGTGCATGGACCAGGATTTCACCACTAGCTACTCTGCAGTGGGTCCGCCCTGTTCTACTTTACTACAACCAAAGCACTTGAACACAACACACTTGTACATTTCTACTTTCCAAACGGAAAGGATTATCTTTTCCATACCACATGACGGCAGCATAATGTACTAAGCTTTTTTCTTCCATTAGAGTCATGGAAATGCCACATGCACAACACAACTTAGCCCATAGCATGACCTTTTTTGTCAAAGGGATATATTTTGGATTCACTCATTTTAGTTTTGATCTTATCTTTTTTTTGGGGGGGGCCTATAATTTCATTTATTCTCTAAATTGGAAACCACATGGGGCAGTGTTGCACAGTGAAAGGAACAGAAGAAGAAGAAGAGACATGTTTAATAACTGCACAGACTACTGTGCATTTTTATTTCTCTTTCTTAGACTGTGCATCATGATATTCTCCAACGCTCCGTTATTGTCTAAAACTGAGATCTGAAATTAGAAATGAACTCTAAACTCTCCTCTAACCATGTACACATAATGGATACATGTATGTGAGTGTTTGCCAAGTTTAACATACGTTAAGGGAACATCAAGAGAGTTTAAAAAGATGACACCTACAAGAGCCGCAACAAAAAGGAGGCTACAACAACTCCAGCCAGACAAAGAGAAACATTACCAGGCCTTCAGATTGCTTGATGTTGGTGAGGTGAACCAGCTCAAGGTGGGCCGACTGCGAAACCAGCGGGTCCGATGACACACACACAATGTGCTCGCACACCTCCGACAGAGTCTTACACTGCATAGAACAAGAGAAACAAATTTTGTTGGCAGGGGTTTCTTAACTTTTCCATTATATCAAAACTTTGTTAAGAGTAATATTTCTCTTCATTATTTATTTAACGTTCTTATTTAACTGTAACTCCATTACACAAAGCAGTCATATTCTGTTTTCTTTTTTTTTTTGAGTTTGAAATAAAAAGCTACTACTAAACCAATATACTTTAATTATGCATATAAAAAATTTTGTTTGTTTCAGATATCTGAAAATGAATGTCTTTCATCAAATTTCACTGAGGGAAATTTAATTTTGGCCCCCAAGAGTATAAGATTTTCTTGGCAGACAAAACATAACGGTGTTCATCTGCTGTCAACACTTTTAAGCATTATTCCCCTGGAAGAACAAACTGCTGACTGTATTTTTGGATGATTTCCATCAGAGGTTCCCAAACCTTTTTTTTTTTTCAAAAGTTTCCCCCTTTTAGGAAACTTATTTCTACAGATTTGCACTTCCAGTTATCAGCCTTCTTACCAATAAAAAGTCAGCCCATTCTGGGCTGAATAAATCTCAATTGAGTCTCCACAGCCTCGCTGGCATCGCAGCTCTCCTGCTTCTGATTAGTCCCTGATGAATTGGACTCAAAGGTCTACCTCACAGCAGATGTGTTGATTTGTCATAACAGGGTAAGGCCGGGTGACACTAATAACATTAATGATGGCTCTTTTCCAGCAATTACAGATGCCATCGGTCACACCTGTGTTTGACAACCCAAAATGAATCATGAGAAGAAAAAAAAAAGTCTATTAAAGTCCAGTTTGGGAACCACTCAGCTACAGTAGCTAGGATGTTTTTCAGGAAGCGGACGTTGCATGTAGCCTCTTTAAGAGCCATTTATTTCACCATTTTTAATGTGACTCACTTCTATTGTACAACGGCAGAAGAGTATTATTGCACCAAAAAGTCTAAAAATATTACAAAAAAAGGTTTGCGCTTCTGTAACTCAGCAGAAGTGTGTTTTAAATCTCATGCTCACTCTGCAGTTATATGAAAAAGTTAGGGAACCTGGTCCTTATTGGAGCCATGCCGGTTGGAGAGCCATCATCTGTGGGGATATATAACTCTCAAGCAGCACAAACTTCCTTCCGTCATACTTCCTTGTTCAGTCAGGAGCTTTGAACCTATCTGCTGTGGAATTAACATGATTTGCGGCTATCCGAGCATGGTTAAAGGTCATACGAGAAGAATTATAAAAAGACTCAAGAAATATGACTTGAGTGGAAGTGTTGCAAAAAGAAAGCTAAAAAGAGCATGCTGTGTCTGGGATCATTGTCCAGTTTCAGGCAAGCTTTATCGGTCAGACAGACTCTTTCTTCTCGGTATATGAGTTCATGGATGACTAAACGACTAGGAGGTGCTCAGCTCCCGTAACTGCAAAAGTCCCCTAAATCATCAGCCCTCCACAACCGTGCTTGACAGTTTCTATGTGGTGTTTGTGCTGATATGCTGTGTTTCGTTTTCTTCGATCTCTTGCTCCGTCTCTCCTTTGTCTCTTCTCTGCCTTCGATAATATCTTCAAACTTTTCTTTGCGCCATCAAATCGCTCATTTGAAACGGCCGCTTTGCCACAGCACATCCATTACAAAGCTGCAACATCACACTTGGATAAAAATGCCATAGCCTATGCTGTATATCAGCCACGGGACGCTGCTGAGCTGCTCCCATGGCTGAACACTAGAAATGCAAATGATAGAAGTCACTGTCCAGATAAAAGTAAAGGACCAATACGCCTTTAAGTTAAAAAGGTCTGCTTTCTTTGTTGATAAACAGTTAAATGAATGACAACTACAGCTGAATACGTTTGCAGTAACTGGGGAGACAAAATCTCATTCAGAGTGAGGAGTAAACAGTGTGTAAGGTGCTGACAGTCAGGAGTCTTCCTTCTCACTTTGTTGGATTTGACACTGACTCAATTAGCCTAGCTAATCATGCATATCTGTTGCTCCCGCTTTAACACACAAACATGACAATGTTGTCGGTATGCGGGTTCTTCACCGAGAACGCTGCTGGAAGCAACACTCTAACTAGCTGGGGCGTCTGTGTTTGTGGAGTATATTTTCACTGGATATAAGGGGATGGAGACAAATAAGCGACAGCTGGCTGAGGAAGGGGGAACTCACCACGTGAAGGATTTTGTTCTCGGTCTCAAACACCGTACAGTCCTGCGGGAAAAGAGAAATTTATTGTAGCACAAGCACAACACCATGTCTAGCACACCCTCAACATCTCAGGCTGCCACAGTATCTCTGAAAGCTGTCTGGGCTTCACATTGCTGAACCCCCAACCACCTGCACAATCTAACCCCTCACTGATAAAAAAAAAAAAAAAACACACACCCACACAAACAGACACATTCATCTCTTATTTATACACACATCAGTCATACAAAAGACAGACTGTAAAGGACAGAAATAGCAAAAAAGAATCCAGTCTCGCTCCAAGATGCAGAGTCTAAGGCTGCTGCATCACACCCACACACACACCACTCTAAGGGGGATATGTAAGCCCACGGCAGCTCCCCTCAGCCTCGCACTTCAAGTGGAGGAGAATAAAAGCTATCAGCCTTCAAAAAAACGCACACACAAACAATTCCACACACCTGCTGTACAATGGTGGTGAGCTCCAGGCAGAGCTGAATGACATTATTTCGGGTTACTGAGTAGTCTGCCACTGCAGCAAAGGGAGACCTGGGAGGAGAAGATAACAGCAGAATGTCTTAGAATGTTGCTGCTGCATGAGATGATGTGCAGCGGAGATGGACGGTAGCATTGTTGGAGGGAGGGGAGGGCGGAACACCGCAGACATGGAGTTTTACAGTACATCAGCGCTAATGTGAGAATCCTTTCAGAGACTCAGGGACTCAGTTCTGTCTGATTTGCAGCATTATCACTGTTTCTGTTTCCACTTTTTTAAGTTTTGAATTGATAAAAGGAAAAGTAATAAAGACAGACAAATGTTTTAGTTAGCATTTAGTCCCTTTGGCAAATATCCCACACTTTAAAGATGCTTTTAATTCTTCAGGGTCTTTTTAGTCCTTATCATCATGCTAAAGGCTTTGTGTTTGGTGAGATTCTTAGGCTGGCTTGATTATTCCTATTCCATAGATGTACGGTTCTTTGGACAATCTTTGGATTTTGAGGCTCTTTTTTCTATAAAAGACAGATTTCGGAATACACACTGCTATCTAGCCTCCTCCTGATTCACAGGCATTAATTATTCTAATTTTCAAACTAGCTAATAACAGAGACCTCCAGCATGCATGGGGTGGTTTGCAGAGAATTAGAACCGCCAAGTGTGAGGCAAGATTACCCAGGGAACAGATGCATCAAGCTGTGTGTAGATTTATTACTTAAAAGCACAAATGTGCCGACATGTGCATAATACAGTCTTTTTGATCAAATTTCTAAAGCTGTTCACAAAGCCTAGTCATCATGAAGCTATTTGCATGTGCACAAGCCAGTTATTCACTCTCATTTTTAGCCTTTTATGCGCACAATCTCTGAATCAGTTGCTTGAATATAAAAAAAAAATATCCTTTCCATTCCAGCTGCACTGGCACGGTAAAGAAAACAAAAAAACAGAAGAAGTGAATCTGCCCCCAAAATGAAACTTAGACACTCGCAAATGAAGAATGAGCAGTTAATGTGCTGAGTGGAAAAAAGAATAAAAATGATCAGCTTCATAAAGGCTGTGCAAAATACCCTGCAAAGGAACAAAATATATATAACAATAAAGATGATGTGGGATCTTCAAAGAGAGTAAATGCACTTCAGGTCATGCAAGAGCAGCATAAGGGCAAAAGCAATTTCTGCTTTATCAGTAATGGATAAATGCTTAGTTCGTACGTAGGCTTGCGTGCAAAGGATCAGAAAAGACAGGCCAAGGATGGTAATTTTGCTGGAATTTTTTTTTTTTTAGTCTTAGAACCAAAGCAGCGCATGAACCACTTTTATGCTTTTATTGTATATGTCTTTCTTTTTATTGCACCCATGTAGGTCTGAGATGTGTGTTTATTGTGATGGTGAGCTGAGGAAAATGTTCCACTTTGGTGGATAATACAGAGATTCTATTAGTTGGTCTGTTTAGAAAGCCTCATTACCTTCATCTTCCATCACCATCAGGTATTACCTGTCATAGTGGTAGAAAAGGGAAAGATCTAAAGGGGATTAGAGGAGCCCTTGGATTTTAGGAATCAGTTTAATAAAGTTTTGATGTTAACTTTATTTGGCCTTTCTTAATACATGGAGCCTTCTGCCTGTATTTTTAGCCCTCTGCTTGAATATTGCAAACCCATAACGAAATGAGTATATCCCTGCAACCATATAGTCTACTTGAATACTTTTGGAGTCCCTATAAAGAGAATACTTGTGAGATTTGTTAAGATGTGAAATCATAATTATATGATTGATGAAGACTAAACGCAGAAGGCAATTAAGTAGGTCTAGGCTTTCCTGAAAAACATAAACACTTGCAGTATGAATATGAATATCCCATTGAAATGATGCAGCTGTAGCACTAAACCTCTATCAAATCAGTGTAAAACATAGGAATATTATTTCTGTAAAGTGACGCAGAACCAAATTAGTTTAAATGCAGACCGTTCAGGTGAGGTTTCAAAAACGTCCATTTTAGCACCATCTGTTGTCTAAGTCTCTCGTTTTAAAAGGTTAAGTTTGCTGCTATTAAATGTTGAAACGCATCAACATAAATGAAACCAAAAAATTCAGACATTTATTGTGACATTTTGTCCTTTTTTTTGTTTCAGTATATCGCAGCTACACAAGATAATACATTAATTGTTTTATAACTTTCTCTTTACAAAAACAGGGAAAAATGTTCTTCACATTTTACAACTGTCACGGTTACCACGAGCCATCTGTCACCTAGAGGTTGCCAAACATCAATGAAGCAGTTTTAGTATCCTTGAAACACTTTTGTCAAGCGTCTGTCTTCGTCTATTTGTTTCTAAATGGCGCGAGACCAACGTAACCCTCTCTGCTCGTTGGCAGACGTGTTGCTCACAGTTGCGGTGGCTTTTCAGGGAGTGGTACAGCTGGAAAGCTTAGTGGTAATTAAAACATTCAGACCTGAAAATCCTTCTGTTCATGAGTACCAGCAGGAAATGAAAGCAATGTACTCATATATCTGTGAGTTTTAAGGCAAAACGCTTTGTAATCAAACAGAAAAATCCCCCAGTTTATGTTGCAGAAATTATCCTCTCTTACAATTGTGTATTCTTATTTTGTAGCACATTTCATCTCTTCAACCACTGTTGTTAATCACAATAACCAAATGCTTCATAATTATTTGGTCAAACACACTACTGACATGTAAAACTGGTGTTTTTTAGAGACCATTTGGCAAATTGTCGCCATGAAGAGCTTTCCAATAAAAAATAATCTTAATTGTTAATAATATGAACATAAATACATTCTGGCTGACAGGTTCAGGGACATTTTCTAGTTGTTTTTGCTCTCAGAGTAAAAAGGGACAGTGAACGGATGAAAACGCTGCATTAGTGAAGCAAAGAGGCTCTCCTGTTCTGAGTGCATCAGTTTTCACACCTCATATTGACTGAACATCATTTCCATCTAGGTTTTAGAAGCAAGCGAAGATGGTGCATTTCATGGGCTGTTCTTTTAAAGTCTGCTTTTTTGTCAGACTGAAATACATTTTATGAGAAGAGCTATTTAAACCTTTTTGGATTTTCCTTTTTCATAATGTTTTGCCACAGGCTTTGTGGGTTTCCAGTGACCTCATGTTTATGCCTGGTCTGCCCGGTTTCCACTTCCACTTATGCATGCACATTCTGCTGGCAAATTAGTTTTTCTAAAAGCCTATTTTTCTGCAATACTAAGGTTTTAAATACTTTTTTTAAAACGCAACATTCATAGATTAAAACCAACAGTTCAGAGTGTGAACAAAGTGTTACTTCTACGGAGCGCGCTGCTGCTAATGGGGTGCTAATGGCTCCACAAGTATTTAAAAAGGAGAAGTAAACGTGAAGTTAGCGCACTGTCATGACATACATTATGTTCACAAGAGGAACAGGCTCACTTGCTTCATTGTTCTAAAGACCCAGATAAAAATTCGGCCACAGCCTCTGGTGTATGATTTATCAGTGGTGTGTCTGATTTGGGTCATCAGTATTGAGGCTGACTGCTATATATACATGCAGCACCTACGGCTATACAGACTGTTTGCTAACCACCACTCCAACCCTAAAACAAGTCTTTTTGTTCGGGGAAGAGTCAGGTCAGATAATGCAATGGAGATGACCAATTTTGAGACCCTGAAACTCTCAAGGTCTGAAATTTATACTCCTTATTAGAGATAGTGCAAGAGTCAGATGATGAGCTCAATGGCTCCTATGTGAGTAAATGTTTTAAAAAATGGTTGAAAACATAGAAAAGATTGTTTTTTCAGGGTTTTTTTCTTCCTGAATATTTATTTTATCAAAAGGGGGTTCACTGCAAAATGACTAACAGGACTTTTTTTGCAGTAAATCTGCAAAAGTAAATCTGACTTGTTCCCAATGTGCACCAAAAATCCAGATGAAAAAACTGTCCAGATAAAGAAAATCTGATCCTTGTCATAAACTCAAGACATTTAATTTTGAAAAAGCAATTTGCCATAGATTTATTGAGTTTTATTTGCTAAAACCTGCTGAAGTCTCTGAGACTAAATCTAAAATACCTTGCACTTTGGGAAACCTGGCTTTTTCCTAAAACCTTTTCCCCATAATGTTTGGTTACCTGCTATAGTTTTAGCATAACTATTTGTACAGCTCTAAGGGACATTGCCCCTTATAATTCCAGAGTTTTCATGAAATTTTTATCCAGGAAAAGCTACATCGGTGCTTATTCTAGTTTTCTGCCTTAATCTGGACTAAATTTGCTTTGCTTCAACAAATTTTGGTTTTTTTGAGTACTTAGTGTAGCCTACTCTTGCACATGTACAAAATATCTTCCATTCGTCAAACTGGCACCCTCCAACTTTTCACAAAACAGAAATTATAACACTAGGTTTTAAACTCATTTCACTATGACATTCTTTCCCTCTACTTGAAAAAAAATGACTGTTTTGGTGGTAAATTGGATGTTCTCCCAAGTTAAAGCATATGTATCACAAAGCCATGTAAACGGTTAATTCACAAATAACATAAGGGCATAAATTTCTATTTGCAAAGTAAAATAAATTGTTTTTAAAAAATGCAGTTATTTTACTCTTACTATTTCTTGTTGAAACTTTACATATATTTTACTATAAGCGATTAAAACGCATAAAAAATGTAAAATTGTAACAGCAACCCTTGTATTTCATTTTATAAATACCTTTGCAGCAATTTAATATTCCTAGTCGCTAAAAAAAACAATAATCAGACAAAGTGCACAGATAAGAAAACATGTCAACTGCCTCAAACTCTGACAAAATATCAGACTTTTTTAACTTCTTCTAGAAGTGTGTATACGGAACTGCATTGTTGCAGAACCCCTCATAAACTATATTCTTAACTAAACCATATCCTCTCTCTAGGACACATCTCCAGGGTGGATTAGTTGGCTCTGATTGGTCCACTTATTTCAAAAAAATTGCCAAATCATGAGTTAGATGTTGTTTTGTATTGTTTTCTTTTATTTGTACTGCCCAATAGGCAGACATGTGCGCATTTGTGTTACTGTGATTACATCTAATCCAGCAAGAAAAATCTAGAAGTTTCAGGAAGTTCAGGGTGTTTGTGAGAAAGAATAGTCTAGTATGGACTTCAGCTCTATAACTCTGTAGCCAATGTACAAATCGTCCTCCAAGTTCAAATCCAAGACTATGGTTCTCTATGGATGGATATACTGTCCAGTCAACATGGTTTATGCATTTATACCAGATTGTTACATCATAAGTAAATGCTTTTAAATATGCACATAAAGAGGAAGCATGTAGTAAAAATGAATATGAATCTGAATGCATATTCTAGTCGTCAAATTTAGAGAAAAATTATACTCAAATGAGCAATATAAACAGATTTAAAGAGACATTAGAGGCAGAAGAAAGAGACTGTTCTCAGCCCCTGCTGTTATATTATACATGAAAAGGCTGCAAAATAGCTTTTCAAATCATTTCCAGAACAACCACATGATGCTGTAAATTTGCTGGCTGAGAGGTGAACCTCTGCTGTTTCTCCCTCCTTCCCTGAGAGCTCTGATAACCAGCAATCAGTGTGAGATGAAAGTTCAGTCTTCAAATGCTTCATGCCAATTTGCTTCTGTTGTACACCTTCAGAGAGAAGTCATTCTGTGGGTAGTAATACAATATAAGCTAACCTTTTACCCATTGTAAGGGGTCCATTAATGAATGCATACATATTATTACAGCCTATTCCCTGGCTGCAGAAATAAATTCGAGAAAATGGGATTTCATGTAAATGAGAATAGTGGATTGACTCTACCCTACAGCAACTGGAAAATTCTCTTTTTCACATTTTTTGTTTGTTCACTTTACAAATAAGAGACTTTGACAATGAGTGGGTGTTTGGCATTTTGAAGTACTGATGTCAAAGACTTTCAGTTCTCAATCCGTTCTCGGTTCTGCTGTGAGCAGAAGGCCATGTCGAGTCATGAATAATTAGAATGGATGGAAAAGACGGGTGAGGAGAGAAGCAATGGTGAGGAAAAGATCGGACAGCAGCACATTTCTCAAAAGATGTCAACAACCACCTCCTGCATGAGTCGAGTTTACCTTGTGCTGATTGGGGCTTTAGTAAATATAATTACAGTGAAAGGTGAACTCATTTTTGAGAAGCTTGTTGTATTTCAAGCATTTTCAAGAACAGGAAATAGATCATTAGGGGAAATTATTCATTGCTTGAAGCCAAAAAATATTCTGGTCACAGAAGAAATAAGGTTTTTTCTGTAAGCAGACCATTTCCACTCGATTAATTCTTGGATACATCTGAATAAGCTTTGAACCCGCAACTTGTTATGATCCCTTGTTATGAATGAGGAACAACTTCCTTCTTTGAGTATGGTCAACCTTAAAACAAGAGTACTGTATATTGAGGAAGCAAAGCTGGTCTGGTACATGACTAGCCACAGTAAATAATATAAATGCCACAAACTTCCTATTTTCAAAGTTTCCCATATGTTGATTTCTTTATCTGGGTGCTTGAAATACTCTTACAGTCAGAAATGACCCATGCTCTGGAAAAAGGCAGGAATGTATAGAGAATTATCTGGAATTAAAAATGTAGTATTACTGGCAGGACGCTCAGCAGAGCGACATGAATTGGTAGATTTCACTTCAAGAAGTAGGTGAACACATGCCCGTATTTATCCTGCTAGTATCTGGGGAATTCCCCAGGTGCTAGCAGGGTGAGAAGGGTGTGAAGTCTCTGGTATCTGTCGACTGTAAATGCCACCATACAGATGGATGCAACTAGCACCCACTGAAAAGGATCCGGATATTGCTGCACTCCAAGCTGGTGTCTTGTAATGGTGTTTGCCAGCTTCTTATGTCATCCATTCTTTACAACGCATGCTACACAACTGTACAGTCCCACCCTGCAGGAGTCAGGAGTCGTCTCTTGCATTGCAAAAAAAACTTTTAAAGTGGTGGCAGTCATGTGCATGAGTTTTTGAAACTGATCTCCTTCTACATTAAAACAAAGGAACATGCAGAAATCTTGTTTTTGACCATTAGCTTATGTTTAAGGTGAGCAATACATTGCTTTTACGCTGTGGTGTTAAATCAGAAAACATGAGAAGCATGCCACAGGCCCTTGAAATCATTATTAAAAGATGCCATAAATAATCAAGAGTCCTGCTGACTCATTTTGTCTTCATGCCAATTAATGAAGATTACTTCTCACTTCAGTTGTAGCATCCTTGGTTAAAAGCCGCCTGCGATTTCAAATATCCGAAGTTTCCTGGCGTGTTATCATACTGCTTTTTGGGCAAAGAGTGTTGGAAAATAACGGGAGAGAGTTTTGATGCACATAGGGGCATTATCTTTGGAACAAAAGGAAAGTGGGTAAGTTGATGTGACACATCAGCACCAGTGCAGAGCCTGGTATTCCTGGCCACCTTTTGAAAACTTGTAGAATAACTGCTACATTACGCTACCAG
The DNA here is from genome assembly GCA_037177035.1 of Craterocephalus eyresii. Taxonomy (NCBI): domain Eukaryota; kingdom Metazoa; phylum Chordata; class Actinopteri; order Atheriniformes; family Atherinidae; genus Craterocephalus; species Craterocephalus eyresii. The sequence continues at coordinate 3,000,191 of JBBBVT010000019.1, read as the reverse complement.
CGGTCATATGTGGACTCATGATGTTTTACCATTATAGTGTAATATTTCTTGACTAGCCTGATGTGGATGAAACCATCGGACCAGTAATTCTGCACTACCTGTGGAGGCTCCCTCAGGTGGATATGTGTGTCATTAGTTCCAGTGCTCTTCATTTTCCAGCACTTTGGTGAAAATAGGCTTATGCACTCATGAAAGCAAACATGAGCTCAGAGACATGCAATTTGAAAACCAGTGAGTTTTTCTTAAACACATTTCTCTAAATTTTGCATCTTCTGATTGGTCTAAATGTATCCTATTTCACATTTAAAGTTACATACATAACACAACATTTTTATGTTAATTCAAAATACTAATTAAGCAATATCTATCAAAATAATTGCATATATTGCATAATTGCATTTGCATATATCAGTACTGCCGAGTTTTCTAGGGATTAAAATGGGAGTAGTGATACATAAGAATGTATTGATGTAAAAATATTTGATAACACAATTATGATATTATTGTTATTATTGTTGTTCATATGATCATTATTATAATCATAATTGTTATTGTCATCATTATTGGTATAATCATTAATAGTATCATTATTATACTATCATTATTATAATTATTATTGCTGTTGTTGATATTGTGCTTTTTGAATTAAGGTTACAAGAGTATTATACATCAAATCATTTGAAGGTGGGTGGTATCTTGTATACATCCACATCAGAGGGGAGAACATTTGCTTGTATCTGGAGCTCAAAACAATTTGTGTTGTTTTCTGTTTTTGTTTAGTTTCTGTTTTAAGTTTTAACTTTTGTGTACATTTCTGTTGGACCTCAGGAGGAATAGCTGTAGCCTTGCTGCAGCTAATGGGGATCTCAATAAACTAAACTAAACTAAACATAACAACTATATACTGCTATGAAGTTAATTTTGGAGTATAAACAGAGAAAAATTAAATAAAAGTTAATCATGACTTTCAGGCATCTGATCTGAGAAAAAGGGATGTTTTACAACTGTTCCTTAAGCTAGAATATTGTATGCATTTTCAGCTAAGCACTACTACACTACTACTACTATTCCAGGGCCATCAGAGACACATTGGATATGTGGAGTCATAAAGAACTATCTTCAGCCACATTAAGAACAAGGAGACGCGCAACAGCTGGTCTGACACCCACAAAGCCTTGATCCCTACATCATGTAGTCAGCCTGGGATATGCGGAGACAACCTAAATCCATATAAGATACGCAGGATAACCAACCCGATGAGTGTACCAAGGAGAACAGGAGATGTTTAAAAGGAAAGTATCGATTCGATTTAGGTTTCAGGTTCAACAATCCATTAAGTATGACATAACCCCATCACACAACTGAGTCGACTTGTCCTATTACATAAGCCCTCGCAGTCTGCCAACGTGGGAATTGTCTGATTTCTACCTGCTGTGAGTGCAGCCAGCCAAAGAGCGAATAACTGAATCCATTTTAGGCCTAAAATTCGAAGCTGCACCTCTTCCCACTTGAATAAACACTACATGTGTTTGCAGAGTCAAGAGAAGGTCTAACCTGTCCAGCCAGGCCAGCAAGCTCTTGGCAGCCGTGATGAGGTCGACCACAGAGGTCAGCAGATCATTGGGGAGCCTCCGTGAGCTCCGGCTCTCCGATTGGCTGCTTCGACGGCGGCCGGAGATGAAATTCTGCAGGTTTTTGGCCGAGGCGCCCAGTTTGTGAGCCAGAGTCCTGACACTCTCTGTCTCCAGACCGGAGTTCTAGATGTAAACACAGATATAAACTTCGGTTAGCACCAGGGAATAATCTACCATGTGTACATGTTGCTTACTCTACACGTGTTCTCTGTCCATGAAAATGAGAACTCTGTTGTTTTAGAATGTATTCTATATTATAAAATCTTTATTTAATGATAAAAAAGGATGTCACAGTCAAACATGAACGACTCATAATCACTCAAATAGTCTAAGTTATTAAAGAGTACAGTTAAAATGATATCTAATAATGCTGTTTCATTGCAAGTTTCATTGCCTTTTCAGACTTATCATCAAATAAATCTCTTAAATCCTTTTAGGGTTTGAATATTGAGCAAGAAGAATTTATATTTATTTTACATTTATGGAAGGAGTTTCCACATTCTTAGAAATTGGGCATTTTGCTTTTTTTTTTTAGGAAAGTGACATTTGTGAAATGTAAGGATTTGATGCAGGAAACTGACATTTCACACTTGCTGTTTGTTACTTTGTGCACTTAAGCAGACAGGCATCCATTAAGGCTGTACATGTACACGTGGCTGCTCCACAACACAAACACACAAAACTCACCAGAGCACAGAGCAAGTCCACAGCCTCCAGAATGAGCTCCTGGTGCCCGATGCGTGAGACGCCCAACTCCTCAAGCTCGGCGTGGCTAATCCTCAGCAGCCGCTCTCCACACACACCTCCGCGCTCAAACACATTAACATACTGCTGCAAGCAGTCGTCCAGACCTGAAACAGACACACACACAGACGGCACGGTCAAGTGTCGCTGACAATGATTTTTTTTTTTTCTCTATAGTGAACCAAAATAAAAGGGTAAAAACAGACTTGGGAAGCATGCAGGATTTTTTTCTCAAAAATATTTATTTCTATTGCTAACACAAGGAAAGGGTGTAGCTTTACCTCTATAGTTTGGAGAACACTGCCAGTTTAAATATAGCAGCAGGATTTTAGGCCAAAAAGAGTATTCACCATGTAAATTACCACCAAGGTAGAAAGAATGGCCACTTTTTCATTTCCTACCGCAGACCAGTCCAGACTTATTATTAGTCACATTAGGAGATGGAAGTACCAGAATGTGCCTTTCCAAAGATGCTCAATAGTCTTATTTTTGGCTCTTTGTACTGCGTCACAAAACAGCATCGTTAGAGAAGAGAGAAGCAATGTAAGAGCAGGTAAGAGCTCTGTGGATGGATTCAGCCAAAGTAACCAGATGACCAAAGAATCACATGACCAGTGGGGGATCATTTGACTGGCTGATTTCTTCTAGCATCAATTGGTCATCCTCGTGTTCTGGATGCTAAACCTGAGTTTCTGATAGCAGATTTTAAGTGATGGAGTTAGAGTTGTTCCGATACCAGTATCAGAAATGCCTCCAATACTGCCCAAAATTCTGGTATCGGTATCAGAAAGTACTGGAGTTCAGGCATCAATTCGATACCACATCATTTATGAAACCCAGTTATCTATTTACTGATTAGCTCTATTAGCTCTGCCACATTTCTTCTTCATTGTTCTTAAAACAATTGTACTGTGCAGCTGATAGTGATGATGTTAAGAATGCATTTGAAGATAAATGGCTTCAGTTTGCTAGATTCATTCATGTTTTACAATGAATTTAACCTGAGCCAGGCCTTATCACAATACTAATCCTATCACCGTCATGCAGGGGTAATATGACATTTGTTTTATATTATAGTGGTATTGGTACCTGATATTGGCCAATACCCCTAGCACAAGAATCGGAATTGGCATCGAGAGGAAAAAAATTGTATCGGAACATCTAGAGATGGATACGGTCTGTCAAATTTTGTATTTTAAGTTTGTTCAAAATTAAAAAAAATTTTTAAACTTCAGTTTTGGATTCTTGACATTTCAAATGAAAAAAGAAAAACAAGAGCAAAAGGGAATTATCAAATACTTAAGAGTTTGATTCAGACACAAAAAGTTTGTACACTTAATTTCACTGCTTGAAATGTTGATATTTGCAACCTGAAGGCTTAAAAAAGTTCAAAATCTGGAGAGACAGATTTACTTTAATACTGATACTACACTCACAGGGGTCCTGTTTGAAGGATTACAAGTTTATGCACATACTCCCACGCTTATGTTGCCTGAGAATCCCAAACAGTCATAATGGAATATGTATTGTACTTAAACATATTTTGCCAATAAAACAGATTTGACTTCTCTTTCTTAGCATGTTGTCAAATTAGCAATGGTTACTTATGTTGCTGCTCATTAATTCCGATGAACACATTGAACCTGGTCAGTCTGAATAGGCTACAGTTCTCTTGGTGTTAGCATGTAATTAACATTGGAATCTAATCAGCTATTCATTATCGAATTCTAGCATGCTAACATGCTATGCTGAGGTGAACACGATTATCATGTAATCTAGTTAAATTGTAACCTACAACTTGCTTTGAGTCTGAGAGCTCCTCTTTTTAGAGAAGCTGCACATTAGATATATGTGTACGGAGATGAATGTGGCCTTTGTGAGCAGAGCACAGCCACCTCTACAGGGACGTGAGAATTGGATTCATCACATTAAGTACAATTCAATACAAGTCAAGAGCTCTTAATAATTCATTTGACGTATATATATTAGCATGTTGGCATGCAGGTGTTGTCAAAAAGAACCTTCACATGTTGCATTAGAAAGTTAAAAGTGTTCCCATATTTACTACTTCACACTGCTAATAAAATATCTGTGACAATGGCACAATAACACATTACAGCTATGATGAGTCATAGCCACTGGAGGGGGGCACCGTTACTCTTTCTCCATCCACAGCTCAGACACCATTCAATCCATAATAACACTTTTTTTTAAATTACATATTTTGGGCTTCACTCCAGAATTACGAATAATCTTTTTTGTTATCACACTTTCCAGGTGGTTTTCCTAATCAAAGCGTGCCTATAGGGAGGGAGCATTTCTTCTAGTCTGCACATAAAAATGCTGCTTTAAACCACTGCTTATTTCAGTTTTCCAGGTAACCGCAGCAGCTTTGTCGTGTCTCTGAGATGTTCAAGCTGGCTTGCAGCTTTGTACATTTAGCTCTTCTAAAATCTGTGCAGAATTAGCTAGAATATAACACATTGCTTGTGTAAAGAGACACCTCAGGGCCTTGAAACATTTCAGTGTTCCGGTTGCAAATGTGATACTTTAACACTTCTTTTAACGTGTAATGAGACTGTATTGTAGAGAGAATATTTTTATATAAATGGTTTATTTTCATCTGCCATAGCAATAAAGCCACTGCTGTGTTTACAACTTTAGAAGAATTGAGTTTAATTTTGAACTGTAAAACAAAGCTGTAGACATTGACTTGTTTTACTTCCTTTGCAGAACTTAGAAATAAATCTGTCATAGTGAACTTTAAGCGTGCTTTACAGCTGTTTTTATCTTAGCTGGGAGAATTATATTGCTATATTCTTGTCTGGCATAGGATTTTAGCTGCTGAACAGCCTTGGGGCTGTTTAGTCAAATTCAGTTTTTAACTGTTTTCAGTTTGTGAAAAGTCTGATTTAGAGGCAACCAATTCCAAGAAGTGCTGCTTTAATAGCTGCAGCTCAAGGTTCAGCAACATCTTGCTGAAATATTCAAAACCAATCTTGAAAAAGGCACCATCTGGTTACTAATTTCTAAAATAAATTAAATTCAACAAAATGAAATTTAAAGAATATAAAAATAAAATGTTTACAAATGAAACTTTTTTATATGTTGCTCTAAAACATCTTTATTCAAAACTGAACAGTACTTATCCAGATGTGCAAGTTGTCATATCTGTAGATGCCAATGAACAAATTACAAGGTGGATGTTTCCTAAGCTGATATAAAATCACGTCTGTCTTCAATCAGTGTTATGTAGGGGCAACAAAAAGCGGAGAAAATAAATTATCAACAGGTCATGGACATAATTGGGTATGAAAAATCTATCTATTATGAAATCTATTACAGGATATCCAACGATTTAGAGAATCTGTAAATATCTGTAAACATATCCGTGTACAAGAGACTGAAAAAGGTAAAATTTGAGGCTCATCATTTTCTCAAATCTTTCTGCAGCTAAGGTTGCAGGTGTTTCATCAAGCACCCTGTTTCAGGCATGCTGCACACATGTATTGGGAATTGGCATTTCTTTTCACTGTATACAGAAACCAAAAGCTACCTGGGCAAGAACTCATATATGTAAGACTCTCTGACTAATTCCTCACTTCAACCTTATCTCAATAAGGAAGTTCAAAGAACCTAAATGTACATGTGTTTCGAAAGGATAGAGTATAAATTCACTTCATCAAATGAATGAGGTGGGGATCTAACTGCTGCCTGAAAATAAACCTCAATTTCAGCTGCTTTGAATGAATTAATCCCTACACAGGGATGGAAACTTTCCTCATAGATTATACATTACAGCTTCATTAAATACCACTGTCAATGGAGGATTAACTCAGAGATATCTCAACTTGGTGTATACCTCCATTTCATAATATGTTTAAAACTTGTCATCCTTTCACAATGTTATGAGTGAGTCATTTAACCCTACAAAGCCAAACATATCACATGTGATATGACTTCAGATTTAAAAAGTTTGACTTCTCCCCCCAATTTTTCTTGGGTTGGGCTTTCAAGGGTTAATAAGTTCACTATTTCACTCAACTGGTAACATTTTAAGATTCATTTTAATTACAATTTCAAAACACAAGATTGTACAGCAATATGTTGTAGAATTTCCTTCTGGGTCATCTAAATAGAACACATTTCACATAAATTATTTATAAAGGGGATCAGAGTGACAGATACTTGACAAAGGCGAAATAAAACAAACGTTTTTAGTTTAATTTGGGCTCTTGGGACATGGGAAGGCTTTGTCACTGTGAAATACCAAAAATTTTCAGCTTATAAAATCTAGAAATTTGCTTTCATTGTCATATTTGGGGCTGCACGGTGGTGTAGTGGTTAGCACTGCGGCCTCACAGTGAGAAGGCTGCCGGTTCGGGTCCCGAGTCGGTCGGAGCCAGATTCCGGCTGAGGGGTTTGAAACTGTGGCCTTCCTGCGTGGAGTTTGCATGTTCTCCCCGTGTATGCGTGGGTTCTCACCGGGTACTCCGGCTTCCTCCCACTGTCCAAAGACATGCATGTTAGGTTAACTAGGCACTCTAAATTCTCCCTGTGAGTGTGTGTGTGAATGGTTGTCTGTCTCTCCATGTCGGCCCTGCGACAGACTGGCGACCATTCCAGGGTGTACCCCGCCTCTCGCCCGCTGACAGCTGGGATAGGCTCCAGCACACCCGCGACCCAATTGGATTAAGCGGTTCAGAAAATGGATGGATGGATGGGACATATCAAATTGGATGATTGTCATATCAAAATAAGTCAAATTCTATAGCATTTGTTGTGATTTCATTTGCAGATTTACAGCGTCTGGTCTCATGTTAGCACGGTTTAAGAGTTTTTGTGCTGCACACCTCCGAGCCGACAAAGGACCCAAAACAAATGCTGAACCTTAACCCGGAGAAGAGGGCTGCAATCGATGGGCAATCCAGCCGATTCACATCAGCCGATTCACTGGTTCTTTAATCTCTGTTGGATTGTGTAACGTCTGTGAGTGTGTGTGATTTGGTGCATGGTCGTGCGCTTAGATTGCTGCTTGCATTGTGCCTGTGTTTGTCTGGCCAGAGAACATTTGCTGAGTCAAAGGAAAGCAGATCAAGACAGAGCAGTTCGGCTGCAGCCCCTGACTCCCAAAACAATGAGCGTGTCCAACTTCTAGCAAACAAGCACCTGCAAAAGATACACACTTACACACACCTCTGAGGAATAAGCATTGATTTCCCCCTGCTCCACGTCCCGGCTTGATAATACACTCATCTATCATAAC
>JBBBVT010000019.1:2947326-2960856 GCA_037177035.1 Craterocephalus eyresii | reverse complement strand
TTTTAATTCTTTCTATTGCTTTCTTGCTGTAATGTTTCCAATGTTTGTTTGTTAAGCACCTTGAATTGTCATGTACATGAAATGTGATATACAAATAAACTTGCCTTGCCTTGCCTTGCCTTAAATATATCTTAAATGAGCATTGAATGAGCATTTATACTTCAACCGTGTGATCTTCCTTTCACTTATTTTAAACTCGGAATCCACTCTTATGGAAATATTTGCAAAAACAACTTTAGTTTCGCTTTGAGAGCTAAAAATAAAGGTAGTAAAATGACAACATTTACAAAGAGCAAACCTCCCTGTTCCTCCCTCTCTCGATTCCAGGATGTGTCAGTTTGCCCTGGACCACGACTCTGATTACTTGATAAAGCTCCTTTAATTACCTAACATGTTTTTTTCCAAAGTACGCTTTCTTGATTTTGATGGAAAAAACAACAATAAGCGAAACGACAGGGGAAATCATCACAATGACATAAAGGATTATATTACTGAATTCCTGTTTGCAGCCAAAGTTCTGGCACAGTTAGCTCATCTCAAATTTCTTAAAATAATGGAGCATTGCTTTAAATGTTTACATTACAAGGAACTGTGCGATAAAATTACCTGCTTTTGTTTTGGATTTCCTATTGAGAAGCATCATCCTCTCTACAAGGAGCAGTTACTCAACCAGCTGAGTGACATTTCACCCCAGGACATTTTATTATTAAAATAGTATTACTTTGTTAAATTTCTAATGATGAGTGATTCCTTGCTAAAAGAAAATTTATCAAATGAAAGAGGAACTCAACTAAAAACATAAATTTAGTTGTAACAGAAAGAAAAACATGTACGGTAGGCATGGACTCAGCGATAACCGTGTTTGAAAGGTAAAAACATGAAACTAACAGCTTCAAATGATAAATGTGGCTGCAATTTATTTTAAAAAATGACTTAAAGTAACTAATAAAAACATCTCTAAGTAATGAATCCTATTACTTAATTTGCTCCAAATTAGCCATTATTTACTCAGTTTCCCACATGAAAAAGAAAAACACCATCATTTGAATGTCCTTACATCAGACCTTAGAACTAAAGTGTCAACACTTTGTGTCGACTTTGTCAACAAGGGGAAAGCTGGGGCGCGACACGCTCTGCAAACACACATGAAAATCACCAAGTTGTCTGTTGTCCTTTTATTTCCCCATCACATGGGTGTGTGATGCAGTGAACGCACAGTGCTAACATTGTCCGCCTACAGGTCCTGCCAACCCGGCCGTGAATAGCCTCCTGCTAATATAAACTCTGTTCTTTCCAATAACTCATGGAAAATATGGTGGAATTCAAATTTTGATACACTTTATTTTCCACCCTGTGCCTATTTTTTAGATCTCAGCTAGAAAATGGGCTCTATGACCCAGCTCCACTACTTTCTGAACTTAAGACAGCTCCTTTGTTTCCTGTCTTTCATTATTGGGCAGACTGATTATTCCAGGTGTGCCCAACCTAATTAAATGACCTGGGCACACCTGGATTAATCAGTTCATCCAGTAATGAAAGACAGGAACCTCAGGAGCAGCCTTAAGTTCAGGAAGTAGCCGTGCATAGAGCCCGTTGCAAAGCCATGGTAAAATAGGTATATCTCTGCAAACTCAAGGTGTGTTTGAGTATTTCTGGAGTTGCAGAAAATGGGACACAATATATCAGTGTTGTATAAGTGAAGAAAAAATTAGGATGGCACATTGCACAAAAAATGTTTCAAGCTCAACAAACAAAAAAAGGAGAAAATTATAGAGACAGTTTGGGTGTGTTTTGGCCTTTGGATTAACTAGGTTTTAACTTGGTTGCCTTAATTAATTCTAATAAAACCATGATTCATCCACTCTGAGTTATCTTTGGAGGTTATGAGCTGAGTCAGCATGGACTTTATACATATTTTAAAAAAAACATTTTGAAGCCAGTTCCCTTCTCTGATGGACTCAGATCATCTCAGAAGCTACATATACATGGACAAATATTTCATATATCTAATTGAAATCAATCTTATCAGAGATGCAGCGACACATTTATATGGACGCTGGATAAAATTATCCGATCAGGTGTGTGTTTATATGACTGACAGGTTCAATTCATTCCCTTTTTGGAAATGGGCAATGCTGCTATTTCGGAAAAGGAGGGTTTTCTTCTTTTTTTTTTCATTTTGAATCTTTTGACCGTAAACAAGCTCAAAAATCCTGAAACTCTGTCAGTTATCCACAAAAACGTCGCATCTTATCTTTTGTTGCAGCTATCGTTCACATCGTCCCTAAAACTCATTATGTCACGTAACCCCCACGTGGTCCAAGCATACACAGAAACAACATCCAACCGGAACCGACCAGATTGAGTGTTGACATGCTTATTTTTTTTCTTTCACACGGTAAAATCTTAAATCTGAAACATAGTTATGACTTTGATGTTATAAAGTTCCCTCATGACATCTTTACAGTCTTTGATGTGTTTGTGTTTTTTCTTCCTTTGATTTTAAACTGCAAAAGGTGTTTTTCTGAAGGGGTTATAGCGTCTATGAACTTTATCTATTGTTTTATTTAGATTTTTTTCTTCTTTTGTCTTCCAAGTATATCTAAGTATTTCTCTTTGATTTTAATGTAATAAGACATGGTAACCCAACACCGTATAAAACAAACAGTAATCATGGTTGACAAGTAAGTAAGACCTTACAGAGTCATGACTTTTTTAACTCTGCATTGCATGCGTACTTGTCTGTGCGTTGACATTTCAAGTATGTACCAACCCTGTCAGCCACTTTCTGTTTAGACATGGAAGGAATCTAACAACCTCAGTTTCCACTCATGTTTTTTTCCACAGCATCTTATGGAGAGAGAAAATCGTGCGTGGCTCTGTGAGGGTTTGTACCTGTTGGTTTCCTGCTTGAGGCGCCCCAGCTGAGCCCCCAGGTGATGATGCGATCGCTGATGTTCTTGGCTGTGGGTGGAGTTCAGCGTGCTGACGACAGAGTGAGCGGGGTCAGCTGATGCCCCCGGGTCGTATGAGTTTGGAGCTAAAACAGGACCGAACTCCACTTCCTCATCGACCTCGTCATCCTTCTCTGCCCCCTCACACTCTGATGCCGGTCCAAAATGGGTCTGCAGCTCTGGAGGTCAAACACATGACATTAGCCTTAATTCTGATTCACTGCCATTAGACTTTAAATTGTATTATTCAGACACTGGGTCTCGTTTACCAAAGGTTCTTATGAACAAATTGGTTCCTAAAGAACCACTATTCAACTTTTTTTAGGTACATGACCCGTATCAATTGTTAATTCGGCATTCATCTTGAATGTTTCCTGTACTGTTAGCTCTCTCCAGACCGTAAAAAGCTCTTCTCTTGACTCTTGTCTTTTCTCTTGCCCTCCTTTGGCTCTACTTGGTTTCCTCTCTTCCTCCGATAACATCTTCACTCGTTTTCTTAACACTTTGCTGAATCTGCCGGTATGCGTTTGAAATTACCCGTTGGTTTACATTCCCTTGCTACACTGCAAAAACAGGTCTATCTAGCCAAGTTTTACAATCTCATATTCAGTCAAAAAGTCTTTGCGTCTTGTTTCGAGAGTAATAAACTTGGCAAGAGAAGAATATGTAAAATGAATAAGCTTGCTTTTAGAGTATATGTCTTTTCATTTTTACCTAGGAATTTCCTTTGAAGGTGAACTGAACTGCATCTTTAAATGATGCTGCATCAGGTGTAAATCTGTTCATCATCTATAGATTGGGCTACATAATTATAATCTATTTTATGGTACTACTTTTCTCTATAGCCATGACAAGCTTCTGCACCCTGTCCAAGTTCAGAAGGAATTAATGACCAGTGTGAACATAAAGCTGTTTTTATATTATTTGAAGCTGATCACGTGGTTATTAATCACTAAATTAACACTTAAAAATGAGGATAATCAGGTTACAGTGCACATCTTTATTATTTTCTTTTGTTTTTACTCACCTTTTTGTCATTATGCTTATTTTTCCTGTCAGTCTCACTGGGATCGTTTCCATTACAGTTTTCCGCATGTGCATGTGTATAGGTACAAAACATTTTTTGCCTGATCTATTGAAGACTTGTGAGTGTTTACTGCATGCACAAAACTATGTTGCTGATGTTTGTTAAAAAAAAAAAAAACGATAAAAATCACGCCTCTTACACACCTAGAACAGGTGCGAGCTGGCTGCACATTCGGGATAAGATCAAATCAAATCAATTTTATTTATACAGCACTTTGAAACAACCACAGTTGAGAATAGAGTGCTTTACAGAAAAGGAAAATATGAAAGATAAAAGAGCTGAAGCAGCCTCTACAGGAGGGCAGACGTGCATCATTCTGATTTTATGATAACTTTTAGTTTTCATTCTTAATTTATTAATAATCAAAACATCAAAGGGACACCTGGACAGAACAATCAAACAGGGTGCTCCAACACCTTTGCACCTGTCAAGGAAGACGTTTATATTTTTCTGTTTGCTTCTTTGTAAAAACATTCCCGCCTTGTCCTCCATTCACACAATCCAAGTCATCCTTACTATATACAGCCTGGTCATGCGACGCTCTACGTCACGTTCAGTAAGGTCAAAATGCGAAAAAGTTTTACCATTACACTTTGGCGAAATACTTCTATTTCGATATATCTGAAAAATCTCCTCCTCAGAGCGTAATAACCGTTTGTGATATTTGACTGTTTTTTTAAATCTAGATGTTTCCATTACAGGATTTTTATTGCAATATTTAGGTTTTGTACCTATTTAGGTAATGGAAACGCACCCTATGATAGCTGTGTGTGTTTGCATACAGCTGTAACTCTCATGACCTTTTTTAGGCATTTTACCTATGCAAAGTACAAAGTAGAGCCAGCTGGCCCGTTCTTTCAACTTAGGAGAGACGGGTATTCACCAATCTACGAAGAAAAATACCAACAATTTTTGCAGTCTACGAACACATTCATATATCTGACAGAGGGTTTTCATAAGACTTCTTATGTACAACTTACAAAGAAATGTAAGATTCGTAGGGAGATGTTGGTGAATGAGGCCCAATGTCTTAAATTTGAATTGAATCATTACTTGAAGGAGGTTTTTAAGTTCTTCATGCCATCTCAGCCATCTGTGTTGCCTACCTGGTATGAGGATGGTGATGGCAGCCTGCACAGCTCGGCGGATGATGTTATCCATGGCAAACATCCAGTGGGGTTTTATGTGATGATTCCTAAGCACCTTGTTCACCTGAGAATATCAGGACACACACTTTAGAAACAAAACATGTGCTTACTATGATTTTAAATGTATCATTGTTGGACAGAGTTTCTGCAGAGTTTTTAGTTTATTCTAAATCATTCATTAAACATGCTTCTTCAAATTTTTATACTATGAATATTCTTTAAAAACTACAGCTGCATTTTCCTGCTTATCACAAAAGAAAGTTTGGTTATTACAATGAGTGTATGTACATACAATTACATAAATACAATAATATATGTACATACATACATATTTATTTTACAGAAACTGACGGTGAATTGGATGACCTTCTGATGTCCCCTGAAGTAGCAAAATTACTTATTATCCATTCCCATACATGAATATATGTACTGGGAAAAAGTGGTCAAATGGGTGTCCACTGTAGTGCACACAATGCATAAAAAGGTCCTTGGGCAAAGTATTTCTTCATTTTAAGTATGAGCATCTTTATATTTATGGATTTTTGGAAGTTTCAAAACAGTTTCAATTTAATTTAGAAAAAAATGAAACTATACAGCTCTCAAAAGGAAATAATTGTAATGTTTTCATTCTAACATTTTGCCCCTTTTTAAAGGAACTGCACAGAGTGGTTGTTTGGGACTTTCCATTGGTCTGCAGATCAGCTGAACAATCTCACACATCAGCCAACAACAAGAGGAAATAAGTCCAGCTTTTCTGTCATGGTCTTACCCTTACATCAGAAAGTGCCCCCTCACCACCAACAACCTATTCTAATATTGAATTTACTTAAGTAAATTACTACTCATACTTTAGTATCAGTTCATTTGTGTTAATTTTGTGGCATTTAACCAGCATGTGAATGCGAGTTTCACTGTGCTGACCGAGTCCTGGAAACCAAACAGCACCAGCTGGATCTGGTTGATGGAGGTTGAGTCAAAGTCGAGGTCTAACTTGAGCTTGGAGATTGTAGCCGCCATGACACGCCTCTCTGGAGAATGGATGAAGTCCCGAAGGATGCATATGATCTGTTTGATGTGCTCCACAGACAGCTGGAGCTCCTCGCTACCCTGCTCACACGTGCACATTGAAATTCACAAACAGAAAAACATCAATGAGCTGAAACTGTAATCTTCCCAGTGTGAAATCTGCAAATAACAGAGCAGGGTGTAGTAGTATCTGCTGTTCTGTCAGGAAGGAAGGTATTTGAATAGAGCTTTAACACCCCCCGCTGGTAATAAAAGAAAATGCAGGCTCATTTTCAAACACTGATGTCATGGTCCTATGGTTGCCATAACCATTTCAACTACTGTTCATTTGCATCACTTTTCATTTAGAAAATCTCAAATTCCCCTTAAAAAAAGATAAATGATTACTCTCCTGACCCTGGCATAAATTGTGAGAGCATGCATTATTTGAAAATAATTCTGGATAAACTTTTAGCATTTGACCATCCTGTGTTGTCTGTACTGAGCTGCTTTGAGCTTTGTGTCAAAAAAAGAGGAGACTGTGGCTTTATACTGTAGACACTTTTTCTATTGATGAGCAAAACTGTTTTTATCTGTTTTTGAGGGACTTTTGAAGCTGCAATAAAAATCTCCAGCAACTTAAACCCAGCTTCTGAACTTTTGCATAACCTAACAATGTCTAATTTACAACCATCTTCCATTCTGTCTCTTCTTCAGTCTCTCTCCAGAATCTAAAAGTAAGTCTGGTGTTGACTCTTATCTCATCTCTTGCTCTCTCCCTGTGTCTCTTTTATTCCAATAATGTCCTCCAAGGTTCTTTGCTGCATCAGAGGAGCTCATGTGTTGATATCCAGTTACTAGTTTGTGAAACAGTGCTGCAAAACAAATAGCTTCAGTAAGTGATGGAGCTTCTAAGCCTCATGACACTGCTGGACAATCATATAAGCTATTTAATAAATGTCACTGTGCCATCAAAACAAGTGTTTAAGTGTGACTTTAAAATCTTTTCTTCCTTGTGGATCTTCCTGTATATTAGAGATGTTCATGGAGCCACAAACAGGACATCTCCACCTTCAAATGATGAGCAACTATTATTCTTTTTGATTTTTGAGACACTTGTTGGTAACCAGTTAGAAACATCTCTTCTAATTGTTTCCTACCAGGCCATGAGGATCCTTGTATATCACATTATTGGGACAATGAAATGATTTAGGATTCTCTCTAGCACTTGTCACTGGTAGAGGATAAAAAAAAAATTATTTTGTGATTTGGTAGGACATTGTGATTATTTCAATGTATTTCTTGTCATCAGAGGTGTGAGGCTATCTTTCTGACATCAACCTCCTAGAGAGTGATTAATGGTATGGGATACATGGATAGTGATTGTAATATAGTTTTTTGTTTTTGTTTTTTGAAAAAAACTTGTCCTAGTTGAAAGAAAGTTATATTTTTCAGTTTATCATCTTCTAGGTGCTCTCCATGACTGTCTTCTTTTTTTTCTAACAGAAGTTTTTCTCCAGATGGATCAACTGTTTTCTCTCATTTGGTTGCACAATTGTTGTGGTTGCCTTTTCATATCTCTGTGTTCTTTTTCTTCAGCTCACTCTACCTTTATCTCCTTTCCTAACACCCTCAGGGCAAAATTTAAAGTGTAACTAAGCAACATTCAGATTAGCATAATAATCAAGTATCAAGGGGAGCCTTATATCCTCTATCAAGTTTCACTTGGTAAAGCTAATTTGTTCAGCGCCACAAGGCAGCCAGACCATCTTTCTGCTGTCAGTTTTATGGACAAGGGAAGTAAGTAAATTCTTCATAAAACTGTTAAAAATCAGGAGGGATAAAATTTGTGGTGGACATGCACTAGAGGAAAATAATGAGGGCAACTGCTCCTCAGAAATGACTTCAATCTTTGGATATATCCTGTGGGATTTTATTTTTGTCTCCATAAGTTATGTGAGTCCCCACATTTCATTTGTGTAAAAATACTTGTGTCCCCATAATGTGAGTAATCCAAGTTATGACACACACACACACACACCTGGATGTGGTTTTCTTTGAGGTTGGAGATGACCTTATCCTGGTCATCGTTGAGGACCTTGTACAGAATGGAGCGTCTCTCGCTGTCCTTCTTCAGCAGGAACAGGCCGCTGTCCCTGTCCTCAGGTGAGGGGGGAGCGCTGCGGTCCTCGGACACAGAACTCTCATCTGGAACACTGTCACACACACACACAAGCACGCACATATTGGGACTTCATGGCTACATAAAACCAGAATCACACAGATGATTTACAACAGCGTGACACGCCGCTCAGTTTATTTACAGATGCAAGCCTCTCCTGGCTACTGTGTGTGCCCAGGGAAGTGCAGGGGCAGCATGAGTTAGCCCAGCAGGACGTGCACGCTTGTGTGCACGCACATGTGTCTGTGCACAGCCAGTGACGTGTGTGTGCACAGCTACCAGCTGAAGATCACAGCATTATCCAACCTCATTATATCAGTGTTGTAAAAGGCAGCAGAGAACAAACAGGCCAGCTGCCACCAGAACGCACTCACACACACACATTCACACACATCTTTTCACATAATGTCAACTGTACAAGGATTTGTACATCATTTTAAAACTGCAATATTTTGCTGTTTCATTTCTGATTATATCCAACTTAACAGAATCATATTAGAAAAACTGTCAGATTTTAACAGAACTACTTGTGACTGTTACAGTAGCTCTGTTTGTGACTAAAAACCTCTAAATCGCCCACCTTAGGTAGTTGGAGTTGTTGGGTTTGAGGAGGTTCTCTGAGCCGGAGCGTTTCTTCTTTTGGAAGAAAATGTCATGTTTGGAGTCGCAGTCTGGACTCACAGAGCCGTGTTCGCTGCTGCTGCTACCGGCAGCCTCGCCCTGCAGCTGCACCGGGACGGACACATTTTGGATGTAGTCTGACAACGCAAACACACCCAGAAACACACATGAGCACAGATCCACACCGTTAAATTCACCTCTGTTACTCTAACTAACTCTATACATTCACATAATCCTGCGAACAACACAGGACAAGGTTGGTGCACCAGTTAAATAGTCAAATGCAGCTATAGCTCAGTTCCACTTCAGTTATTAGTACTGATGTGCAGGCGTTTCATAGTTTTCAAGTACTTGCAATTCCACAACCTGCTTTGAGGCGCCCCCTCACTTGATTTAACCACAAGCTCAAAGATGACTTCAGAGCCACATGAAAAGGAGCAACATGGGCTGAAACTGTGTTTATGTAACCTGATGGTTTGAAGGCGATCTTGCTCTTTTTGCCCTTCGTGTTTTGCCTGAGGAAAAGATCTCGGAGCAGGTCCGAGGTGATGGCTCTCTTATGCGGGTCGGGCTCAAAGCAGCGCAGGATGAAGGACTTGGCCTCCAGCGACAACGACTCAGGGATCTCCGGGTGGATTTTAAACATGCCCACCTGCAACATAAAACCACAGGAATGTCCTCACAGGCAGTCTGGATATAAAAAAAAACATGTAAGGTTTTACAAAATAAATTAATAATTAATAAATCAACAGCTTTAAAAAAAAAAAAAAGTCTACCTTGAACATGGCAGCTTGAGGCTCTCCCAGCTCATGAAAGGGAGGTTTCCCAGTTGCCATTTCTATGATGGTGCATCCCAGAGACCAAATGTCAGCCGGGGCCCCGTAGCCTCGAGGGCCCTTATCAATAATTTCTGGAGCCATGTACTGCAGTGTCCCTTTGAGAAAAGTGGAACACAATATACATTAGGTGATCTAACAGATGTATAAATACAAAACAAGTCATTATCTGCCTTGTTAAATGATGGTATAGTAATTAAATTACCTTTATTTATTTTAATCTTGTATACAAACCCAGGTATTATATTTCACTATCCCATGGCCAAATAATACAAAGTATAAATAACATAAATTTGATAATAGAGTTCATATATTAACTAACTGAAAATGGCTGACGTTACAATAAGTGAAAACAGAAAGATTCACTTTCATCCAGCTGTCTGGTCTTTATTCTCAGCTAGCGGAACTTCAGAGCAGATTTACAGCGGGAGCAATAAAAGAGCATGAGACGCAGCAGTGGAGAAACAGATAAGCAGATACACACACACCTGCTAATGAAAGGTAAACACCCCTCTGCCTATGCATGATTACCTAATCTCATTACACACCTCTGTGGCTGCAGGAGAAGGCCAGATGGCCAATGAATGTGCATTTCTGCGTACGCTCGTGTGTTGAGTGTTTCCATAGAGGCTGATAGTGGCTCTTGACATTTTGAGGGTCATTTGATATTTACACTCATAGTTTGAGGCTGCAGCATTTCAATGACTCCAATTATACTGCACTGACCACATCACTGTTACTTTATGTAGAACTGGCTGGAACCTGTGTGGCTGGTCCCTGTACTTTCACAGTTTTAGTTTTTTTTTTTCTTCGCAAATTAAAAAATTAGAAACATAGAAACATTTTCCCAAACCAAAATGAAGAGATGGAAAGCTGTTATTATTTACCCTCTAATACCGAGTAGTCGGACTGAGAGTTTTTGGTTGAATTTCTTTTACACTTTTTTTGAAGTACCTAGTCATTAAGTTGCTGGTTAGCAAACAATGTGGGTGCTCTCTTTTTTGACTATTTAACCAAATAGTATATGTTACATGTCAACATTAAAGCTTTCACTGTGAATTCTAATGTAATTTAGGCTCATCAGGACCATGTTTAGATAATCAAATGCAGCTGTGCTGTACATGGTAACATCAATGTGTGCACATTGAGCCAAAATAGATTAATCTGTACTAATTCATAAATTTGCATGATTAAAACTTCCACCGACTTTCCTCTTCTCTGCAGTAAAATTGTACGTTTTAAAATCAGACCATCTTTCTTTCACCTCCAGCGCTGCTACAAAGGACAACCTGGTCTTCTGTTTTTTTAAACCATCACTGCTTTTATCAGCTGTGTGATCAATTTCATTTTCATTCTACATCACTTTGCAACACAGTGCAGTTATAATTGGATTGGATGAAATAGTTCCGATGTTGCTGTCTGAAAGATCATTAGGAGCAGAATCTGTAAAACTAATTTGTTCTGAAACTCTGAACAGAAACCGCTTCAGAGCAGGTTATGATCCAGCATCAGTTACCATGGAGATTCAAATAGAGTCAACTTCACAGGACAGGAGACTAACTTTCAGCTTGTTAAGCAGCTGATCTTGCGTACATCCCTCTGTGCTCCTGGGCATGTAATAAATCACACTGAAAGGTTTTACACTGTAAAATATTCATGTTCTGTAGTCAATTCAACACATGGTAAAGAGCAGTGGCCTCCCATGTTCTGGGATATGTGGAAATAATCCATTCTGTACATCTTTTTATGGTTATTTTATGGGTTCAACGCAGTACACACAGAGCAGTGATAGCTTCTGAGTGATGGTAACTTGTCCAGTTAAATTACATCTTTCCATTTATCATTTTATGAAGTGAAACTTTTTGTTTAGTTTTTTCCTTTTTCATTTTAAAGAGAAAAACAACAGGCAAGTAGCTACATACCAGACATCATGATCATGGATTAGCTTTGATCTGATTTAGCTTGTATTTCCTTTTATTGGCAAATGTCTGACATTGAAGCATGTTGTTAGATTTTTTTGCCTCAATATTTGCTTCCGTATTTGTGTGAAAATGTTCTAAAAAATGCTGTCTTTAGATCAGAAAATATCCCTGAACACCTGCATTTCTAAACATTTTTGTTGCTACTTTTTATGGACTTCTAAAGGTATTTTCTAATTATCTGAAGATCAGTGACACTACATTTACAGTTTGTAGTTGAAATTTCTTAAGGCAGGAGCAGAGAAACAACCATCCATCCATCCATTTTCTGAACCGCTTAATCCAAGTGAGTCGCGGGTGTGCTGGAGCCTATCCCAGCTATAGAGAAACAACCAGCTACCTGTAAATGTTTCAGTGCATGGATTGACTCCGGCCAGCCGCTTGGAGGTCCCAAAGTCAGAGATTTTCAAGACGCCACTATACGTGTTGACCAACACATTATCACCCTGAAGAAGACAGACCAAAGAAAAGAAAAATGGTTAAAAGGCTGTAAAGTCTAAATGTTTAAACCTCACTTTACTGCGTTTGAAGCCAGAAATAAAATATATTGTAAAAGTCTTGTTGAACCCTTCATTTCTTTTTTAATGCCGCCATGTATCCGGACATTCTTCTCATATTCTAAAGTGTTCTTAAGCAATAGTTGTGCATACTTTCAAAAGGTTATTCAATGTTATTCCAGGGACAATTTCAGCTTTTTCCCTTATTTCCAATTCATTCTTTGAACCTCAACGCTTTTAGAGGAACACAGTTGTTTTTAACACACCTATCACTGACCTTTGAATCATTCAAACATAAAAAATGCACCCCATTTAAAAGGGACACACCAGCACTGTATCCCCATATAACACACAACGCAGCAAAAAAATTACTTCATTAACATGCACCTTAATATCCCTGTGGACGATCTGGTTCTCGTGCAGGTAGCGCAGCCCCTCCAGGATCTGTCTCGTATAGAAAATGATGGTCGCCTCCTTCAAAGGACCCCATTTTGACCGCAGCAATGCGGACAGGCTTCCTGGGGAAAGGAGACAAGGAGTGTCCAAAACCTATCATGAAATGGGAAGATGACCAAGCAGTTAGAGAGACCACCAGGTAACCGAGAGGTCACAAGCATCGAATTTTGGTCCCTCATGAACTTGGAGATGTTTTTACCTGAGTACCTCTGCCAGGAATCAGAGACTAATCTATTCGTTTTTCTAATCGATCGGCTATTTGAATTTTCTTTTGTCTCTCTTTTATCACTATAACATATTATTGTTGTCAGTAAAATGTTCTTTTTGCATTGGATTTAATAAGGTAGGGATGCAGAGTCAAGCTGAAATACACACAAAACTCTCTATCTTCCTCTGTTTGTACAAACATACCTCCAGGCACTTGCTCCATGAAGATCTTGATGTATCCGTTCTCAGAAACAGAACCCAGATACTGAACGATGTTCCTGTGCTTCAGGTACTTGTGAAGGGCAATTTCCTCATGAAGGGGCTGTGAGTATCTGAGTCACAGGAGGGAAAATAACAAGGACACAAAATGGATTTTGTTTATTTTCCTCAGTGTGCCAATAAAACATGCTGTATCAGGCTAGGGTTAGGGTTAGGGTTAGGGGTTGGTATCACTTCATGAACAAAGGACAGAACAGGCACCATATACAGTCATATGCAAAAGTTTGGGCACCCCTGATTATTTTCAAGATTTTTCTTTATAAATCATTGGTTGTTTGG
>JBBBVT010000019.1:2907394-2947226 GCA_037177035.1 Craterocephalus eyresii | reverse complement strand
TTGTCTGCTATATGATATATTTAACTGAAATTGATGATCCAAACAACCAGTGATTTATAAAGAAAAATCTTGAAAATGATCCCAAACTTTTGCATATGACTGTAACTCAGACTGTAACTCAGACGCCCTGTCAGTTATACAGTTGTCATCTCGTCTTCAGCAGGTCAGAAAATATTTTTAATTAGTAATTAGTAATTTTTTCCCACTTGAACATCCATCAGACAGATGGCTCACACTTCAGTCTGGAATACAGAGTTTATGGTCCATTCAGTGTCCAAACCCAAACCATCAGGACTGTGCCATCGAGCTGGACAGCTGCAATAAGGCATTCTAGCTGATATGTTATGTTTGATTTTCACTGAATATGCTTCTGTCTCACATGATCAATCATCTTTGTTGGTCTCATATGCTTAAAGGTCATTGTTCCAGAAGTCTTGGGGTTTGTTCAGATGCAACTTTGTTGTACTGAACGTTTCCTACATGTGAATGAGCCATCTCGCTGTAGAAATACTGATTTCAAATAGTTTGAAAATGTCTTTCAATCCTTTCCAGATCAGCATGCAACAAAGGCTGCCTCTCTGCAATCATTGCTGATGTCTTTCCTCCTTGGCATTGTGTTAACACACACCTGAAGGTTCTAAACCAGCAAACTGATAAAACATTTTCCTTTTTAGATGCACTAACACTGTTGATGGTCAGTCAATAAAGTGCATTTGATTAGCAGCACCTGGATGTTACTTCATCAACCAAATTATGACAAAAAGTTCAGAAGCAGTGTGCAAAAAACAAACTCCTCAGCGATTCCACAGAAATTAATGTGTCACATGGTGTTATTAATTAAATGCATATACTCAATTTTAAGCCCTTGCAGGGATCATTGAAGGAGAATTTACATTAAAATTTTTAATTTTAAATTAAATTAATATTTTTTGACTTTGGTGAAAATGTAGCAAACTTTAAACATACCGGCTGTCGCGTTCAGGGATTTCTTTGATTGCGATCCGGACCTGGTTGCTCAGGTCTCTCCCAGCATACACCACTCCATACGTTCCCCTCCCCAGCACCACCCTGTCCCCTGTCTCATTGGTGTCATACTCATACTGTAGCACACAAACACAGAAAAGAATCAAGTACAGATAAATAACGTCAAATAAAACATTTAGAAATACATTTAATATAAAGGTTCACTGACCTCCAGTGTATCTCCATCACCTTCTCCTTCAAGCTCCACAGCGTTCCCTGTTCCATCAGATATCATCTCTTTCACCATGGAGCAGAACCTGGTAGACATCGTTACTGTTTATCAGGCTTGTGACTTCAGGGTAACAACTACACATACAGGCTGCACGAGGACAAACACGGACAAACACACACACCTACACAGACACTTCTAGAGGTGTGTGTCCTCACCGACCGCACTGCTCCTCCGTGGAGAAATAGATCTGGAAGTCATCAGAATTGTCGTGCACGTATAAGAAGCAGCAGCGCTCGTCGAACTTACTGATGCTGCAGACAAAATGTCACATAATGTAGGTGAAGAATGTGGGACCTCATAGTCATGCAAAACGCTCAGTTGTTCATTGTTATGAGCACCACAGTCTCTACATACAAAAAATATATATATTGAAGGAAAAATTCATTTGATTACTACTATTTCCACAGTGTCTTGGTAAAAGGTTCAGCATAACCTCCTTGAGGGATGTAATGCATGTGACATATCATGGAAAACATAAAAAAAAAAAACACTGCCCTTTCTGTGAAAATTTACCCCGATTTAATCTCGATCGTTCTCTTTGAATAGTAAGGATAGAGTCAATCTGTTAACATACTACTGATGCCAAATTGAATCTTGTATAAGATGGTCCTTGTTAGAAATTTCTACCTATAATAGTAAATGCACAGTGGGCTAGAAAGTAAGATTTACCAAATTTTGGAAAAAGCGCGATTAACTTTGCATTCTGGATCTGATCAATCTTGGTGATGTGATATTGAACCACAGCCTTAAACAGAGTCTCTAGTTTCATGAACATCGGTAAGCAATCAGTCAAAATATTGAAGAACATAATTTTATATTCCATTTACCACAATGTTAACGTAATTTTCAAAGTGGTCTTCAGGATCTCTTCCAGATCTTCACCCAAATCTAACTGATTGTTCTCTGTATCATCTCCAAGCTACCTGAAGGTTTCATCGAAATCCGTCCATAGCTTTTTGAGTCATGTTGTACACAGACAAACAGATAAACGCCGGCAAATACCTAACCTCCTTGGCGGAGGTAATTAATTTCATCAATGTTGTTTTTAATCTGAGCAAAGCCAAAATTATTTTAACTGCTAGCACAGCCCAGCTGCCATTAGCAATCATAGGACACAGATATCGTGCAACAATCTGCCTTTTTAGGAGACCCCTGGACTTTGAATTGATTATGTAATTACAACGTAGGATCATAAGTCACTTGCTTCAACGCAGAGGGTGATTAGCTCAGCTGGAAGGTATCTCATAATGGAAATCCTTAATGCAGTCCCAGGTGGCTCAATCTGTGTTTAGTATCAGTTATGTTTAAAAGCACTGTCTGAATTTTTCATATCCATATATCATATATCTGTGCACCTGCACAGAGCTCCCTCCTCCTACCTGATATATGTTCCCAATTCTCAAAATTGGGACAAAAGATGCATATAAAATGCAGAATATGACCAATAGAGGCACAACACCAACAACATAACCTGTAATGTTATCCTTTTGAAGTTATTTCTTAATCTACTTTAAAGCTCTCTGATGCCCAGTCTCTTTGTTTATACCTAATGCCTTTGATGGATGTAGCGGTGAAGTTCCACTCATGGATTCCCTTCTGTAAGGAAAGCAAATTATTACATTTTCAGATTATTTGTGTTTGGAACAAAGCTTCTGGACTTATTTGATGTTTTAAAAGTCTAATGAAGAATAACAAGGCAAATGTTTTTCACCGTTTCAGCGGGGGAAACGTGCCAGATAGACACATTCTTTTCCTCAGCCTCGTTGTTAATAGACACATAAGAAGGTTGGTAGATCTTAGTTGGTTCTAGAATCAACACCTGTAGGAAGAGCAAAATAAAATGGGTACAAATATCCAGTATATTGTGCTTTTAAACATCTCTCAGTGCAAGTTTGAGCATGTTTGGGCGGGTTTTTGTACAGGAAACCGCAGTCTGTTTGTGGTGCGTTGAGTGGCCTCAACAATAATATCCATCCAGAAGTCGAGTCTCTCTCGCTGTGGGGAGTGTTCGACCGCCTGCTTCTTAAACCTTTGGATTAGCTGCAGATTTTGCACCACTGACCGTAGATACCTGCAAGAAAATATAAATTTACCAAATTTAAAAATCTGAGGCCTGAAAGTATTGCAAATCCTTTGCAAATCCATTTCATTGCTCCAAACTGATGGTTATTATTTGTATTTCCATGCCACAAACAGGATACAACTGATCACTAATGACAACAAATTATTTGTGTTATTCATGTTTTTTAGTTGCTGAAATTGCCAAACCATGACAACATTTTCTCAACATTTTCAGAAAGAAGCAAAGAAACGTTTGAAATTATCTACCATAAAATTTTGCTCAGTCTATTTTTTTCTTCAAATTAAAAAATCGCTTTGGCCATCAAACATTTTTCAATTTTAGAACATAAGTTGAATATTTATAAAATGAATAAGTCATTCATATCTAAAATGAAAAAATCCTAACTCCTTATTCAAATGAGAGGTAATCAAATGTTTTCAGAGCTGTAATCAAATTTATAATCTCTGACGCTCCATCTGTATCAGTATCATGCTGGCTATTCTCTTAGCTCAGTGTTTGTGTTTGTACACCAACTCTGCTCTGCATGACGGCAAACTATCTGCACGGCGGATCTCAACAGCTTTCACCTCCTCCTTTGTTACCAACAATATCCCTCACAAACCCCTCCACAATTTTATTTTCCGTTCGACACGTCACTTCTTTTCCTTTCCTGCCTTCTCTTTATTTTCTGTTTTAGACTAAACCTGACAAAAAAACACAGAGCAGGCAGCAGGTAGCCTACAGTTGCACCAAAATTCTCCGTTGTTTTGTTGTATTTGTGTCGCACACAAATTACATAATAGGACATTCAATACGTTTATCAGACACAATAGAAAGCAGACTAAACCAATTAGAGTAGATCTGAATAGATACTTGTGGAAAAGGGGAAGCAGTCATGTGTAAAATAACACCACACACACAAATTAATCATGGAGCTAATGGATTTATAATACGATGTGGAATAGGATAAAGTGATAGTTTACCAGGATAAACAACCAAAATGACCGGAGTTACAACTGAATTTTTTTTAAACAAGTTACTACAAGAGATGTGACATTTTCCTCAAGTTTTTATGAAAGGGTAACTAGCTGAACCATTATGGCTCTTTGGTATGGAAAAGACATAATGTGAGAATTACCATAGCGGCGGCTTCAGTTTGAAGAGCTTCTCAGCAGCTTGAGTAGCTTTAGGGATGTCACTAGCCAGCATGCTAACGGTGAAGAACTGGCCCACGTCCCAGTAGTTGTTCATTTTCTCCAGGGAACCCTTGCGGCCCAGCAGGCTGTTCAGCCTCACACCTACAGATTCATACAGTAATTTGACAACTCCAACATCACTCAAAACACATCATATAACCCATTCTTTAAATAAAATTTTAGCAAACGGGCCTTCATGGTGTACACACTTGTGCGCCAAGACAAAAGGAATCACCTATTTTCCTTAGTTCGATGGAGCTCTCAAACTGCTGGCCCGCTACGATGAGCAGGACAGCGAGGTTGATACCAGAGTAGAGAGTGGGCTGCAGCTCAAAGCCCTTTCTGTACCTGCAGGGTGATGGAGAGCATTGATGACAACACTACTGGGAATGATGAGATGTATTAATTTGTGTGTGTTCTCACCACTGAATAGCATTGTCTCTGTTTATGGTGTCTTTGCAGTCGGAGTCAAGGAAAATGTCTTTATAGATCCGCCCGCAGAGGCAGAACATGTCCGGAGCAGGATGTTCACAAGACTGCAGAACATGGAGCATCACCCTGAGAGCCTGCTCCCTGTCCCCAGGACTGTTCCTCCTGCACACATCAGACACATAGATCAGAGTAAAATGTTGACCAGGCATTTTAACTACACCGTGGAGTTACTATTTAAGATTAAACCAACAAAAATTATATCTACATGTCATTAATTGTACTTCAGAGAGGCCCCAATATTTAGATGTGTTAACATTTTACCATGAGCTTCAACTTCATGTTAGCCAGTATTTTGTTAACATGCTGCTTTTTAATGTTTCTCAGAACTCCTGACTTAATTTTCCACTTTCATCAGGTTGAAACAGTCTAAACGGGACAAACTTCACTTGATTAAAATGGGGTTTTAGTTAAAATGAAGGGAAAAGGATCTGCGGTCAATTACCATTCTCAAAAGTTTATTTCAGAATAAGCATGGTTTTTTTTCTCGTATTCTATTGACAAAATTGTAATTAATACAGAAGGATAATGTAGACATTGTATTTTTTGACTGGGCGGGTTGTAAAGCTTTCTGTTGGGGTAAAAAAAATAAAGACAGCCTAAAAAGCTCATTCGCTCATTAATGACATAAAACTTCTTTTCAGCCTGAATATGTGATGGCAAGAAAGGCCAGTATATGTGTACCTGTTAAGAGCAAAGGCATAGTGGAACTGGATCATGGGCTGAGTGGCCAGGTCACAGGTTGGCAGCATTTCTAGAGTCTGCACCAGCTTCACCATTGCATCATAGTCCTGTCAGCCAGATAAAAACATTTCATGTTCAAATTCATCACACTGAAAGTTCCTTATTCCCAATAGACATTGATGCAGGACTAGATTCAAATAACAGTAAAAAGTAATCAACCAAAGTTTCTTAAAAATGAAAGACATGCTGTACCTGGATGTCTCTGTAGGAAAACAGCAGGTTCATGACGATGTCCTGTGTTAAGACCTCCGTGTTGTCCATCCGAAGCTTGATGCGGGAGAGCTCCTTGGCCAGCTCCTCTCCCTGGTATTTCTCCCTGGCCTTCCTGATGTCATTCAGCAGGGTGTCCTTAAAGGATGCACTGTGGGAAGATGGAGATTTGGATGAAAAAAATTACATGATTATGATGAGGACAGGAAATGAATTAGATTCAGACATCTTCCAACTCTTTCATGAAATCTGAACTCTGAAAATGCCAAAGCACAGGATCTGAAGAAGCTCATCAAATTTCCCAGATTCAGTGTAGATTTACAGCCTGTTTGCTATAAAATGTAACATTTTTCTTTTTGTTTTTCTCTCTCACCAGGATGTAACATGGATGTCCTTCAGCAGGCTGGTGAAACGATCCATCAGCGGGACGCACAGTGGCCCCAACAAGTTGTCCCAGCTGGGCTGCATGTACTCGCTGGCCCTGCGCTGGGCGTCACTCTCACAGCACATGTACTCATGGTTAGGAGTCACTATGTAAGGGATGAAGTAGTAGTTACCACTGGATGCCTAGAAAAGGAGAAAAAGAGCTTCAGTACTGCTTGGAATTTTAGAAAAGGAAAGGAGAAGAAAGGGAACCGGACCAGGTCTGAAGATGCAGATGTAATATATTTACTTGACAGGTAAGCAAACCAGTAGGGTACTGTGCCAGAGAAAACTGTGAGGGAGGTGGGATACAGTGCAGGAATGAGAGGGTGTGAGCAGAAGATCAGAGCACCACTAATTGTCTGGCATGATCGTCAGGTCAGAACAAGCAGGGTGGAGTGTTGACAGGAACAGAAATGCCTACAGTTCATTAAATTCTTATGTCATCAGGCACCTAGTTTACGCATAAGCTTACCCAACAAGTTGTATGACAACATAAGAACCTAAGAAGTATAGTATATGAACTTTATTGGGTTATTATCAGAAAAGCATTTTCTAAAACATCAATTAATACATAAAATTAAATACAAATGCAGAAATATTTGGATAGATCACTACTGTACTCATTTTTTAATCGTGGTGCTGCTGACTTGCAATTTATTGATATTGGTTTTGGAAATGAAGAGCTTTTTTACCGATATATCAGATATTGATAAAAAAAAACAAAAAAAAACAATATCGAATATCCCTAGTTTCTGAGGAACACCTGTCGAGGAACCTATTCATTTTGTTTCTTCTGAAAAGGAAAAAACTTTCTATAACTAATTATGTTATGAATTGTTTTGGGAGGCTAAAGCTAATAGAATTAGTTGAGGACTAATAGCAAGTAACACTTTGAACAGACTACTATCTGACAATGCAGTTTAGTGGTCAAACAGACTAGAACAGAATACCATATTCTACCATATTCTACAAAGTTAAAGCAGATATGTTGGATCTTCCAGTGGAAACCCAGACCCTTGAGGCACCAGAAGCATAAAAAAAAACAGACAACCAGAACGTTCCCAAAGGTCCTGTGTTCTATTTCATTTGTCAGGGAAGGGACCCACACAGCACCAGATAATGTTGTGGATATACTAATAACTAAGTGATTTTTTGGAAACAAAGTTGCTAATTATTCAATCTGCATAAAAATCATTGCAACTAAAAGCCACAGCAAGAACAGATACACAAAAAAAATTATTTCACTATAAGTCTATACACTTTAAAATAGTATTCCTTCATGGTTTTTGTTGCTTCAGGGACATTTAGTACTTCAGTCATTCTGTATTCCATAATGTCTGGATGAACATATCATGGTTTAAATAACCATATATAATATCTTCTTTCAAGTTAGGACTTTCCTTTTCTGACCTGCTGCAGGTTTGCTGTAGATATACTGTAGGTCCTAAACTGGCTTCTGGAGAAAATGTTTGCAGGAAACTGAAAAATGCCACACTCAAGTGTACCTTATAAAAGTCTTATTAGCTGCGCTGCGGCTATTACTGCCATAAAGTTGCATCACAAAAGATGCTACACTCACAGCACAGGCAGAGCAGTCAGGCAGGTGCAAGTTCGGTCACATACGGTTAACAATAAGATATCCAGAAGTAACTATTTCTGACAGACATGATGCACACTCGCATGCAGAGTCCTTTTACTGAGGAGCAGGAGCCGAGGAGCAGCTCAGAGAGTATGGGTTCAAAATAATCTGATGCCAAGAAACAAGTCTAGAGAGTTTAGGCTCATCAAGAACGTGCTCCTGCATCCTGTCAGGGAGAATTTTTCAGGTAGTCAACTCAACACAAAGTCTTACAGATTCCCACAGGTGGTGATTTGACATGTCAGATTGTATATGATTTGATGTGTTACAGTAAAATGACCTAATCATCGTTTTCAACTTTCAGAACGTCCAGATTCCAATCAGCCAGTAATAGCGTTCCCCTAGGGATCTTGAATTAAGTTACGAAAGTTAAACCCAGTAGCCGAGAAAGAGCGTCACGCCAAAGCTAAACAAAAATAGCCGCTATCGCTAACTAAGCTAGCCCGACATGATTTAAGGTATAGTTTCTTTAACCTGTTTGTTAGTAGGACATGGCCACCATCGCATCCTATGAGAACAGGACGTCGACCCTCCAAGTTTTCTTTTTGAAAAATAGTTTCTTGGCACCAGAGAGCATCCCAGAAATTGTAATGTCCGTTTTCAATTTCCAGTTGTATCTGTAAATTATTGCATGGTGCAGCTAAGGTCTAAATACAGTGACCATGGGGAAAGCATTAACTACAAGGCGTCGGACAACTTGTTTCTACTTTGGCTTTAATGTGTTATTCACACAACATCCCATGGGGAGGTCGTTGTTTTCCAGCTTCAGCTCCTAGATTGTTAGTATCAGAAGTCAGCCACCATGCTTTGATGCAGCTCTGGTACTGTACCTACTTTATTCCGCAGTCCAGAGCCTCTGTATTCTGGAGGCAACTGAACCCAGGGAAAGCCTAACGCCAGAGGACGGGTAGCCTACTCCACACACACACACCAACACACACACACACACACACACACACGCACACACACACACACACACACACACACACACACACACAAAACACACACACATATATTAAACATTTGTTCTATTCAAGGAAAACTCGCTGATGATTATATATCAGGACCCTGCCGTGCATGTTTCTGTGCATGTGCTCATGTGTGACAGTACGTGTGTGTTTGTGTGTAAGAAAAAGAGAGAGAGAGAATGGGAGGCATGTAGATCTGCATTCCTAAGGGCATTTCACGCGGGAGGCTGGACAGAACTTGTCACGGATATTCCTAGAAGTAGCAAGAGACTCTACTCACACATAAATCACTGTGAACACACACATATACACAGAAGCAGACAAACAGATACTTACTGTGTTTTTCTGTGCCACCATGTCCTGAAAAAGCATAAAAACAAAAAAAGTACGGTGTGTTTCAACACTGTAAATGAGAGCAACGCCGTGTATTTTAAACAAGCTGAGGGACTGACTGTACTGTACTGCACACACACACACAGACACACACAGACTTACACACACAAGTCTTTAAATAACTTAGTAGATCACTTTGTTCTCGGGCCGTATGAAGGAATGGCATCCCTGAACTCTGATTACAGCGACGGCCGAGTCACAGAGGTGTGTGTCTGTTTACCTTTAGTGACTGGGCAGTGTCGGGGTCCATGTCGTGGTACAGGATGACGTTGTTGGCCATGTCGAAGCTCTCCCTCACACCCAGGTGGTAAAACAAGGAGGGCTGCCGAAACACATCGCTCATGTCCACAACTGCAATGTCTGAGAGGAGGAAGCGATGTTAGCAACAACATGACATCTAACACTTAATAAAGTAAATGGTAAATGGACTGTACTTGTATAGCGCTTTTCTAGTCACAGACCACTCAAAGTGCTTTACATGAAAAATCTCATTCACCCATTCATACCCATTCACACAGCACCTATATTGATACATACTGGGTGCAAGGGAAGTCACCATTCGCACACATTCATATGCCCGATAGGCACATCGGGAGGCAAGGTAGGGTTCAGTGTCTTGCCCAAGGACACTTCGACATGTGCCGGAGTGGAATCAAACTCCTGTTTTAGTAGGCGACGGATCTATCCACTGAGCCACAGCCGCCTAAAGGACTTCTACACCAAAATTGCACCCAGTTAATGACCGGAGAGTTAAAGAGTTTAAAGGGGCTATACCTGATATTATTATATCTTTCTAAGAAAAATGGTTTCTACACGGTATATTATGTGGTAAAAGGTAGAAGTCGGACTTAGGGCTTTTATGTCCATTAAATGAATGACTCATTGATTGTGCATATGGACGAGTCCAGAACAATTTAGTTAGCAATAGTGGCAAATTTTTGGCTTTGGCGTGTTGCTCTTTCTCTGCCAATGGGGTTAACTTCCATAACTTCTGGATTCCCTAGGGGAAGACTCTTACTGGCTGATCGAAATACGAATGTTACGGAAGTGTACCCCATTGGCAGAGAAGGAGTGTCACTCAAAAGCTAAAAATTTGCCGCTTTCGCTAACTAAAATGGCCTGGACTCGCATATGCGCAATCAATGAGTCATTCATTTTTATAGATGTCCCCCTTTTACCACATAATATTCCGTGTAGGAACCATTTTTCTTAGAAAGATTAAAGTAATATCAGGTATAGCTCCTTTAAAACTAAAACATGCCAACTGGAAGCATCGGAAAGCAAAGGCAGCTTCCAGTAGCTTGCAATACTTTGTAAGTCTCTGTTAGCAGCTCTGCTTTATACTTATAAAAAGGGTGAAAGGGAAGAAATCCCTACTGTAACTCGTAGCTTTGTATTCCTGCAGCATTCCAGATGAGATCATTTCCAAATGAATTGAGCCAAGAGCAGCCACATCTTTCTCAGGAAGCCACAGAGACAATAATTACAAACACACAGTCTGCCTACAACTTCTGTTGTGAAATAACCGTTCACTTAGCTAACTTTCCCAGGCTTATTTTAACCCTTTCAGTTTTGTTTGTAGTTTTTAGGCCTCTGCTTGAAAAATGCACACCCATAATGAAATAGGTCTCTGCAAGCATAGCGTCTGCTTCAACACTGTTAAGAGTCAAAGTATATACTTTTTTAATATGTGTAATTATCAATATATGTGGTACTTGTGAAGAATAAATAAAAATGAAAGAAGTTCCAGGCTTGTCTAATAAAAGATATTTCAAGATTAACATGAATATTTCAGATCAATGAGGGAACATTATCTCTACATTATCTCCAGGTGGGGTGCAGATGTGCATTAATGAGAGCAAACCTTCTGCTTTTGAAAGTACTTCCCATGAATGTCTGACTATTTATGGTAATTCATCCATGGTTTGTCAACAGTTTTTTAGTAAAGCCATGCTTATTCAACACTTGCAAATACAAAAGACGTTTTTTTTTTTTTTACATGTTATGGCAGGATCAAGTCTCAGGTGAAATGAAAGCTCAGAAATGACTGAGTGGGATTACCTAGAAAGAAACTTGATCCTATCTGTACTTCACCTGTTCTGACAAGTCCAAACTCTGGCAAAGGAACAAACTTAATTCCTAAAAACTGACTTTTTCATTACTCATCACATGATGCGGATTATCTTCCTTTCTGGCTCCATCCACTGAAGACGATCCCTGCAGCTTAACTAAAACTTGTACTTGTGCCCATGCTATGTGCAGCAGAGGTGTTGACAACATAAAAAGGTATAAATAGCTCGCAATTAAAGGCTTCAGAGAGCAGCTCTGATTTCGCTGTCCTGGTCCAAGAGGGAGCCGTCAATAGTGTGTGGTTTGCATGATGAAGACAGAATGATGAATAACATGAATGAAAACGAGCT
This sequence comes from Craterocephalus eyresii, assembly GCA_037177035.1. Lineage (NCBI taxonomy): Eukaryota > Metazoa > Chordata > Actinopteri > Atheriniformes > Atherinidae > Craterocephalus > Craterocephalus eyresii. The sequence continues at coordinate 2,935,424 of JBBBVT010000019.1, read as the reverse complement.
GTGAAACAGAGATAACTTTTCATTCTGGGGTCATACAGGGTTACACAATTACAGCTGATTTTATTATGGTAACAGCAAACAATTAGGTTAGTAAAGAAAAAAGTACATATTACTATGTTAGAGATTTCGTTTTTTCCCATATGTATGTCAACATGTTCAGTTTATGATGATTGCACAGTAGGAGAAAAATAATAAATATATTGAAGCTAACATTTCCCAGCAGTGTCACCCAACCATATTTTTTAACTGTCTCCTTAAAGTGTAGGCAGCGACTGTATGTCAAAGTGAAGTAGTTAGTCATTACTGACACAAGAATAAAATGCACTCATTACACCATTTTATTTTAAAGCTCTTCATACTGGAATCTGATGAGGAATGGGCAATATCTTCCCAAAAGCAATACTGAGCTGTTGGTGAATAGGAAAAGCATCAATCGATTGTTGTGTCTGATTAATTTAAAGGTTTTGTATATCAGATATAATTGAAATTTGAAAAACAGTTCTTATAATGCTTAATATTTCCTTGATAAAAGATAAATTAATTATATGTATAAGGCCCTCAGAGAGCCATTGCTAATTCTTTGGCCACTGACAGCGGGCATTATTTTTTAGAATAAGAAGCTCTAATGGCAAGATTATCCCTATCTCCATGTAGAAAAGAATCCTCTTAAAAATTCATGGATCCAGGTGCTGATCTGAATAGTCTCAAACATCTAATCACTTGTTCATTATTCTATCTCTGAGATTTACTCAAATTGAAATCAAACTCCACCCATAAATTCTTTGGCCTCCCTAACAGCTGTTTGCTTGGCCACCTACACAAGTGATATCTGTAACATCTGTGTTAAAGATAGTCCTTGTAAAATTATGAAGGCCAACTCTTTCTCACTTCCAACTTGTCTTATACTGATGCTGGGCTGGTTTTCAACACAGAGCCCACATGAGGAACTATTGTTAATGTCCAATAGTTCCTCTGATTTCCAAATTTTGCACAAATGGTCAAAACTGATTTGGAAGTGTTAATAAACTATTCACAAAGACTGTTACAAATGAACGTGGCAAACCTTTAACAGTAGCTTCTGTGCAAAACTCTTGAGTAACTCCCAATTTCCTCAAATTTTTGCCAGGAAAGTTGTTCAGCGCTTAGTTGCGTGTCTTGTGTAACAACAGGCAGCGTGTCTTTAGAGAAAGTGCCTCTTATCTGTACTTAAAAAATTCATTTTGCATTAAGTGTTTAACCAAATAAAAACACACTCCTCTGAAAATAACTGTAAAGCAGTCAATAAGGAACCACGGGTGTCCAGGATGACAGTCATGTGTCCTGAAACACACGCGTGTGCACATCCATATTGGTTTCTACTTGCAATGAAACTGCTGACATGGCGCTCATAAAAAATATTCTTTTCTTGTGTCTAAGCAAACCATGAAGTCGGACAGTAACACACCTGCATCGTAGAAACTGTCCAGCACTGATGTTTCCCCGAAGTCCAGCCTTCCGAAAGTGACGGTGGTGAGCAGCGCGCTCTCCGCGTCGCAGGCTCTCTGCAGGCACTGCAACGCTCCAGACTCGGGGCTGCTCGCCATCACCGCCTTCAGCCCGTCGTTCAGGACGTACACCACTCGCAAGGAGCGTTGTTTGGCAGGCGGGCAAGGGCTGAACACCTCGCCCCTCTCCCGGTCCCTGTCCCGCTCCAGCACGCACACCGCCGGGGTGTGTTCACCCACCATGTCGGTGACCTGCGCGCTCTGCCCGGTCTCCATAGCGAAAATATATGAAGTGACTCTGCTTTATTGACTTCCTTCCCCGTCCACTTGCTGTCCACTTCTCCGCCCTCTTTATTCTGTCTGCTCCGCCGTCTTGTCCTCCCCTCGCTCACTGGTTGCGCACCTGTCGAGGCTGAGTTGGTCCTCCCGCATCTCCGCCTCATTAACTCAAATCAGCTGCCGATTATCTCGCACCACGACGTCTGCTTTGCCCAGACTGGATCCGACCAGATTACGGAGATGAAGTGGAGACACAGGTCTGAAAAAATACAAACAACAACTAAAAGTGAAACTGTTGTTCTTTAGTTGGCGGTTATGCCTGGATTAGAGTTCCCAACGGGGGATCGCTGACAAACAGCTCCTGGCCAAGTCTGAAACGTTATCGCTATGTGTCCAGCTGTCTATATATATAACCGTGTCGTTCTGGTCCCTTCCGCGCACAGCAGCCAAGTTATTATCAGCACTTTTCCAGCAGCAAAGAAGAGGTCTGAAGTGATTTTATGTCAAATAATTTATTAACCTGAATATTTCTAATCTGACATGTTCTCTCTTCCTCTGAAATCTGTAGCCAGCTGTTGGGAGGGGGTAACAGACAACAATCCTACAGACAAAAGAGGCTGCTCTGGCAAATGGACGACTACTCTCCATTATTACGCACTGGTGTCACCTGGCAATACTGCACTGGGTGACACATTAGCCATTTATCACACCCTGACAGAAGAGAGACTGCAGATCCAAGTTCCGAAAATGGGTGCAAACTTGTCCTGAGTACTTTGATAGTATCAATGTTCCCAATAATACTTTCATCCCCATCATTTTAACTGAAATGTTTGTGGAAAAGTCTTTCTCTTTGTTCAACAGAAAAACTATCAACTTGTTAACCCGCAATATAAAAAGATTAAACATATCAATTCTATTCTATTCTATTTTACATTCATTTAGAATACATATAACTCTTAACAAATCCTTGAAAGAATTGTTTATTTAACAACCCTCAGTCATCTTATTATAATCCCACAGTAACTCAAGTGGTTACAAATATCATTCATTTCAACTTTTTTTTTCAGGAACCGAAGTTTTTGAGGAGCTCCTTGAAAAATCCACGTGACATTTAAGTTAGTGAGGAGGCGCTTATTTTTATTTAACAGCAGTCATTTAAAAATAATCCCTTTGCCCACATTTTCATCCAGTATGTGCTCTCTGTTATATCTCTTTATGGTCTCAGCCTTTCACAAAATAAAACGGTAGTGTTCAGAGGTGTCAAGTAGTGAAGGACAAATACTTTACCTTACTTAGGTAGAAATGTGGGGTATTTATACTTTACTTGAGTAATCATTTTTCCAATTAGTTCCACTTTTACTTGTTAGATTTTTTATCAAACTACTGTACTTTCTTAGCCTGGCTAACGCGACTAAAATTTCGCAAGCAGCAATATAGTCGTGATAGCCAGGCTAGTACTTTCTACTTCTTACATCTTTAAAATGGCCAAGTTACTACTATTTTATTTCAGTTCATTTTCACTCTGGCTTGTTATCGTTAAAGCAAAGAAAACACACACACACAACCGCTATGCAGATTAATTGTGTCTTAAGCATATAATGAATGCAATTGGATGAGCAGTTTACTGCTCCAAAACCCTATTGGTTACACAATCCAGGCCCGGACTGGCCCACCTGAGGAGCGGGATGATTCCTGTGGCCAGACCAGCTGGTTTGCACCAGAACAGAATAGGAGTGAATCACAGAGGCAGAGGAACGTAGTGGTATCACATCAGTGTACAACCCAAACTTCACGACAGTCCAGCAGAGATGTAGCTGCTACAGACTTATTAACATTAGTATTTTACTATTAATGTAACAACAAAAGATTAACGTGACAGTGCGTAAGCTTTTGTCGGTAATGTAATTTTTTTCTAACATCACTTTACATTTATTCCTTAAGTAGTTTTGAAGCCAGTATTTTTGATCAAGTAAAAAGCTTGAGATCATACTTCAACTTCTACGGAAGTATTTTTAAACCCTGATATCTTTCTACTTGAGTAATGAATGTGAATACTTTTGACATTCATGGTGGTGATTTGGAAAAAACATTTTTGTGTTACAGTACAGCATGTGGCCACTTGGTGGTGACCATGGAGTGTGTACGAGATGCTGCCACTGGGCCTGAAACAAAGCCAAACATACTCAGCGTACAGCAACAGCCAGATATCAACATAAGTCTGCTGCAAAGCTGTGGATGATTTCACTATGGTAACCCTCAGTTCTGATAGTGTATGGCATGCAGTGTTAACCATTAAAACAACAGTCTTCAGATCTTATGACTCTGGTTTGGCAGCATTGATGGTAAACGTGTGGTCAGTACTTTGCATTTCACTTATATACTTAAAAGGTCAAGTGTTCATGTTCAGTAGTAAAAAATAAAATCTCAGGGTGTGACGACCGAATGAAATACTTCTGCTTCCCAGATATTATGCTAATAAACTAGGCCACATCATAGCCGCTGTATTCTGCATTAATACATTGTTTACGCCTGTTGTTTGACATGAAATACATTACCTTTGCAGAAATTGTGCTGTGCTTTCCATAAATATTGAAAGTTCTCCTTTTGTTCATACAGACCTTTAGTGACCTGAGAGCATTTTTATTGTACGTATCTGCTAATTGTATATGATTAATACATTAAGAAAGAGTAATCCAGAGAATTGTCCCCTCCTTACAACATGTGCTGGGTCCAAGCCAAGTTACATTTCCCAAACCGCCTGTTATTAAAGAAAAAAAGAGGCACAATAATACAGTACATAATAGTATCTTTATTACACTGAAATATAAAAGTATATAGATTTATCACTATCCTGGAGAGAAAGGACCAAGTCAAGAAAACAACTTGTAGCCTCAGTTGTAGCAGTTTTCTTTTTGTCATACGAAAGACAGAAAGAAAAGAGAAGAAATAAAGATTCGGAATCAAAAACAGGAAGGCCACAGTGACGGGTTGCCATAGATTCTGTGCACATATAAGGAAGGGAGGCAAACAGCCACACATGCTGCCACACAAGCACACACGCACATTTAATCTTCCTTCACCAGTAAGGACCTGCCACTTCATTCCATCAACACAGCCTTTCAAGTAACCTTTGACCTGCAGCAGAACCATGAGGTGGGCATCAATCTTGGTTTAATCAGTCATTTACATTTCTAGGGTTCTATGCCACCAGCAGATGTGTAGGTTAAGCTTTCTGGAGGTGGGTTATTAAGGTAAAGTGCAAAATTATGCACAGAGGGATTGCCAATGACAAATAAAGGTGTGTGCGCATGTATTTTAAACTTTCAGCCATAGCAGAAATCTGTTTTCTTTAAAATGTGCTTTAATGGAAAGGGGTTTCTCGACCGTTGCATTGAATTACTTCTAATTTGTTCTGTAAAACGACAGTAAAACTAAGTAATAGAATCAAAAACCCTTACAACCATTTCACCAGAGGTAACACTTTTCCTTTAACTGCCGAGTCGCAGAGCTTCGTTACATTTAGTTTGTGTTTGCTGAGTTTAATTGGTCCTCAGTTAGAATCCGTGCTTGGACCCATTCCTGTTAGTCTGGAGAGGTAACACCATCTTTAACCGTCCTTGACTGCTATAGTGGATTTACGAGACATCTGCAGGTCCCATATCCAACAGACAAATGGGATTAAAGCATGAAAGAGCAAAGTGGATCAGAAAGAATGAATGACATACCGCCATTGTGTCAGGTTTTTCTTAATTTGGAGAGCGGTCTTATCTTTTCATGTCCATTGCACCTTGGGCCGTTGTCTGAGAGAATGATCAGCCTTAATGCCTCTTAAATAGGACAACTTTCAACATAATGTCCACTTATCTTCAATACGAAATGAGGAATAACTTAAAAACATCATCCCATGCCACACATTTCGCTGCAAACTATATCGCTCCTTAATTTCCTGAACAAGGACTGTAAGCTATAAATCACATTTATGTGGAGATTATCTAATTTCTCTTCATTTTTGTGCCTGTGCAACCTCCAAAACTTCTGATTGTTAAACTGTTAAGAGGTTATACCTCGGTGATGAGTGGTGACTTTATCTCAGGTAACTCTGTCATTGGAGAACGTTTACATCTAGTTTATTTACAGATTATAAAACATTTCCGGAGCTGGTTAGCTGGGTTTAATGACATGTTTTTCCCCACAGATCTTCTCCTTTAAATAGCACCTACAGTCACATCAGACGTTTCAACTGTTAAGGAGAATTCTGATCTTTGAAGTCGTTTCCTCTTTGAGATGTGGCCAATTTAAAATGTCACATTGAAATACTGGTTTGACTCAAAATAACATTCAGAATCATTGGCATTTTACCTTAAAACGGAGAATTATTTTTTATAACAGGAGTAAATACAAAAATATTCCCTGCCAGTCTAACCTCTATGTCTATATTGGGGATGCTACTTGTCAACGGATGTTGACCAATCAATACAGACCCGTCACCATGGTAACGACTTGCCATTCATTGCCTAGCTTATATAACTATTTTTACCAAGTTGTCAGGTAGTTTTGCACAGAACTAAAGTCTCCCTATGTTCACCATTTCCACAGGAAGCAGTAGATGATTCATGTTGGTCAGCTGATGTCTGAAAAAGCAGCGGCTGTTTGGCTACGTTGTTTTTCTAAAGGACAACACAAAGTTCAGATGACTTTTAAACAAGATTGACCCTGTCTCCTTGTATAAACAGATCCAGATATGTGCATGCATAAACAAGGCCTGCGCTTTGTCGTTGGTCCCTCTGACACAGTTTCTATAATATATTTATAAAAAAAGAAAAAAGCTTCCAGCTTATGGCACCAGTGAAAAGCTGGGACTAGAGCCGAGCCGGTTTGTAAGGAAATCTCTCGCTGGATCTTTATTTGTGATCTGGCTCTCCTGCTGTAAAATATAGCTTCAGAAGATTTCCTGCAGTGAAAGTGCAGCTCTTTGTGCATTTTCACAAATTTCCCCACTTAGAACCTTGAACGGTAAAGTCCCCAAGTAGCTGGAAAACAAGGAACACACACACGCATGCACGCACGCACACACGCACACACACACACATAGGTGAAGGCCGCAGAGTGGACACAGAACAGCACAGAGGTCATCTGAACCGACCGAGCTACAGAGGTCGATGTTTTCCTTGACTCTCAGAAAAAAGTACCGACAAGGTCACCACGGCTCTGTGTCCTTGTTCTGTTACCGTGGCAATGCGTGGCAACAACGCCGCGGTCAGTCAGTACCAGTGGCACAGCAAGCTCCAACAAAATAGCAGTTAACTGAACAGAGAAACCTCATAAGGAGAGAAATCAAGAAGTAAACACAGGATAATAAGGCGGCGCTGGGAGGAGGGGGGGCAGGCAGATTCCATGGTGCAGAAGTGTTGCTGTTCGTGATGACCGTTTGGCACAAACTTTGTTTTTGGCTGAAGTGTCAAAACCAACAGTGACAATGTTTTCAAATGGTGGCCTCAGGTGTGATCATAGTGGGCCAATAAGGATGCAATGGTCCTCATTTGGACAGGCTCTTCTTTATGTGCTCAATTTCCACCTGCAACACAAAGAAATGATGAGTTCTCTGGTTTACATCTCATTTGGGGCTGGGCGATATGAACCAATTTTTATTTCTCGAAATTTTTTTCCTTAATCACGATATATGATAAATGTACAATACTTTGTCAAGTAAACAAAGAGACTGTTCCAATTCCTATTTATGGCCCAGAGTGCTAAATGTACTTTTATCATGGATGAAAAGCCAATGTGCATTAAAATATTTGACTGAAATTAAAGTATATGTGTATTAGAATAATAAATACTTTTCAATGACCATAACAACAATACTACTGTGCAAAATGCTAAAAATTTTCAGAGACATTTTCTAACCATATAAACGATATTCTCTCATTATATATCTTGTGTGACAAAGTCTTGATATATTCTAAAATCTCGATATATTGCCCAGCTCTAGCCTCATAATAATATTAAAATAATACTAGTAGTATTTGTAATGAAGATGTAATATTATAATCAGTGTTTTTTTCTGTAATAATGCCTGTTTATTGCCATAAACACATGAAAAGGCTCACCTGTAAACTAACACGCATCTTTTTCTCCTCGTCCAGTGCGTTGGACAGCTGCTTCATCTCCTGCCTGAAACAAACCAACACAAAAAGCTTGTTATGCCCAGGTGAAAAGAAAAAAAAAACGACAGACAAATATCAGCTAATGAGACACACAGCTCACCTGTGCTGGCTCTTCAGCAGGTCTATGGAGGCTCTCAGGTCTCTGAGCTGGTTCCTGAGTTCCTCCAATGTCGGGGGGGTCAGCGGTGAGTGCCGGAGCTCGGGGGAGGGGGACGGGGAGACGGGCCGATGGCTGGAGTTTGGTGGGGTCAGGGTGGAGGGCTTGGGAAGCGGAGCTTTACTGTCAGGTACCTAACACAGACAGATCAGTGAATCGGCATGCTTAAAGATTTTTTTTTTGTATCTTAACATAAAATAACATATGCTACATGTATTTTGAACACATTACATTAAAAAAAATCATATAAAATCAAATGCATATCAATGATGGAGAGATAAAAACTTATCAAGACCTTCACCATATGTATGACAAAGTAGATGGTACAAATAACAGCACATAGATAATATGAAAAATAAAATGTAGTAATGAAAAGTAAAAAGTAGTAATGAAGTAATGACATATGAAAAGTAATGAAACTCAATAATTAAGCAATTCATCAAAGGACACAGATTATAATGGCAACAGAGTAGCAGAAATTAGCTCTGTTTCCTTTTGGTATCCTGGTTTTCTTTTGCAGCACAACTGCAACCTAAATAAACATTAGTTTACAATTTCAATAACAAAAGCCCAACTAGAGTCAGAGTATGCTGGGATCTAGCTATATAGCCTGGAACTCTAGTGACATTTATTCATCTGAGGAGCCAAGTTGGAACAAAAAAAGATGCAAAAGAGTGATAAAATGCCTGAATGTGTGCTTGGCTCATAAGCATGTTGTTGTGTAATTTGGCGCCCCCTGCTGAGAGAAATAAACAGTGCAAAAGTGGTGCAACCGTCTTACAGGGATCATGGGAATTCCTTTTCTCAGGGAGACCTCCACAGGTCTAACAGACACCGATTCATGCTCATCCTTTCCTCTGTCCTTCCCCTTCCTGTCCTCCACCGTCGAAGACTCCAGGTCTGTACTGGTCAAAGCCGACTGCCAGGGAGACAAATGTGTTTACATATTACTGCTGATCAGAGAGCAGGCGAATGAAGCATCCAACACCACTGAGGATTTTACATGACTGCCAAGGCTCCACAACTGCAAGAAATCAGGCATGTGATGGAGATTAAAAAGAAAAATGTATTATTTTCACCAATATAATATTCTTACTTACTCTTCTTATTCTTCTGTGCAAAGTATCTGAGACTGTTACTGGAATAACACGTTTACAGCAGAGATGTTCTGATACCATTTTTTCCTTCCGATACAGATTCCGACACTTGTGCTATAGGCATCGGCCGATATCAAGTACTGATAACACTGTATTGTAAAACAAATGTCACATAACACCTGTATGGCTGTGATATGATTAGCATTGTGACGAGGCCTGGCTCAGGTTAAACGTTTTGTAAAACATGAATGATCACAGCAAACTGAAGCCATCTTCAAATGCAGTCTTGCTGGTGGGAGAATCCAGTGTGAAATACTGCCACACCGCTGACATCATTACTATCGTCTGCACAGTGCAACCTTTTTAAGAACAATGAAGAAGAACTGTGTCAGAGCTAATAGAGCCAATCAGTAATAGATACTTATTTGCATAATTATGTGGCATCGAATTGGTGTCTGAACTCCAGTACTCGCTGATACCAATACCGTAATTTGGGGCAGTATCTGAGGCATTTCCGATACTGGTATCGGTATTGGAAAAACTCCAGGTGAAAATTAGCTTAGCATTAGCATTTTTGTACATAAACAAAACAAGATTTTGATGAAAGAGCACAATGCAGACAAATGAACCTCTTAGCTATATCACCACACTGACGACTGCTTTAAACTAATGCGTAAGTAAGATCTTGCTATTGTAGTTAGCTGAGGTGGAGCATAATGATTGCAAATCATTTTTATGACTGATCAGTCTGATAATCATCTTCTAAATGAATCAACTGTTTTTTAGCTTGTAGTACTGATAGGTAGTAGTGATTGATTAAAGAAAAATAAATTCCAGGGGATTAATAAATGAAAACAGTTACAGTACAAGAATGAAAAGAAAAGGCATCAAACATATAGGGATATGAATTATGCAATTGTGGGCATTTTTGCAAGTAGAATCTTTTTCTGCCAGTTGGTGAACTAAATAGACCCCACACTGCATCGCATTGTCACGTTCCATAGGTAACTGTCACCATTCTGCAGGCTGCAATTATTTTAGAAAATCCTGCAGGTAGCTCTTTTGTGCAAGTTCAAATACAGCAGGTTAGAATGAATATATCTTGTGATGATAAATGTCACGTGTTGCTTTTTACATATCTGTTCCTGTGATTCTCTTGCAGGGCGATATGCGGGACTGTGTGTTGGCATCAGAGTGACGGCACACTCACCGGTGCGATGATCTGCGAGCGTGGCCTGCGGTCTGTGACTCGGGGCCGCGACGCCGTCGGGTGACTCAGTTTCTCCGTGGACGAGACGACTACATCCAGATCCAAATCTGCACAAACAGAAAAACAACACATTCAAAATCCAGCAGAAATGAAAGCGAGAGAGAGAGAGTTCTGACTCTCATTGGTTGATGCACCGGTCAGCCAAACTCACCGGTGTCATGTGACCTATCAGGGGTGGAATCTGGTGTCGAAGCCCCGCCCTCAGACTTGGGGCTTTCACACCTGAACAGGTAAACCATACAACGTTAGTCCCAGTACGCTCTGGGAAGTATGGGGGTTTTCACGTTGTTGTGTGTTTGTATGTACTGACGTTAGTGTCGGCGGCCTCTCGGGACGCCGTGGGGGATTAGACAAAGAGGCGGAGCTTGACTTTGGGGGGAGGGGCTTCTTGGGGAGGAGAGATGGGAGGAAGGGCTTAGGGATGTCTCCGACTTTCACCTCGTCACCTACAAACAAACAAACTCGTGGAGTCAAATCGAAGCCCTAAAACAGGCTTGGAGGGGAGATGAGGGAAATGCAGCTGCAGCAGCAACATCAGTCAAACGTGACCTTTGCAGACGGGGAAAAAAACGGAAGCAGAAGGGTGAAACCATGAAGAGGAAAGGTTTAAAGATGCTGGAGGCTGCAGGAAAAAAGAAAAAAAAAGCATACAGTAACTGGGCCACAGAGTACAAAGAGGATTAAAGCAGTCAGCAAGGTGGTGGAAGCGGTGTGTCCTTTACGAGATTTCATTTCTACCGAAACACGAGCCAAGCAATGAAACACAGTTCGTCTATTCTTAGAAGACCAATCGAATACATCGCATTTCAACTAAATCCTGAACGCTGCATCGTGTTTCGTAACAAGAAAGAGTGATCTAATCCCAGAGTTGGATTTACATTTGTTTTAAATATATTAATGCTCCTATTCAATCTGACTTTTACACGTTTCATATTACTCTGAATTATGCCTCCTGTATTTCACGGAGTAAAAAAAAGTTTACAACCAGCCACAATCACGAGGTTTTTCTTTATTTTTCTCTATTTTTATTATCTTTCTGCATCTGACTTCCACAATATGGTTGATTTTCTAACCAGGCCTCATATGTGTGTGATATTTCATTCACCGAATGCTGGTAGGATGTTTATCGACGCATCATTTATCACAGTGCAGACTCACTTCTGTCCTGAGGCCGTTCAGAGAATTTATCTTATTCATGACTGCCTCCTTATATCATCTACAATCCTGATATATCGTGCCGACTTCCTCACGCGGCATCTTCCCTGTGAGTCAGACCTTCAGATGGAGATGTGATCCTGAATGAAGGAGAAGCTCCTGCTGCACAGATGATGCTTCAGCAGGATGCTGCAGTTTATATTAATGTTTACACAATGGAACCACGCGAAAGCTTGTTTTAAATGCATGACAGTAGATGGGAGTAATTATGTTTTGCTGCAGAACTGAAGCTTGATCCCCCCCCCCCCCCCTATTTTTTTAATTAGCTTCCTGAAAGAAAATTCATTAAAAAAAAGCTGCCTGCTTTGTGTTGCTGTTATATAAAAGCGCCACTGTGAAAACAAGGGGAAGCGGTCTGTCTTGTACCAGCTATGCAGTCGGTGCCAGCGTTCACTGAGATTGAAACCACACCAGCCGTAGCTTCCTGGTGCCGACACACACTCTTAATCAAAGCTTTGTTATCTTGCGCTCAAAAGGAAGGAAACATGCTGCAAACAAGGTTTCTGCTGCCCGTGCCCCTGACAGAACGCTAATCCCCTGCCTTTGTGCTGTGGTGCAGCAGCTTAAATTTTCCAGTTTGATTCTTGTTAACATGTTATAATAAAGCAGGTTGGTTAGTGATCAGGGGGAAAACAGCAGCAAGACGCTTAAAAAGCAGGTCCAGAGACGTGAAACTGGCCCGGAGTTTACCTCGGTCCTGGTCTCTCTGGGGCAGATGCTCAGGCCGCTCAGGAGGAACCTTCTTGGCTTCGGATTTTTTCTCTACAGATTAAAGTTGACATGTTTCTGGTGTTTGATTTCCCAAGTCCCCCTTTTTTCTTAAACTACAAGTGCAGGATGGGAGAAGTGAGCCGTTACCTGTGCTGTGTTTGGCTGATGGCGCGCTAGGAGGAGGTGGTTTCTTTGGTCTCTGGAAACACAAATCACAAAAAGGTTTTACACATCTGACACAGACTGCTTCTTCATGCACGTTGAGATGCCACAATTACCTCCTTCTCAACTTCTAGCAGCTTGACAAAGTTGTCTGGGAAGACGCCTTGCCTCCCACTGATCTCCCCCATCCACCAGCCTGCGTCAGCGCATTCCTGAGGAGAACAGTTTACATGTGTGATAAGTGCTTTCAGTATGAACGACTGCAAACGCAAAGTACTCGGCAGCTTCTCTCACCTTGGTGATGATGTTGATGATCTCGCCTTCTTTGAGAGACAGCTCGTCTTCATTTTGTGCTTCGTATGGAAAGAGGACTTTACACTGCTCCCGCCCTGCCGGTCATTAAACCAAAAACACACTGAGCAAAACTACACAACAAATGCGAACGACAACAGAGTGGAGGGTTTGGAAAAGCGACACAATCAAATTGACTTATTTCTTACAACTTTTAAAGGTCATAAAGATTCTCACATGTGAGTAATACACCTCAAATTCAAACCTCAAAAAGAGATTTTTTTCTCATGACCTGAAGCTATTGTTGCCCAATAGCATTTCAAGGCTGAAAACTGCATGACACAACTTTGGTTTCCAGCCTTGACGCACACGATGCATCAAAGTTCTGCTTTATGCTGTGATGTTACAGCAGCGAGTGGATATTAACACTGGCCATTTCGAAAGCACAATGGATGATTTATCAAAGACCAGCAAGATGATGTTGTCAGTAGAAAAGAAAGAAAATGCATGGTCACCTCCAAGCTTCCTCTTTGTCTTAGGGACGCCTAACAATAACTAATATAGGCCTTAACCAATCCTTAACCTTCCTTAACCAATAGGAAGAATGCACAGGGAGAAAATAAGAAGCCCAAGAATATAACCTTGAGGCACTCCACATTTGAGAGGATCAGGAGAGGATTAAGCAGCTCCCGCGTGGACACAAAAGGGTTTATCTGTCAAGTCGTACCTACACCACCCTAAAGCACCAACCTGAAACCCAGCCAGGACCAAAACAACACACTGAGTAGAGTATGCGGCTAAAAGTGCAGACTCAGTACTTTACCAGGTTTTCTTACTGAAAAAAGAAAGAAATTGGCTCATCTAAGGTCTAAGAATGATTTCAGCAGGTAATAAAAGCATTTTCTCCAGAACGTTAAAGATCTTAATCTGAAAACACCGAGAAGACCTCTCAAATCAGTGTTGTAATCCTGTTTAAAACATAGTTAGGACCCTATTTGCCAAGCTACCACCTAGAATATTAGTATATATGGTGTCAAGGTGGCGAAAAATTTGAGAGACTTGGCTGAATTGGATCACTCAGAAATTGACACTATTCTATATACTGTAAAAATGAATGGTGGTTTTTCATGCAATTCCCACCATAATTTGGAACAATATTCACATTTTCTTCCTGTTTTTTTCTCTCTCTCTACTGAAAAGCTTTTTCCATCCAGTTTGAAAAATCTTTTCTTAAACATATACACTCCCATGAGGAAGTTTTTCTGAATAGCCAACAATATTACAACACTGTTTTGATTAGGAACAATGGTGCATCAGAATGAAAGGAAACTTGCATGAATCAAAGGAAAAGATAAAGAAAATGGTTAATAAGATGAAGGCCAAGTTTCTGCCTGTTTTAATCATAAACCTTTCAGGCTTTATTTTGTATCAGTAGTTACTTTTTAAATGAAAACATAACTGAATCTTCACACCTCTGGCTTTGTTGTCGGGTTCAGTCTTCATACTTTCAGCTGCAACACTAGATTTCCCCTCGTTGACCTGAAAGACAGACAGAGTACAAATAATCTTTAGTGGTACATACAGTACAGTAGTAGGGAGGCCCGAATCCAGTCCTGCAGAGCTACTGTCATGCGACTTTTAAATTAATCTCTTCTCAAACACACTGGATGTCATTCAGCTCCCCAAAGGCTCCTTAACACTAGGAGCGCCACGTTCTAAACATCCCGAGTAGCACCGCCAGTGGTCATTTAACCACAACATAAGTTACTCACGATACAGCTGCTGCATAGCTGAATATTGACAAAATCCTAACATACTATGGGCAGGTTAACATATTAATACTGATAATATGTAAAGCAGGGATCATAGAAGTCTGGAATCCGGTCCGGATCCGGACTCCGAGACACATCAGTCCGGACTCAGCCCAACCTACAATACGTTTTGAATTACAAAGTGCTATTATCCTAAGTATTTTTTTAAAATAAATCTTCCATAGATAAGTAAATTAATGGTTTATACTGTGAAATGAAGTATCCGTGGATATTATTCAGTTATTATTCAGTTTGTGCTGTCTCGTCATACAGCACTGTCTGAGTGGTGACAGCCACCTGCCTGCTGTCTGAAGCAGTCTCCCAGAGTGGCTCTGTGGCGATTTAGATGTGTTAAACTGCTAGTAAATATTGATGTGTTAAGTAAGCAGGTAAAACTATAGACAACAATAATCTAATAAAAGTCCTAAAATATCAGGTTCAGCCGCTTAGTTTTTAATACACTAATTAGCATGATAATGTGACTCACGGTCAAAAGACAGTTGTGGTGTGTTTGAAGAGGAATGCATCAAGTTGCAGGATTGTAGCGCTGCAGGAGTGGACGGGGCACCCCTGCACTACAGTATCAACAGGATGATTATGTTTGTGGCTCTCTGACCTAGTTTCACTCAGCTACAGTTGGTGCGGAGGTGCAAAATGATGACTGCACTCAGTCGGAGCATACCTACAGCTGCCACTCAGCACTCTGCCATAAACTGAAGCTGGATAAATTATATAAGCTAGTTCTATATAGCCTGGCATTGACAAATGTAATTCTGGCACATCCTCGGTTAATATACAGTAGGCGATTCAGCTGAATGGAGATAAATCAGGACTTAAAAACTGACAGCTTTTTATTTATGTTCATCATTTAAAACCTAATCCATGTTACTGATGTTGCTGTAGTTCAGGGATGCCGCTCACCCTGCGCATCATGCAAGCCTGATAGTGGCACAGATTAAATCTAATCCCTGCATACCTAAAGTTACACATTTTACAGCTTTCTGGACTACTAAGTGTGATCCAGTGTTGTTGATTATTTAAAAACGGGATGGTACAGATTGCCGGGAGCTGCAACCACAAAAACAAAAAACAAATATACCTGAAATCTATTCTATTAGGTGTAGCATCAGGCCCACTGCCTCCTTAACTTCCAGCGAATCATGGACTTGAAATGATTCTTGTTATTGATCGCTGCACAGATTGAGAGTCTGCTATGTTCAATGAAACTCTGTAAGTGTCACTGCTACAGTAACAACGTTTTTTTTGTTTTTCAACTGATTCTATAACCACGGTAACAATTTTTACATGACAGTTTCAGCCAATATGTCACACTCTGTTAACGTACTAACTTTGTTGCCCAGATATAAACAGTACAAAACTAAATATATTGATAATCATTTACAGCTCATGGTCTACAGTAAAAATCTAACTTTTTCTCAAAAATGAACCCCAAATATCACAGAACACGCATTTACATTTTATTTGTTAAATCTTCTTTAGTTATTAGATTAGATTTATTAGGGGGCAGTTGTGCATGAGGCCCCCCAATAGCTAGCAGCGGCCCCGTTTGTCATGGTTAAAACTCGTTGAAAGGTTTTCAGATTTTTCAGTCACCCCTGAATGGCATTAAGGAAACTAAAACAGAACTAACAGGTCTGTACCGGTTGAGCTGCTGTAATGCAGGGGGTTCAGGGTAGCCATGTTGAAGATTTCCGTGTTGAGGAATCTTGTCTGGTATTCCATATCAGAAATCTAGCTAGATATTCCAACTGAAATGCTACAAATATTTCACAATAAATCCTGAAGTGTTCCTCAACCCAGTGGTCTTTACTGGTAACATAATTACTATGAAATCAGGGGTCAAAATGAGCAAAATCAAAAGTTTAAGAAAATCAAATCATCCCTATTCCCCAGTAATCCGCACCAAACTCCTCTGCGATGAGATCAGATTTAGCCCAGAAAGCACCGAGTCAACTCTCCAGCAAAGTGTGCATTTCAGTGTTTGAGTCTGACATTAAAGCAGCCGTTGTTTCTCGGCTGGAGTGGATCCCTCCATGGTGTTTGTGGAACCAGGGTGGCTCTTCCACAGGAAAACACACACATTTACAACACGCAGTCTGTCTGAACACACACAGCTCTGTTCTGTTCAGACTCCCACTCCACATTTCCTCCCTCCCTCGCTCTCTCCTCCCCTCCCTAATGAGACCCATGTGGAGCCACAAGGTTTGAGGCATCACTTCAGTGTCTCAGAAAGGTTTACAAGTCCGAATTCTCACATGCTGTCCAGCATTGAATGACCAATAGGAATCAACTTTTGAAGACCAGAATGGGTATGTAGAAGGACTCACACAGTTAGCAGCTCATACATATTTTTTGCAGTAGGAGAAACGACGGATTCATTTGTGCAAAATTATAAACACAAGAATCCCAAATCCAGCTGTCAACACAAGCATATTATTCTGGTCATATTCCAGCTCAAATTTGACTAAATGTAATGCAGAAGCAGTGCAAACGAACACATTACACAGGGAAGTAGATGGTAAACCAAGCGAACTATTACACAGGATAGAAATGCTGCAGGGTGTTAGACGAGCCCTCTGCTTGCAATCTTTTTGCAAGAGAAATGTGACAAATGCAATCAACCATAGGCGAGTGCAGCCTGTGGGTTGTGTGAGGGGTTTTTTTAACATTCATGGAAGGAATCTTGAGCATTTATAACTTTTCTGATCGACCTTTGTTTTTTTTTAAATTGTTCTTTTTATGAATTCCTTTAATAGGTCACGTTTTTAATTAAAGAGTGACATTTTCAACTAATGGTTTAGGTCACTGTTGATTTAGATCAAGGTCTGAATCAAGGTTTTCTTGTTTTATTTTTATGTAGTCTTGTATGGGGTAAACAAAGATACATAGAAGATGGTGAGAAAAACAAACTTAAACTATGATTTAATTTGCTGTTAGTCATTTCATGCCCACCAGCCTCTGCAGCCCCAACGCAACACGTTTATCTGCAAATGTGGCAGAGTTTGTACATGAAGGTTAACGGAGATAAGGGGCATTCGTGTCCTTGGTTCAAGAAATCTATGCACAAGGTACTGTAGCAGAGATGCAATTTTCGAATTTAGAGAACTGCTTTTTAAAAAAGGTGCGTTTCTGACTCCCAAAATGTCATTGTTGATAAAATAATAGAAAAAGTTTATCAGATATACCTAAACTCATCTCCATGCGAACATGGCTTTAGAAATGAAATGAATTTTTAACGATAAACCAGGAGGCGATTAGCTTAACATACAGGGTTAAACAGCTAGGAATTCTCACTGACATGACTCTAAAAGCTACTTCTGTTTTCTACACTGTTTCTTTCTGTTTTCTAAACTCATCCCAACATCATCCTTGACTTGCTGACTTTCACATTACAATCATTATTTTTCCTAAAAGGTATGACAAATAAAAGCACATTCATATAATTAAAATTAGTCCTTACATCCTACAGTCCTTCCTCATTCAGAGGAACAGGGAGTGCTTCATATATTCTGATCAGCTGTTTTAAGATAAAATAACACCAGTAAAGAGCACCAGATACTAACAATTTTATATTAGTCACTACAGTACAAAGAGGAAAACAAAAACCCCATTGTAGCAATTTTCTGTCTCTTGCCCGACAGGAGGCAAATACAAGCACAAAAGTAGTCTAAATCCTAATTACCAGCCAAAAAATAGCTATTTGTTTATGTGTGCTTCACCCATGGAACATCTGACCTTTTACTTCTTTTATAAAGTTGATGTGGCTTGGAGTGAATCAGCCGGACGGAGAAGCTCCTCTGTCACGTCCTCCTGGGTCTCATTAGGGAGCAGAGAGACTCATCTCACCATAAAGCAGTATAACAGCCTCCCACTCAGCAGGAGAGGCGCACAAACATCCTTTAGACACACACGTCTGCAGGAGCCACAGGAAGTGGCACGCAGGTTTAAAACCCTCATGACTAAACTTTTTCTTTACGTTTATCGAATATGGACTCCAAGAGGAAAGGTGTTGCTTTCGGGTGAAGACGGTGTTGTAAGATATTCCAGTTTGCAA
Source organism: Craterocephalus eyresii (assembly GCA_037177035.1). Taxonomy (NCBI): domain Eukaryota; kingdom Metazoa; phylum Chordata; class Actinopteri; order Atheriniformes; family Atherinidae; genus Craterocephalus; species Craterocephalus eyresii. The sequence goes on along the minus strand of JBBBVT010000019.1, from coordinate 2,916,705 downwards.
CACTTGCAAAGGGCAGAAGTTTATATAAGTTGATAAAACTGAGCCTTAAATACAATACAAATGACAGAAAACGTCTAATATCATCACTTGACGAACAACATTGTCCCTGTAATTTCTCACATTTCTGCATCACATTTACAACCTTGGCTCATTTAGTCACAAAACATATTTAAAATGTCTTTTTTTAATGTTACAAATCTGTATCTGCAAATATTCACCTGAAACTTTTTAAGTAAGCAGTGACGCGCAAAGATCAAGCAAAATAAGGGTAAACAACCTTTTTAATTTCATATCCGTACAGTTGACTATACTCAGCCTAAACCATTAAACACAAAACATCTTCCCTTCAATAAATATTTCTTCAGAGATAGCCAGGAAACATTTACAAAACCTGCCACGCAGACTCATCACCATAAAACCACTCTTACTAAATCTGAAACCCATGAGTTTCCTTTAAAGCACTGATAATTCTGCTTAATCTTAAAATGAGGAAGACAGTTCAAGAAGCAGAAATAAAATAAAGTAAGAGGATGACTAAAAAAACACAGATAAGCATGTAAAACTCAACCCTACCTTCTTCTCCTAGATGTCCAGTTAAAAGTGAAAGAGAGCCTCGCTACATGAGCGCAGATAGCAGGAAAATGTGTGAATGTGTAAACGTCTTCCTCTCTCCCTCCCTCTCTGCTCTGCAGAGCTCTCACTTCTGCTTCGCGTCTCAAATCCCTGTAGGATGTGTGTGTGTGTGTGTGTGTGTACTGTAAGTATAAACCACTTCCTGTGCTGTGAAACTGAAACATAGGAAGGGGAGGAGCCAAAGCCGAGACTTCATTTCTTCACTGCTGACAGCACAACAATCCAAGTATCAAAAAAACATCAAAAGTAACAGTGTTTATTGATGTTTTTTGGGACTTTATCAATTTTTATAACCTCATCGCAGGGACTCTGCTGTCTTTGTGAGGAAATAGTAGCCCCCATATTAGCCCCATACTATATCATTGCTTTAAGTTTGCTGTAAGTTGGCAGGAAATGAATGTGAGTCAACAGGTTGTCGTCTGAAGTGGCAGAAGGAGCAGCTGGTTGTGCATGACTCACCTTGTCCTTCTCTGAGTCTATGTCCATGGAACGAGGCCTGAGCTTGATGGGCTGGTCTTTGAAGATGTCACCAAAGCCAAAGCCGCGGACCTGAAGGGCAGTTAAAACAGCAACACATCAACCAGGGCTCAGATGGCAACTTGCATTTTTACACAAATCCAATTGCTCAGCTTCCATATGATCGCAGTCCAACTAACATTGGAACAAAGGGGAGCTGCTCTCTGAGACCTAAACTTGCAATACTGAATCTGAGAATAAAAATGTTTTTAAGCATCTTAAAGTCACAATTGTCTGAAGCTAGAGCTGCACAGTTCACCTCATTAGGTAACCTTTCCAACTGCTTAACACAAATGACTAATCAGTCAATCACGGGGCAGCAACTCAATGCATTTAGGCACCAGAATGGGGAGGAAAGGGGATAAAACCTCATGGTTCAGAAACTGCTAATCTACAGCTAATCCCTTGGTTCCAACGTGGCATGGTTTAACCATCACAGCCTAATTGAGTATTATTGCTGGCCGTGCCCATCTCCATATAGCACATTCTGATGGCTACTTCCAGCAGCACACTGCACCCTGTCACAATGAGTTCACTGCACTCCAATGGCCTCCAAGGTCGCCAGATCCCAATCCAATTGAGCACCTCAGGCTGAAATGGGAGACTCTGGATGTTCGGCAACTTCTGAGGCATGTTTCCAACACATGGTTGGACCTATGACACCAAGAATTAAGACCGTTCTGAAGGCAGAAACCTGGTGCTACCAGACAAATGTTGTGACTGGTAAGTGTAGACCAAAAATTAATCATTATTGCATCATCAAAATGAGCAATATCAATTTCTCTGCATAACTGCAATGCGTCCAATCCGTTTCCATTTCAAACAAGAATAGTGGCATCAATGAAACTGAATTCTAACAAAGGAAGTTCGGCTTTTTTCTGCACATTTGAGACCAACAAGCACAGGTGCACAATAAGAATGCAGCCCTCATTTCTATGCATTGACGCATTTTTTTAGATGTATCATTTTACATCAGTATCACAGCAATCAAAAATGAAATTGCATAGAATATGTTTAGCTAGTAATGTGCAGCCATTTCTGAAATTTTGCATTAACATAGGGAATGTGTTGTCTTTGTATCTGTGCCGACCCAAGACTTTCAGGGGTACCAAGAAGACCCAGCTGTACCCTCCTATTCCTGTCACATACACAAATAAATACACCAATATGTTGCAGATGAGGAAAAATAGTTTTAAACCTATAATTGGTGGAACTTCTGAAATGTTTATGACTCATGCTCTCTGGCAGCTAAATATAGCTTGCTTCTAATTAAAAAGGAAATTTTTGTTACTGTGAATTAGTATTATTGTAAGTAGTATTGTTTTCCTGTTTCTCTTTGTTATTATGCTAGACTGTGCTGCATCATAACTCTTCAACCCTTTGTGCCACTTTAGCCATTCATTGATGATATGGGTGCTGTCTTTTTTTTTTTGCACCATAGTTTTGTAGTTTTTGAGATATTTGACATTTTGTGAAGTTAAAATCAAGACATCTGATCGGACACAGAGAAATCCAGCCATGTGAATGGGCAATCTTGTGAATAATGAGCTAAAAGCTGTTTGTGCAGGGTTAAACCGTTTGTAGGGGCAGGTACTGCAACACACCCATACAGTATATAGGCCTCTGAGTTGTTGGCTTCACTGGCCAAGGGTTTCTATGTTTCCATAGCGCCCTTGAGGACAATTGGTCAAACTCAACGCAACCTCCAATGACAAAAGCAAACTCTGATAACAAAGGTAAACCCAAAACAAAACGCAACCCCTCTGATGAAATGCTATAATTGCTACACTGATTCTTGCAGCTGTATGAAGTTATATTGCTGCAGTTCCCAATCAGACCATTGCAGCCTGCTTACAGCTTTCAATTTCCAGACTCCTGTTTAAGAGGAGTAAAGTCAATTGAAGCTGCACGACATAGACAAAGTGTTTGAAGTTGGTAAAAAAAAAAGCATGTTTAACCATCAGCTTTAACAATCATCCTACAATCCCCCATTTTAGCACATTGAAACACAACAGTTCTACTATTGCATTCAGTAGAATAATTTCACCATTGTCTTAACACAAGCTTTATCCACTAGAAAGTATTTAGGTAAACTTTTACATTTCAAAACATTATGCATTGAATTATTATGAATTATGAATTATTTCACAATGACAAAACTATTTTGGAACTACTGTGACATTTTTGTATGACAGAATAGTGTTCTGGTCTGCAGAGCAGGTCTGAGCACCTGATCATACCATAAACGCTGACCAATTACAGCAACTTGGGCTTTGTAGGAAGGAGACAGTCTCCTAACCTTTTTTATTTGCACCGGCATCAAGCACAGTGCACACAAATCCATGAGAAGTGAAAATCTTAGCCAAGGAACCTTGACATAGGTGATTTAAAAGTTGCAAAATGTGAAATGGCTATAACTGTTTCAGACTTTGTGGAAGCCTTCCAAATAACTCCCTAATAAAAATTTATATTGTGGGACAAATATGGCCAAATGGTCATAAAGGGACCTCCTGTCATCTATAAGCTCTTGTCCCTCACCTAGATGGAAAACATCATGAGGTTAGGCAAAGCTGGGGGTTTGTGCTGCAATAAAAAAAATAACCACATTTTGATTAAGCTGTGATGTGGGTCTGCAGCATGCAACTTCACAGATGTCAAACCAGTACAATAAGACAAAGCTATCATATTAATTATCACCATTTTAATGAGTTTTTAATTAAGAATAGGGAATAAAGTTAAACATCATTGTCAGGCTACTCATACTTGCTCATCTGTCCTCATTTTTATTCATACAATTGCAGCTTAGCAGCACTGTATAAATATGCTTTGAAAGGAGCAGCTGCAAAGAATTGTGGGATGCAATTATCACTGTTCTTTCACAAAGGATGCTCCAGTCTAGTGTTAAAAGAAAAATAATAAGGGTAGTTTCGCTTGTATCTAGAGAATTCATGTCATTAAAAAAAAATCAAAGTATTCTTTTAGATTTGGCAGAAACAAAGCTGTAGTTTTTTCATCATGTCCTGCCGCCTGTGCACTCCACAAAGGAAAAATCCTCCTTTAGATGCATGTGTGAGGAGAAACTACAGAGGTCTGGGTCATAATTTTCACAATTTTTCATTTGTGCTTCCGATTTTGTGGAAAGAAGATAGAGACTGTCTTTCCCAAATTTCATAGCTTTCTATTCAACTGTCTCCATCAAAAGGTAGAAATATGAAGATAAATAGATGTTTGAGTGTGGAATTTGTCAAAAAATTGTGTTCTAGTACAGAAAACTGGGAAATAATAGAAGGAAAAGATTTGAGGAGCTACAATTTGAAAATGTAATGCACAGCTTGATCAGGTCCTCTTCCCCCTTTCAGGTAAATTCAGACATGACTGAAGGTGAATGTGTTAGAGGACAGAGTAAGCTGGAGTGTGATTTATTACCTTCTTGGGTTGGATTTCTATCCCTGTTTCCGATCGACTGTCCGCTCCATCGCTTTCACTGCCTGGGCTATCTTTACCTGCGCACAAACGCAAGAACACACAGAGAAACAAACACCCAGACATGAGCCTGCTGCTACAAAAAAATCTAAAATCATGCTGTAAAACATTTAAAAACATCACATTTCCTCATTGGGGGTCCATAAATCATAGTTTTGTTGCCTTAGACTCACTAGTGCAGCTCCCGCGGAGCTCATCCAGTGATGTGGGAGTGTCTGACTCTGTCAGGATCTCTTTGGTGAAATTGGAGGGAAACATTCCAGTCTTCCCATTAAGAACTCCCTCCCACCATCCCTCCTCTACCTACACATACACACAGGACAAAAACGTACACGGTGACATTTATACAGAGATTTACACAGATAGTCAAACAGTGAAACACAAAAGTACACAAAAGATTCCCCCTGTACCAACATGATCAGAAAACGGCTGATGATTTAGACAGACATAGATTCACTATGACCAGAGTTGTTTTTTTTATTTTGTTTTATTTTGATTAGTGATCATTTTGCCAAAGGATGGCAGTAAATTCATTCCAGTGTGTAGTTACATTAGGCTGCAGTTTGAGTTCAACTGGGCCGTTTATCGGGACAACTTTCTTTGTCTCAGTATAGAAGTACCTGAAAGGAATCTGTGTGTGACACAATACGATGCGTCACCTTCTCTGACTAACTTACTTCATGCTAAAACAATTAGAAGAGAATTCAGTCGCTTTTTCAGAATGTGATGGCAGCATGAGCAGCCTCACACTTAAAGATTTGGTAACTTTTTTATTTTAGTTTCACCTAAAATCAGCTTTAAATGAATACACACGTCGTCAATTTTTTATATTTCACATTTTTATTAAGATTCTGCAAGGTGGAAGCACACTTGAACTTAACTTATTTTGTCAGCTTGTTAGTTTGTTTGCTTTTAGGTAATATATTTTACTTGTGAGTTACCTGTTGCTGGGAGGCTGCTGTGTGGGGCGGACTGGTCTAAGGAACGACTCCCAGCTGCTGTGGATCTGCGTAAATGGGCCGAGGCCTGATTGGACTGTTTTATTTGAGCAGACGAATGTGTAGGAAGGGTTTTGGATTTCTATTTCTATATTTAACTTTCGCTTTATTTTGGAGTTTAGAGTGTCAATAAAGTTTTTTTTCCCTCATTGTTTATTGTTTAGCTTTAGTTCGGTCTTTGTTGCAGTAGATATTCTATTGCCTTCTATCTGTCAAAATGGCCTCATCAGCCATGTTTCCCCTTGTGTGTCAGTTTGTGAGTGTTTTAATTTCCTGTGTTGGTGCAAACTTGTTTCCGGTCACCTTTTTATTGACCAAAAGTTATAATCTTAGAGAATTAAAGTTTTCTTTTCTTTCTGTAATTTAATCAACAGGTCGTATTTTCATCCATTGTGTCTCTCTTGACTTATCTGACTTTTAATGAAAAATAAGTTTTAGCCACATTTCCCAGACTTCTTTTGTGAAAGAGGTTTTAACATAGAAAAACTTTTAACTTAGAAAAAAATATCCTTAAGTATGTTATGTTTTTTTATTTTTAAAAGCAAGATTTTTTTTCTGCTCTTACACATCAGGTTTATGATAGAGGGAATTATTCAAGGAAAAGAAAAGACGGTCTTACCTCTGCTATAATCTCAATGACATCTCCGATTTTCAACTCTAGCTCATCTTCATGCTGAGGCACATAGCTGAACGCAGCTTTACATCTCCGTTTACGGATTTGGTCCCCTGCATCACACACACATACACACAAAGACAATTTATGCAAAAACATGTACAGGTGTAACATCATCATGTGACATCATCAGCTCACAGACTCATCAGTGACCATGTCTTTGACCTCTGACCTTTCAGTCAGAAAACAATCTTAGTTCATCTGACACTAAACCCTTCCTGCCGGCCTCATATGTGTTTTTCTTGCACTCATTAGTCCAGTCATTACCCTTGAAGCGGCCCACATCAGCCGGGGCAATTTAACATGACCCTGCAGTTCAAGTTTTATCCACAAAGTGTCAGTCTAATGCACCTTAATTTGCTGTGATCACATGAGTTGTCAGCTTTTTCACTGAGGTTGTCAAGATCAGACAGATTTTTCTCAGGATAGATTTTTCCTTTATTTATCTTTTTTATGTAAGCATTTCATCATACTAATATTTTTGTCTTGCTTTGAAACCGCTTTTAGTTTTTTTTGGGTTAATGTCTTGCTACTATTTTGTGTGTCTTTCTTTCCTGTTTAAAATCTCTTGACAGTGTCTATGTTCAGATATTTTAGTTTTGTTGTCATTGTGTCAAAACTGTGTGCATATTTTTTTCATTTTGTTTGGTCATTTTTGCATTGTGGCTCATTTTTATCTCCTTGTGGTTCATTTTGTGGTGCTCTTTTGTCATTTTGTGTCTCTTATGATCATGTGTTGTCATGTGTTTTTGAACATTTTACATATTTGTTGTTTGTCTGCATTTTTTTCCTGAAAAATTGTTAATAATTGAGCTTATGTCTTTTCACTTCATATTACATAGTACGTATCAGTGCTGGTCCTCTGTACTGTAAAACATAGTTGTTGCATCTTTCTTTATTGTCTGATTTTCTTTCATTGTTTTTAATAATTAAATCACTTAAGAGTGTTGTAACAATCCTTTTGCATTTCTTTGTTGGCATTCTGCATCGTACTGTAAATTATTAAACTGATAGCAGAATAACTAAGGTTAACAGTTACGTATTACAGAGCCTTTAACATCAGGATTGTTAAATAATACATCAGTAGACTTTCCTTTCTGATTCCGGTATGAGAACACCATGCCATTGCTCTGACCGTGGGCCCTGAGCATGTAGTTAGTGTTTGGCACATGTTCACAGCAAAATGGTGAGCAATGCTTGACCCAAATCCTTCCTCACACTAATAGGATCTATATGCCTGAAGATTATAATAACCACAGCGGGTGAACAAAAGAGACATAGTGTGTAACAGTGTGGAGTACCTTTCCTTCCTGGCCGTACGCTGGGGTCAGACACTGGGCTGACCCTGCCATTGGAAAGCTCAGTCCTGATCATGCCTGTCTGTCCTCCATCCCTCTTCCCCTCTTTCTTTATCTCCTATGGAGAGAAGCAGAGGAATCGAAGAGGTGAGGAAAGATAGTGGGTGAGGTGCAGAAATAGCAGGTTCAGGTGAGAATCTACGGGAAAATTAAAAAAAGAGGGAACATTAAAAGAAGAGGGAGAATCGCTTTATAGCCACATAAACAGACACCTTTATATGCGAACAGCAACAATAAATGGTTTGTTCTCACAAGTAATTCCTATGTAAGTTGCCAAAGATGCTGTAGGGGATCAGTATCATATATAACCCGTATGACCATTATCATTTAACTGCACACGAAAACAGCTAAAAAAAAAACCCCGGGAAAACACACCAAAATGAAAACTCCCCCTCTTTTACAAGTTATGCTGTCCCTGTGACTTTTACTTACATAAAGAATCACAAGACGGCATGCAAAACTGATCAAGGAATCCAGCGAAAGGCACTTGGACAGATAGAATCAGGCAGACGGCTCCACACGCAGACAAATGAGGAGACGACACAAAAGCTGACAGAGTTCCAGGAAAACTGGACGTGATGGTTCACATCTCTCTCCCACATTCACCATGACTTCGCTGCACAGGGCCTGGCCTGTGGCAAACACAGCTCAGCAAAGCAGATGGGCTGGGATACACTGACTCAGAGTCAAACCCCCTCATACACACTGAATCACCTGGTGTGGCACTAAAGACAAAAATATCAATACAAGACGTTCTCTCTACAACAACCGAAGAGTATTTGATGCCACGGGCCATTACTGGAGCAAAGGTATAAACACAATGCGGAGGTACGTGTGATTTTTATCAAGAACTGGTTTCCTTTCTGTCAAACTTCAAACCACATATTTGGCAGTCAGAAGACAAATAATCCAAGCTCCCCATGGATGGCAGGCCAATTAAAATCTGACATGTAGTTTCTGTGCTCCTCTGCTAACAGGAAGTGGCAGATTAGAAAGTAAAAATTGTCTCCAAGACAGCATGAGTGTTGAACATGATACTTTGCGACACCGCAAACCTATATTTCCAGTTCCCATGAAACGGCTGGCGTAAAGCTAAATTTCCTATAAGTGCAACAGCAAAGGATGCAGCCCCCATCCACAAAAGCAAAGTCTGCTTCGATTGGTCAGTTCCACTAGCCCCAGCCACCCACTGCTGTCCTGTAATTAAAAAATCTAAGAAAGCTCTTCATTACACATAAAACTGATATTTCCCTCCAAGTGCAGAATTACTCATTCCAATGTTTCATCCTTAATGAAGAAAAAATAACACAAAAAGATTTATGTAAAAGTTTAATTCCTTTTAGGATTGATACATGTGCATAGTGGCCATGTTTACATGAGACGTTTAATTCATCTTTGATTTGGAATTAAAGGTAATTAAAGGTAATTCAAAATCAAATCAAACTTTATTTCTATAGCACCTTTCTCTCAAAGTGCTTTACATCATAAAAATGAATGTTGGAATAAAATGAAAACAAGTTAAAAGACAAAGGTCATTAGGTCACACATTTATCATCATATACACAACACACACACTCACACATACTGTATACATACACACTCATGCACAACAGAAAAACATCAAGCCACTCTTCTTTTTATAAAAATAAA
>JBBBVT010000019.1:2891599-2907294 GCA_037177035.1 Craterocephalus eyresii | reverse complement strand
GCAAGTTTATTTATAAAGCGCTTTTCAGGTCCAAGACAATTCAAAGTGCTTTACATACAACATAAGAATTACAATAAACAAGCACAATCAAAACGGTGATTAAGTCTAAAATCATGATCTAACGTTCACACTTGTTTGCAGCATAATAGCTAAGAACTGCTTCTCTAAACATATCTGCCATCTGGTGGCTATTTAATGTTTAACATTACAGTGATTTTGTTTTGATTAAGTCTAAAGTAAAAATGCATAATTTTGTGAAAAATAAACTACGTGAACTTTCTATTATAATTCATTGTTTCCACTTTTTTGCAGCTAAGAGCATTTCAACACAAAGTCAAACTTAGGAATTAATTAATTCCTCCCTCATTCCCTATCATGGTTTATTCCATTTTTAATTCCGCTCCAAGTTAATTCCTGACAGTCCTGTTTATTTGAAACCTTGGAACACTGGATAGTTCAAAACCTTGCATCTCTGCTGGCATGAGATTGCATTACTGCCTTTGGCTTGCGCAGCTTCCACATTTACAAATGCTCCATCAATGCTGAAAAGTGCATGGTTTCAGCATCTGATATGTTGTTTATTGTTCTTTTGGGAATATAATATGGGTTTATCAAATTCATAAATGATTACACTCTGTCTACAGTTACATTTTACACAGTTCCATCTTTTGAGGGTTGTAACTGAATATAACACAACTTAAACAGAAACTGAATCTTACTCATAGTCTTTTACTAGGGAGTAATTGTGATGGGCTGCTATTCTTTCTATATATATCAAATGTTGAAAACTGACCGTAAATTGCCATTTGTCAGTGTTTTTTTTTTGTTTTTGTTAGGTTTTTTTTTTGCTTTAAATGATTTCTCTTCAGTGAGGTCAGGTCAGAAAGTTTACCTTTCAATGAGTTTGGTGTTTTCAGTTAGTTAAGTAGGCTAATGCAGCATTAATGTAGAATTAGAGACAGACATTGATTCTGCAGTCAGAGAGCAGGACTGCTCTTAGATTCAGCAGGAACAGGAAAAAAAACAGACTCAAAAACATTCAGTCAGAAACATATATACTTTAAAGTATAGACACAGTGTACCAGTGTTTTTGAATTATTAAAAAGGCCGTGTTAGTGTTACTGTAACACCAGGAGTTTTTTGTATGCAGTTCTAATAATGAAAAAAAATGGCTTAGAAAGTTTTAAATAATTTATTTTACATTAATCTAAAAACAAAGATAAACGGTCATAAACTTATACAAAGTAAAATGTCATCTACAATAATCTAAATTTAATTGAAATAAACAAAGCCAACAAAGGTTAAATGAGCCACAACCCCTCCAAAAAAACACTTATCATGCAATGTGGATGTGACATATCAAGGTGTTACCCCACAACTTCCGTCACCAGGGGAATTGTGCAAAATTATCCATGACATCATTCCATAATACCTTTAACTTGGTAACTTAGGTAATAAACCGAAAAAATTAAATTAACTCATAACCATGAGGGGGAAAAACTAGCCTGGCTAAAGCGACTTCAATGCGAGCATTGGTCTGGCCAAGAGCTTCAGGACCACCATTTCTCAGAAGAGACGGTTGACCCGCCTCCTTGAAATACTGCTGTTCGAAATTGGTCAAAGCTTCAATCAATCACAGCTTAAACCAATCACAGCACTCATTTCTCTGATTTGTGTGTAGCCAGCGGGGCTAACAGACTCTTACCGAAGCCAGTCGGGAGAAAGGCGAAAACGTCTTTCCCTCCAATAAATATCTCCACGGCTACTCTTTACTCACGTTTCACGGAGAACTTTCCGTTTAATGTGCTGAAAACAGACTCTCCCGCTGTGTCAAACGCTCGCCGCTGCTCCATGTTAGCAATGTTGATGCCTGTCTGCACTGAGCCCGCCTCTTTGGACAACATCAAAATTGATTGGCTCCCACTTTTTGGGGATTTTGGAAATCGGTTGAATAGGCCTCTTAGCTTGACCTTGCGAAATGTAGTGATCGGGACCAGGCTAGGAAAAAACATACTTAAAAATAAAAAATATCATATAAATGTGCATTAAACACAGCACAAGCCAGCCTGCAGAAAAACCTACAGCAGCCATTTGTTTGTTAATATCTTCCTTCCTGTTATGGACAGTTGTGGAACTAGTGTTCACTAGCTCTATGGTTTCTTGAAAAGAAATACATGAATACTTTAGAGGCTAAAATGTGAATTATACAAGTTTTTTTGAATGATTAATACAGCCAGAGAAAATATGTAAAACAATAAATAAGTAAGTAAAGAAGCTACAGTAGCTGTACTGCTGTGGGAGGCCTTTGCCATTACTTGGATTTTCATGGATGACTGCAATTCCTGCAGGGATATGGAGGTAACCCTGAGTTAGAGGAAATCCAACAGAAAAGAGAGGAGGAAGAGAGCGTGATTCATCATATCTGAACAGGAAACACCTGCATTATGTACACTGCCGTGTTGGCTCCATGTGTTTGTTTGTGTGACGTAAAAACCCTGGAAACTTTGTGGTTTATACCAGGCAGCTTTAACCTCTAAACATTGCTATTACAAGACCTCTGACCTCTTGTTTTGAAAGGTCATGTAAGACAGGATATTTAAGCAGTGCTTGGTAGAGCAGACAGTGTTAAGGTGGGTTTATACTCGCGCGTCGTCTGCGTCACAGGGGAGAACTTCTGCGTCTCTGTGTCTCCATAGCCGGGTGCAGTCAGGTCTGGAAGAGGTGCGCGTCGAGCCTCTGCATAGGTCTGCAGAGGGTTCCAGACCTGACTGCAGCCGGCTATGGAGACACAGAGACGCACAAGTTCTCCCCTGTGATTGGTCAGATTGTGATACTAGTTTCCGGATATCTGACTACCTTTTAAACCGCGGATAAAAGTGAAATAAAACTGCACTGTTCCAGATCTGACAACAGTTTACTTCACTGATCCTGCAGCTGCGTTGGGGATTTGTGGCACAAAATCCACAGAGACGCCAGTAATGACTCGTGGAAAATTATCGGACTATGCAGCTCATCTAACAGCTGCTCTTAAAACTGATCATCGCTTGTTATCAATAGATTGTAAATTTGTATGTTGAAGCACTGAAAAAACTCCGCGTGGCAGAGTTTATTGACTGGTAACTGGCAACTGTTAACTGCTGATACTAACATCCATTAGCTTCAGAAGATCCTGAAACTCAATGACTGTATTTCAAAGTACATTTAGGGTAAAAAAAAAAATCTATCTTTGGCTACAAAATGATTTGTGAAGTCTCGAGTTCAACATTAGACTGTCCATTTTTGGCCTTTTGGAGCTAAAAAAGACAATCTTAGACACAAGGATAGGAAGTGGGGATGCACCGATTACAGTTTTCTGGCCAATCTTCGATCATTCAAAAAATCTGATTGCAGATTTTTCTTTAGAATTCACTTGACAGCTTACATCTCCAATGTACAAATTTTGGTCTATTGAAAAACAAACAATACACACACTACACTGCAAACTTTTTAACTGCATAAACTTGTTTTCTAAAAATATAAATGAAACGCTTTGAGCATTGCTGTCCAAATAACAAAACTATCAGTTCCTTTAGTTTAATTTTCTGGTGTCTTCAAATGCTTACAATTACTGAATTGAAAAAGAAAATCCAAAGCAATTTGATAAGACGTAAGGGAATAAATGATACCAAAGGCTTTTGTACGAAAAATTCACTGATTTAGTGCCAGTAGGAGAAGCTGACATTTTAATAGATCCATAGATGTTTTTGTCAGTGCATTTTGAGTGCAGATCAAACATGGAGAAGCAGCTTTTAGCTGTTATGCTAAAAACAAGTGGAACAAACTGCCCGTAGAGATTAGACTTTCACCAAATGTAGAAACTTTTAAATCCAGGTTAAAAACGTTCCTTTTCTCATGTATCTATGAATAAAATCTGCATGGTATCTTTTAACTTCTCTTGCTTTTAATCTTTTTAATGATTTTGTGTTTAATTATTTAATTGTAATTCTTCTTGCATTTATGCTTTTAATGTTTTTGTGTAAAGAACTTTGAAAAGTCTTGTACCTGAAAATGTGCTACAAATAAACTTGCTTGCCTTGCGTTGACGGAAAGTACAGTAGCAGTGCACATCCAGGTATGAATCCTAGATTGTAGAGAAGTTCAAAGCCCAATATGGCCCACATCTACAGCCTTCTTTGGACCTCATGACAAACAGCAGTGACGAATGGTTGCCAAAAACCAGCCATATATCCATCACATATAGCTCAAATCCGCTTTTTTAAATTTTATTTATGGTCCAGAAATGCTCCTGTACCCAATGCTCCCTTTTACTATGACTCCAAAAGTATTCAAATAGACTTTGTGTTTGTACTGATACTCATTGCATTATGGGTATGCACTTTACATGCTTGAAAATCTTTTAAAAGGTTATTCAAATTAAACAGGAACTTGAGGTTTTCACTATTTTTTGTTTGCTTTTTAAATTGACAGAATATATCAAAGAGCGATAACCCCATAATTGTGGTTATGCACATTTTGTACATAAAAACACGACTTCAGCACAATCTTTGCCGTTTCTCAAGTCAGCTTAAAATCTTTAAAACAGCATTTGCCTTCTGTGCCAAAGCATTTCATCTCAAAGCAGAGCATGTGATACTGATTTGTAGTCTCTTCTTGACTAATGAACAGGGCTCACGTGACGACAGTACTTCCCATAAACAGGATATCCTCCACCTCCGTTAAAGCATGAGGCTGTAAGGATGTTAATGAGGATCTCACTCTGTTAAGAGTGACAATGACTTGTTTTCTCGACAGGAAGATAAGCTAATCAGCTAATCAATTCATCTAAAAATAGTACGACCGAATAACTAGCTTAACTCGGACACATCTGAGAAACTCAATCTGGGAAATATGAAGCAGGTTAGATAAGATTGGAATTAATGTGTGGTTGCAGCTTTAGTGTTTAACAAAAATACAGTCAGTGTGTTGAGAGTTGCGGAACAGATAAACGTGATATAAATATACATGGTTGCTAGCATTTCCCTTGTGACTTTTGTGGTTTCTAGATGTTTTCATAGCAAGATGTTTGAGCAGATGAGCATCACTGATAAAGTATTAACATAAAAAACAACCACCACCGGTGTGAACGAAGCAGTATTATATGCATGTGGTTTTACCAAGCCTAAAGGGCTAAACTGCTTAACTGATTGCATCCACAGGTAAATATGTGAACCTTAGCCCACACCTCTCTGATCTACAACTAGTTAATAAACACATTTCTGAGGACAGCATCTGTCCTAGTCAGCCACCTGTCTGCTGTTTTAGTCAGGTATTACAGCACTAGAAGGGACCCCTTACATGCCAACACCTCCTGCAGCTTTGTTAATCTGTGTGACAATCCCCATTTCCCACACACCCACACAAACACACACGTATCAGAAATGCAGACCTTGATGTCACTGATTCCCATAACTGCAGTCTTGTGACAGACCAGTCTAGAATAGCTGCATTACTCACAGCCTCACTCTGTCTGTCTCTCTCAAACACACCCACATATACACACACACATCTACGCAAAGGCTTCACAGGCCCATTGTCTCATGAGCGGTGACATTCAGTCAGCACAAATGCAGCCTGGCTGCACAGCGGACGACCTGACAATAGACGGACTTCTTTAGTGTTAAAACGTGTCCTGTTGCCTTCGGCTTGTGGCACTTTTCTACTTCCCCTCATGAGACACAAGCTAGATACTTCCCTGTTCTCATCACTGCAAACTCACTGTTTTACTACTTCAAATTCCAGACTTTGTTGTGCCTGTGTGTGTGTGAGGTCGAGTCCATTCCCGAATCTATGTTTAAATGTGTACGTTATCTGTTCAGAGCCAGCAAATGAAAGAAAGAAAAAAAGAAAACAGGCTTATCACGGAAGTTTTTATGGACATTTCATCCATCACATCAAGGACACTTGAACTAAAGATTAGCTAACTAGCATTAGAGATTAAATCAATTAGGGGTTTTTGGCTTAAATGTAGAAACAACCCCAAATAATTTAATGTATTATTTTAAAAAAGGCAATGAAAACCTAAGTTTAAGAAGCAGAAAGTAATGGCGACTTGTTTCAATGATGATCTACAGGCAGACTCTGTTGCTTTATACATGAAATGGCTCTTTGAAGCTTTTGTTCCTTTGGAGGGAGCTGCACAAAGCGCGATAAACTGCCAACGTAGTTTTTGCTGGTTGTTTTTGAAGAAGACAAAAATGTGAGGTTGTAAAGATCTCCACAGCCGCTCTTCATTTCTGCTTCAAGCTGACAGCTGAAGGCTACTTCAACCGCTCACACATAAATCTGCAACCAAACTGTTGGGGTGCGAGCCAGATTCTGGGTAATATATGAGGGTGGGATGAAAAAGAGCATAATTCTGGTTAAACTTCCTTAGATTTTTATTCTTTTTATGTTGAGAAATGTCCTTCATGAGTCCAATGACGTTACCAAAGAGCATTTGTATTTCTCTGCTTTTCTTTCTGTAACGTTTTATTTCTTTTTAGCACAGCATCCAGAACACGAGGTGATGATAAAATCTTCCATAAAGGATCGTACAGAATCTGTTTTATAAGCACAATCAGCATCACTTTACTTCCATTTCCCTTTTCAGCCAAATAAAGTAAAGTCATCTGCTCTAACTCAATTATCTCAGAAACACCAGCAGAAAGGCAGATTTTTCTGAAGCCATAATTATGCAAAGGCTTTTTCACTTGCTTGCATGGTACATATGAAGCGTACTTAAATAGTCAAGTTTATTGGGAAAATGTATGTAAATGTTGATCTTATTGTAACATTCTGTTTTTTTTTAATTCTAGATTGATGATGCTATTTTGCAACCTTAAAGAAACTCATTTCTTTCTCAATTTGTTGCATTAAACTGTAAAATCCTTGTTTATCGATGTAATGTAACCTTTATGCTCTATTTGTTTGAGCCTCTGCTAGAAAATAGCATATGTATATTGCTGCAATCACATGGTCGTTTTGAATGCTTTTGGAGTCATACTAAAAATAACAGTTAACAGATCTTTGGTGTTGCCTCAATTATGAACCTGACTTAGCTTTTTTTTCGTTCTTCTAATTCTGCAACCCAGTAAGCAGTGTTTGGGCCGAATTTCAACTTAGCATCTTTCTGGGCTACTTTTGGTACCTTATGTATTGTATTTTTGTACAATTAGTTTCCTCTCTTCCTCCCATAATGTCTTCTAACCTTCTTTGCTAAACCCGCCAGCATGCTTTCAAAATGGCCGGTGTGTTTATGTTCGCTTACTTGTGTGTAACACATGCTCAAAGTGAAACTCAGCAGGCTGCGTCCTGGATGTTAAAGTTCTAAAGTTGGTTTTTATCAGACGGCAGAAATGCACTTAATAAATGCCACTATGCCATCAAACAAGTCCAGAAAATTGACTTTAAACTTGATCATGTTTTTTATCTGTTGTCTTTTCTTAATCTTAATTTTCTTTTTTTGTTGTTTTGATTTAATTTCTTTTTGAAATGTTTTTTTAATGTACTTCTCTGGAACGTAAATCACCTTGAATTGTCCTGTACATGAAATGTGCCACATGTGTTTTTGCAGCCACACTCAAATTAATGCAACACCATCAGTCAAGTCCAAATTTGATCCAAACACTTCTTGCTATCTGAGAAACGTTTAAGAACAGCATCTAATACAATGTAAAAGAATTAGATCAACTTTAAGCAGTCTTTTTGCAGCTTAAAAAATAGGAAGTACTCATGTTCATGCTCATGCTTGCACTTGCATCTTTATGAGGATGGTGTATTTAATTTTTTAGCAAAACTCACTAAACCCTATATAAGGGGCTGACACATGCAGCTGAAGTTGAGAGAAACTCACGTAAGTGTTGCGAGACTCACCATCATTCAAGTATAAACTACTTACAGACCAATAAAATCCATGACTGTGGGGCCCTAAGCCTTCTCCAAACAGGCAGGAAGCCAAACCTGCAGCTCACTGGCAAAAATCACAAATAAAAAACATGTTTGACATTTAAACTTTTTACCTGAAGGGCATCAATACTGCACAGAACAGTTTGAGTGAGTGTTATAAATAAAACAACCCAAACTGGACTTGATGGATTGAAATCTTAAACACATTATGTCTAACCTCCATTGCTCG
This sequence comes from Craterocephalus eyresii, assembly GCA_037177035.1. Lineage (NCBI taxonomy): Eukaryota > Metazoa > Chordata > Actinopteri > Atheriniformes > Atherinidae > Craterocephalus > Craterocephalus eyresii. The sequence continues at coordinate 2,899,142 of JBBBVT010000019.1, read as the reverse complement.
TCCCAAAACGCCACCTATGACGTAGCTATCGCATCTTAAAGCCAGAGTGTGCAAACCAAGATAGACATCCCCAGCTGAGCCCCAAAAATCATGTTAAATATGACCAAAAAATTAAAACAGGTGCATTCCACCACATCTGCTGTGTGAAGCATTTTCAGCACAATCAACGCATAGTGGATGTTTAAAGCGTATTTAATCACTACATTTATTAAGAGTATTATAAACAGTAATGTTATAGTATATCACATTAAAAGCATGTAACCTGTCCGGCCCCATGCATACCTGTGACCAAGTTCTCTTCTGACATGGCTATGAACAAGCAACATACGCTGGAAAAAAAAAATCAGAAGTACAACACAGCACCATGATTAAAAAGTAGCAGGGAACAGAAAAAAAAAAGTAATACCTGCCCCTTTTCTACCAAAGTTATGCACCAATGGATGATCTGACAGTTATTCAACAACACTTAACAAAATAGCTGTCATTCCTTAAGTTTATGCCCTCTAAATATTTAATTATGTCCTTTTAATTGAGGTGAAAGCAAACTGTAAAAACATTTTCAGACTGGTAGGAATTTGCCATCTGCTAAGAATTGAATTCCTCCATTAGTCAAGTCATTTGCATAAATAATGCTAACTGGCAAAGTGAAAAGGCTTATATACAAATTAAAATGTCAGTGAGTGCTAACTGATAAGATTACATGATGAGGTGGGTTTTTTTAGGCAATGAAGCTGAAATAAGGAAGTAGATAAAAATCCAAATAGAAAATTTAGCAAAATTGCTATTCAGTGAAAGTGGTTTTGACAGATTTGATCAAACTCATTCCCTTAAACCATTATAGGGTATATGTCAGGCATAGCCTAAAAAAACTACTTCCTACCAGGATATATTCACAGTAAATGCTATAGTATATATGAAGGGTTCTTTTCCAAAACGCTATATAAGCCAAAAGAATTACTTTGCCATGCCAATTTGCTGTATACTGTATACTAGTACACTGCATTTCCTTGTTTAAAATGTTCTAGAAAATCCTAACCCTAACCCTAACCAAAAGAAGGTAGAAAATGTAACTTTCCTGAAAACTTCTAAAATGCATTTATAGCATTTTGGAAAATAGCTCTTCATATATTTACTGACCTAAATTAGCCATTTTAGAGCAGAAAACCCAGTCTAGTAAACTCGCTTTTTAGAATACCCTCCGGTCTCACACATACTGTCTCTTTACTAACTCCAACTACAAATATTGGACCAGTTTTCCTGCTTGATGCTTTGAACATTTTTAACATTCAGTTTGGTAGGAAATGAAAACATGCAACAGAAGCAGCTGCTTCCACAAGGGAGGAATATTTTTGCTGGATGGTCTGATGAGTCAGAATGATATGCTGCTCACATTCACACTCCACCACCCCGACAAAAGCACGTTAGTAAAACATTAATCGCTGGATTTTCCACTTATTTTGCATCTTTTGTGTGGAGATAAAATGAACTTAGTGCAAAAAAGAAGGAAATAAGTGTATGGTTGATTGTTTCTCTTTGTTGTAACAATGCTTCTTGGAGATAAACTCTACACCATAAGAAATCCTGTTTACTTCCTGGTTCTATATTTGCGGGATAAGGAGCAGCCTAGAATATTTGGGTCGCACGCATGAAAAACTTGCCAAATCTTATCTGTTAGTGTCAAACAGCTTATTCTGCTATTGACTGCCATTACTGCCCTTCACTGTCAGGCCCTTTTGCACTTTTTGCAGTAAGCTGTTTTGCAAAGATTTGGCAAGTTTTTCACAGGCACAACCCTAATACTCAACTCTGTTGCTCATCCCACAAATACATTTTCCTCACAGGAAAGTCAGCATTTAAAAGGAAAACAAAACAGTCTTTCCAACAGTACAAGATTTGTTTTCCAATAAGCATTGTTACATGTTTTTGTGTTTGCTGCGACAAAGGGAACATGTTCAAAAGTAAACAATAACTCTTAATCCTATATCTGCACTTCTTTTCTTTCTCTCAATCTATCTTTGACTAAATCTGGTGTTGTGTTGCAGGCTGTAATTACTCACCCTGACAAAGTTATCGGGGAACAGGCCCCTGCGTCCACCCAGCTCGCCCTCCCACCACCCTCCATCGTCCCGGCGTATGTTCACGATGATGTCGCCCACCGTCAGGCTCAACTCATCATCCTGCTGAGCCTCATAGTCGAACTCCACCACGGCCTCCACTGCGTGCAGAGGGCAACAGAGAGTTAGTGCGTTATAAAAACGTCAGAAGTCTAGAAGGGTTGCATACCTGAGAGGGTGAGATTGCGACGATTGCTTAGCTTTTTGCGTATCCATTTAAGTGGAAGTGAAAAAGGAAGCACACACATAATTGTTTTTAATATTCTGAAAGCACACATAAGCGTGTGTTCCACATTTCATCACTCAGATTCTTCCTCCTCCTCACCTCCGTCTGCTCATTTCTCAGACCACAAACCAGTTTAGACATCATGGACTGTTTGAAGTTATTTAATAATGATGATACACTCCTGTATGACTAAAGTACACAGAAAAGGAAACACTGAATGCGTAAAAGCTGTTTCTTGGGAGTGCAGTACCATCATAGCTATTAATGCAAAAACGTCAGGAATTTATGAGGAAAACTGTGAAAAATTAAATTAAATTATTCTCTTATGGGCTATTTCTGTTGTTATGTTTGTCCATACAAAAAGTACATTTAGTTGTACCAGGCATGTAAATTGAACACCAACATGAGAAAACAAAGCAATCTTTTTTCTGCAACTGTATAAATTATTATCTCCACGGTGTTCAGGCTAAAATAAAAACACCTCAACCCCAGGCTTTCATCGCTAGCACAGGCTGGATAGGTGGCACACTGTTTTTTAAAAGCCACACATCGAGAATGAAAGAACCTTTCTTTTCTTTAAGTGCAGCGGAAAGTGTTTGTTTCCTTTTCTGATACAATCTTTATATTTCTTAGTAAGACTGCTGCCACGCTTGTATTTAGAGTATAATTACCTCTATTTTTACCCTGCAGCATTTAACATTAATGCTGCTGATAGGCGATGATAAGCGGTTGCAATACAGCAAACAGAAGCTGCTTTTATTGGTAACATAACAGGAGACTCACTGATCTAATTACTGCACACGCTGGTTCATTTCCAGGCTTCATGCTGATTTTCCTGGAAACGCAACCACTAAATGTAACAGTGCAATATGAGGCCTTGGAAGCAACACAGACAAGGTGACAAATGAAATCAAAGATAAAGCTCTAAGTAAGGATTAACTTGCTGGACCGAGTCTATCTTGAAGCCGCTGGTGGTCCAGTGCTCCCTGTTCTGCTGCTGGCTGATGAAAGTTGCAACTTCTACAGATTTGCTAAACACTGTCGCCCTTGAGATAGTATATGGTAGTATATAGTATATAGTAACAGCTGGATAGTATATATCCAGCTGTTACATTGAGCCATCCACATGGTAAACAGTTGTATGTGCTGGACATATTAGTGTGACTTCTCCAGTGTAAACACACTATATCTCAAAACTAGCTAGGGCATTGCATGCAAACCAATGTAAACACATTAAAAAACATACTGATTAAGTTATTTTGCAGCTAATACAATGTAAGTAAGAAACCGAGAGGCCATTGATCGCAGCTGAATTAGTTTTCTTTCAATCTATGGGGGCAAACCTACAGGTGGCAGAAGGGAAATACAAGATATGTGACCATTTCCAGATCAGAGCAAATAGTGTTTTCTTTAAAAAAGCCAGAGTCTTCTTTTGGTGGAAAGAGTGGGAGTGGATGGTATAACGCTTTCAATCATGGGATACAACCAGATACCACAATTATTCTTATCTTATAGTTTTATTTTGTCAAGTTTTTTTTACTCAGCCAATGATACCACTTTACTTTAAGATACATTTGCCACTTAATAGTTGGTTTCAGGAAGTGGCTCCCCTGGTCTTACCTAAAGAGATTCAGACTTAGTCAGAATTGGGAAATGATAATGGTTAGGACCATGTTCTGTGGGAAAATGACACCCTGCTCTGTACTTCTACTCCAACACAATTTGGTGTGTCGTTTTAAAGTAGGGCTGTGTAACTTTCTGCCCTAAATGGCTGACTGACATCAATTATGCACATTCCTGCCCAGCACCATCCTTAGGCTGAGAAACCACACTTCACAACTTTCTTTTTCTCTGGGATGTTATGTAATTTGACATCTGCATTTCACTTTACCTGCAAGTGAGTGGTTATCAACAACTGGTTGTTTTAAGTAAACAACATAGTTGGTCGGCTGAATAAAAGCAAGAAGACTTTATTGGGCCAGATGTGACCCAAAGGTAAGAATGACAGTCTAACTTACAGCAAGTGTTGTTGAGCCAGATGTTATTGAAACGTCAGGAGTTGGTACAATACATTATCTATGACAGAGTTTAGGTAAAGCACTCACTCAGTCCGTAAAAGTTCCAATAAAGACAACTAACTTCAGTTTCTCAGTCCAAAAGTCTTCTACAGTTCTGACAAGTCTGTGATGAGTTCGACTTCAAGGAGCAAGAAATGTACAAACTGCAGCTAACAAGAAAGGGGGGGCGACGCAGTGGGAGAGTTTCAGGGTTGGGTAACCATGGGAACCACTGTCTGAATGGGGTAGTAATGACTCACACACTTGTTTCCTCCCCAAAATTTCTTTTATATGTGGACGGTAAATGGAGAAAATGGTAACGAAATGCAAAACTAATCGCTTCTTACCAAAGTGGTTGTGTTATAGAGGAAAGCCGGGGGTGTACTGAGAGGCTAAATCACGGTGAAAGAGGACGTCCTCCATCAGACACCAATATTACACAGACAAAGGAGAAGACTGTGGAAAAAGCTGGCTTGCTCAGATGCCTCTGGCTTAAGATAACTACAGGGATTAGTCACAGACGTGACAGCAGTGCTGCACAGATACTATTTGCGTTCGTCGATGATGTCTTTGGGGAAGCTGCAGTCTGGGAGAGGAAACGGAGGCTTCTGGTGTAAGGAGAAGTGGGCTCGTTGAATTGATGGCTCGTGGCAGTTATCTTGCGAAGCATATTACAGTACATTTGACTGGCAGAGTGGAACGGCGCACTGCAGTACACCCACCCACCAGCCGCGTCTGCCAGCAACACAAGCACCAGAGGAAGACAACAGCTTGTGGCTCCGCTCATTACCAAGTGTTTGGGATGGTAAAAGTTACTGTAAAAATGACACATTGTTCAAGCCAATTGGGCTTCAAGCAGGAGCTCTTTATGTATAGCAACGCAGAGCAAAGTCCCCTGGTTATGAGATTACAACAAACTGATTTAGTGTGATGTGCAACATAGACTGAGCAATTTCTTTAAAGGAGTGATCACCTGGTCTATTTAGCTATCCATTCTTTGTTAAACTTACTTTCAATCAATTTGCGTTTTTCATATACCAGTTTTCTCCTGTGAAACTTTTTGCAAGAGTTTGACTGTTTGGGGATGATCATTATAACAATATTAATGAGGCATTTAAGTGTAATTCAAGCTACATGTGCAATATTTAAAGTACAGCTAATTAAATTGCATATTAATAGTATTTATCAGTTATTTGGGGGCATGAACAGTAGTTAAGTTTAAAAATCAGCCACAGAAATGCTTTAAAAAGTTTTTCATTTTTTTATTGATTAAAAAAATAAGATTTGCATGCATATGACAAACGTGTGCATACAAGCTATTAAATCAACTTTCAGGACTTCCATGGCTCCATGAATTAATAATGTCATTTTGCAGAATGAGTGCTTTTAATCATTTAAATATAAAAAAATACATTTATAAATAAGAAATTTAAATGCACAGCTTGTAAAACGTCAAAGATATGCATGATCCAAGAAGTTTTTATGTGATCATACAATGTTATAATCATACCAAGAGTAAATACTCAGTAAATGGTGCAAAATAAAGGAGATTTTTTTGCATAATGGTTCATCAGGTAGAAACCTATAGTTTTATACTTTCCAATATGTTTTCTTATTACCAAATCCCACTAAAGCACCAAAATCAGGCACAAATGAGGTCAGACGTAGCTTTAACTCAAGAATGGCTTGGTACCAAAAGAATATCGGTTCATTTCCCTGACCAGCAGGAAAAAATGTGGACTGCAGTGCCCTTGAGCGAGACACATCCATCTGCCGCGAGTTTCTCCTCATGACATTGACAACTTAAGACCTGTGTGCGTAGGAAATTTACTTTGTATATGTTATCCTCATTAACTACATTCCACATCTGTGGGGGAATTAAAATGTGAACTATACTGGATGATCGTCCTTCACTCCCAGTCTGACGCTATGATGACCTTGAGCAAAACTATCACAGTTTCATGGTATATCATGGTTTTATGACTACACTAAAATATTGTTTATTAAACGATATTTAGTAAAAGAAAGTGGCTTAATAGCTTAATCTCAATGAGAACAAATACCCTGGTCAGATATACAGTATATTTTTCAGATTAACATGAATATAGGAGGGCATTGGTGCCCAAAGTAAATCTCAATGGCTAAAACAAAAGATAACAATGACAACATCTTTCTGTGGTCAGTGATTTGATCTGTAATGTGGGGAGAAAACACAAGCCCTATCTTTATCAATGGCAATCAAATAATTTTAGGTGCGCATGTAAACATAATCATTACATGTGCTATTTCTCCCCTTGCACATCAAAACAGTGACCATAGGAAGACACATGGGTATGAGTATTTGGCAGAAATAATAAAGCTACCGCAAAAGCTAGTTTCACTGGATTGACAAGGCTAGTAATTATCCATTCTTCTGGGTTAGGGTACTAATATTTGTAAGGAGAATCATGTTTTCTAGCCATGCAGTAAGCATGCACCGTACCTGTGCACAATTCCAATTATATGATATGATGGTATGACATGAGATGTAATGGTGCCTACATGCTAATGCTACCAGTAGTGTATCAAAAAACTATTTAGTGATTGATTAACTTGTGAATGAAGTGATATGCTTATCCATGTTTTTTTACACAGGAGTAAAAAATATTTTTTTTCCTTTTGCATTAGCATGCAATACTTTTGTATAACGAGGGAACACAAAACGAAAATAAAATAGATCCCAACCCTGGGGTGATGCGTCCTATAAAAGCGGATCAATGCAATTCTAGGTATGTTTACCATACAGTGCCCACCCCAAAGCTGTAGGGGGAGCTCCAGAGCGGGAAAATAGGCGACAGACGAAGAAGAATGTTGTAAACAGAGGCAACTTACGGTTGTCTTGAACGGGCTACGGCTAGTTAGCATGGCTTCAAAGGCATCTAGTAAAAGTAATTATCAAAGCAGTATAAAAACATAAACCGAATCGCAGAGTAAACATGCATATTTGTCCTAACGGATTTACGACCGGCCTTATAGCGGTAGTCTCGTGTATCGCGAGACTTCCAAACCAAAACAAATGCGAGCGTCAAAGGGCTAAACTGCAAGCACCGTTTCTGGTAGGGGGAGACCCGATGGAGGAGGAAATGTCCGCTTTTTCATCAGAACAG
>JBBBVT010000019.1:2860667-2873900 GCA_037177035.1 Craterocephalus eyresii | reverse complement strand
GGTTGCTACGGAGCTTTTGCTGAAAACGTGGTCAGCCTATGGTGCACAGCGTGCAATGTGGCCCGAAAACATCAGATGGAGTTTGAGGCCAGAATTTAACATCAGTGAAACTTCTGAAGAGTTGTTGTGGCACAGTATGAAACTGCTTTTAGTTAGAATTGTAAATTGTCCGATGTTTTACTTCATGCAAGATAAGAAATTTTATGGATACTACCAGTAAAATTGAAGCATGTTTTTTTTCCCCTCAAATAATTGTCCGCTATTGTGTGTGGTTGCCGTCTGACTCCCTTGGTGCTGGTGTTCACAGGGACCGCTGGTGTACGGGAACTACGGGCGCAAAGAGGATCTGGATGTTGTGAAGAAGGATGTTCAGGTGAAAGGCTCAGTGCTGCTGCTCCGTGCAGGAAAACTCACCTTTGCTGAGCAGGTATGCAAGCTTGTTTACGTCACGAACGAGGGGGAGGGAGGCATGAGGAAGAAAAGTTGTTGATGATGCTTATGGGAAGAAAGGCCACAACAATGAACACAAAGGAATGCTGTTGGTTATTTGTTTCAACAAGGAACTAAAAGCGTTTCCTGATCACGTCTCTTCAGGTGAACAATGCTGCCATGGAGGGGGCCGTCGCTGTTCTCATCTACCCTGATCCTCAAGATTACTCATTTAAGGCAGACACAGAACTCTATGGACATGTGAGTCTGCAGCAAGCAGCTGTAAAATCTGGTCTGACCACTGAGTCCAGAATCATGGCTTTAGATTTTTTCTAATGACCTTTTTGTGCATTTTTTAGGTGCATCTGGGCTCCGGTGACCCCTACACTCCTGGATTCCCCTCCTTCAACCACACTCAGTTCCTCCCGACTCGCTCATCTGGCCTCCCCAGTATCCCGGCCCAGACCATTACCGCCAATGTGGCTGAAGCTCTTCTAAAGTAAGACGCAGAAATGGCTTCATACGTGTATAATAGTTCCCAGTGGGAGTGTCTTATTAAAAAAACCAAGAGTTGAACCACCTGCAGCAGTAAATATGTCCTCCTCAGGAAAATCGGTGGTCCTTTATCGACTCCGAGCAGCGGGTTTAAAGGTGAACTCTCGTCTGTGTCCTACACCCTGGGAGGCAGCAAGAGCATCACCGTTGAGGTGAACAACTTGCTGGTCAACAGCGAAATCCATAATGTGTTTGGAGTGATCAAGGGATTCGAAGATCCTGGTAGGTTCCCCTTTTTGTTCAGGGCTTCGGTCTAAGTGGAAGACGTGTTGCTAAGTCGTGTCTGTGCGTGGATCTGCAGATCGCTACGTGGTGCTGGGGGCTCAGAGAGACGCCTGGAAGAACGGTTACGCCAAAGCCACTGTAGGCACGTCTGTGCTGATGGAGCTAGCCAAGGCCTTCCATGACATGGTGGAGAACGGTAATTAGTTTCACGCATCTGAAGAGGAATATTTCAGCCGTGGCACATGGTCACATTTCGCGTATTTTCCAGAAATGAATCTGTATAAAGAAGTTCTGAATGTGAAAATGCACCTGATTTGAAATGCAGCAGCTTCAAACACCGGCTGTCCTGCTCACACACTGACAGCTAGAGTCTCTGGAAACCTTCACCTGGAGGTTTTCATGTAAAATTTTGCTTTTAGTGCAACAAAAAAATGTTTGTGGGCGAAAGGTGAAAACGCAAAGAAATGTCAAAATACCTGTTGGTGTGTACATGCCTCTCCGATGCAAATATCCCATCACCACCTTTTAACTTTTCCCAAATCTCCAAGTTCAGCAGCATTTTAGCATTTTGAACAACTGTAAGAGGTGTTTCAGTATTTGTGTCTTAATGGGGTTTTTTTCTCTTCTAGATGGGTTCAGGCCCAGGAGAAGCCTGGTGTTTGCAAGCTGGAGTGCTGGGGAGTATGGCAGCGTTGGCGCCACCGAGTGGCTGGAGGTAGAAACTACACACTTCAGAAAATGAAAGATTAGTCTGTCTCCCTGCTCCAGCACTCCTCTTCTCAACATTTCTCCCTTTTGTTGTTTTAGGGTTTTATGCCGTCCATAGACAGAAATGTCATAACCTACATAAACCTGGATGGAGTCGTCTTGGGTACGTGCAAAACACACACTAAATGGCTTTCTTGTTAAATTTTGGGTGTTAACTGAGTGTGTTTCATCTGTAGGTCGTGGGAGCTTCATCGCCTCGGCAAGTCCCCTGCTCTACAGTGTCCTTGAAAGCACGATGAAGGAGGTAAAGCGGAATTAAATGTTGATCTGGTTCCTGGACGAAAACGAGTTAATTTGTACTGAATATAAATCTCCTCCTGCTCACAGGTGAAGAGTCCTGTTGGCGAAGGCACGGTGTACAGCATGGCCGTAAAAGGGAACGGGAACTGGGAGACCCAAGTGTGAGTGGGGAAACTTGTTGAATTATTTTAATACTATTTAATGAACGAAGTTACTCAAGTTTTTTGCTGTTGTGGTGTGAATTTAGGTTTTATTGATAGAAAGTGAAAAATTTCACATAATCATCTTTAAAGTTTTAAACTCAACAGCAGACTTTTTGTTCATATAGTGTTCTACAATAATTGACATTTTGTCCTGCTTGCAGAATGAGACCAATGTCTATGGATGATCCTGCTTATCCATTCCTGGCTTTCTCTGGAATTCCTTCAGTTTCCTTCCACTTCATCACACCCCAGGTGAGTCTCCATCTCAAAAGTCTTAAATAAAATTTATATGAAGTAGGGCTGGACAATTAATAAAATTTTAATCATGACTACAATATTGCTTCTTACGATAATAAAAATACTGTAATCGTAGAAAAACGAAAATGTCTGTATGTAGGTGAAGTTGCCTGTGTAACAGGATTGCATATAGACTGTTTTTTTTTTAATTTTTTGATCACTATTATTATAATATAATTTTACTCCTTTACTGGTTTCTTATTTATTTCCTGTTTTTTTAAAAAGTGATATGAGGTTCAGTTTTGGTGGTTCAATAAACATTTCTTTTTAAATCAATGAATAATGGTGTACATTAATTGTGATTTCAAAAATTATCCCTAATATGAAGCATAAATATAGGAGCTTATAATACCTCATTAGAACAAGGTTAGTAGGTTAAGTTGGTTTTGAAAATGTCAGTATCGTTATGGTTTGCAATAGAAAAACTTCAGCACATCTAAATAATGACACTCGGATGTCACATTTATCCTAGACACTTGTTCACGTACATTGAGTTTCTTTTGTCTGTTTCTTTGTGCTTTTAGACTGAGTCCTATGTTTACTACGGCACCAACTTGGACAACAAGGATCACCTCTCCTACGAAACCAACCAACGTACCGGTGAGATGACTGCAGCTGCTGCGCAGTTTGCCGGTCAGATGGCTTTGCGACTGGTGCACGACCACAAGCTGAGCCTGGATGTGAGTCGGTACCGGCAGATGCTCACCAAAGCTGTGGGCGAGGTCTACAGGCACGTCATGAAGCTCTCACAGGTATGGCTGACAGTTTATTTTGTTAATATTGCATGTACGCTTTCAATTCAAGATATTAAACGAAATATTTAAATAATCTGTACATGTCATTGCTGTCCTGTAGTCTGGTTTGCTGAAGGATGTTGATCGTGTATGGGTGGGCCGCGCACGAGGCTCCTTCCAGCGCGCGGCTGACGACATCAGCATCGCCATTGATAACACCGACTTGACTGACCCGGAGGCCAGTCGGATCCTTAATGACAGGATCAGGAGTGTAAGAGGCACACAGTCAAACCTGATGATAAACTCTATACTGCTCTGTTTTAAAATTTCACTCTGAATAGGTTTGGTTTTTTCAGTGCAAGCTCTCCTCACAACCTTTTTACAAGCAGTAGAATTTGCTAGACTTAAATTTAAATTTGCGCTTCAAATGGTTTGTGTTCAGGAGAACACTGAGTTGCTGGAGGAAAAGGAAACTGTGACATGTGACGTTTAAATGCCATCTTGTGGGTATAAACATTGAGTCAGTGGTTTGGCTGAATGAGTCTTTTGACTATGAGGCAATATTCTATCTCGTCTCTTTGTGTTTAGCTGAGACGATATGAAGTGGAAAATGATTCATGTGCTTTGGTGTTGGAAAAGTCTGCTGTTAGAAGGATGCACTTGCAGCCGTAATGACCTACGGGGATGGAGTCAGTTTGCCTTTTTAAATGGCAGGCCGTGTGGCTGAAAGGCCAGTGTCTTCTTAGATTTCATAAGGGAAAATAACAAAGGTCTGTTAAGGACACTGTTCTTATTTCCTGAATGCTAATTCACCAAATACAACTAAGAACACTTAAAATTGTTTTAGAAGTCTTATTTACTTTTACACTCTTAATGTTCTCATCTGATTTTAATATTCTTTTGATTCTTAAATAAATGTAGTGACCTCCAGTGTTTTCCTCATGGGGATCCTTCACATTACAGGTTATGCCTGTGCTGTCTGTGGGTCGCTGCTGTGGGGCGGCTCCATCTGCGGGTGTCCCTGAACATTACGGCGCTTTGGTGGTGATGTGGTTCGTGGTAGAGTTTACAAGACCATTTTTTTCATCCCGATACAGATTCTGATACTTGTGCTATGGGTATTGGCTGATACCAAGTACCGATATCACTAAGTTATAAAACAAATGTCATATTACACCTGCATGGCTGTGATATGATTAGCATTGTGATAAGTCCTGGCTCAGGTTAATTTCCTTGTAAAACATGAATGAATCCAGCAAACTGAAGCCATTTATCTTCAAATGCAATCTTGCTGGCGGTAGAATCCTGTGTGAAATACTGCCACACCGCTGACATAATTACTATTGGCTGCTCAGTGCAACTGTTTTAAGAACAATGAGGAAGAGCAGTGTCAGAGCTAATAATGCTGATCAGTAAATAGACACTAATTTTCATAAATTATGAGGTATCGAATTGGTGCCTGAACTCCAGTACTCACCAATAGAAAAATTTAGGTCAGTATCGGTGGCATTTCCGATACGGTATCTGTATCGGAACAACTCTTATTAGCGACGTGCTCTGTGGCTGTGGGTGGGATGACTTCTGGTGTGAATGGATCCCCAGGATATCGTTTCCTCCAAGTGGCACTAAGTCAGGTGTTCATTTCTTTATCATTTTATTTATTTATTTAGATTTTAATTTAAGTTTTAGTTTTACGGAATCTTTTTACAGTGGTTAAAGAGACAGATGATATACTCTTGAGAGTCTATGTCAGAGAGAGAGAGAGAGAGACCAGTTGCATTTTTTTTATTTTATTTGTTTTTATTTGTCTGACTTTTTTCTGTTAACTTGTGAAGCACTTTGTGTGGCTTTTTGTATGAAAGATGCTATATAAATAAAATTTGATTTTAAATTAAGACAGATATTTGAGACTTGTGCATCCATCACTTGACAAAGATCAAGTGCAGCTTATTTTGCAGAGTTAATTCCTAAAGATTTAGGACCTAACACTTTGGTTGAGAGCGACTGCTTGCATTCATATAACTGTTTCCAAACTAAAGTTGAGGTAGAAAACACAAAGTACAGGGGGGATCATTTTGAAGGTATCCAGTGCCTCATTAATGGCTATTATTTTCCATTTACTGTGAGGATTAATGTACACAAGTCAAAGTTTGGACACAATTCCCATTGGATTAATGGGAAAGTGTGTCCAAACTTTGACTGGTAGTGTACATGTTAAGCAAATACTGAACCTTTTATAGATCCCATCCTATATATAAAAGTCTAGAGTATACCATACATCTATGCATAGAATCTTTATTATAAAGGAAGGAATGCAGCCTTGAATTTGTGTTAGTTTAATTTTTTGTTTGTTGATTAATCTGCATTTAATAATTTAATGATTGATAACTGTTATTAATTTAATTTTATATTTTCATATTCAGCAATATTGTAATCATTACAATAATTACAAAGTCGAAACAATTCTATTAATAATGATTAGAAATTTTATATAAATATACTTTTATTTATCCCAGAGGAAACTTGCAATTTTATTTGTTTGATATTAGATGTGAGTTAACCTACATATAAGTTTTATATGAATTAAAATTTTTTTTATTATTAGACTGAATAAAACCTTAAGTTGGGCAATGCTGATTACTAATATCAATTGATATTTGTCCCTCTGTTAGGTTGAGCATTGCCTTCTCTCTCCATACGTGTCACCGGTTGAGACGCCTTTCCGCCACCTCCTGTTCGGCCGGGGCTCCCACACTTTAGCGTCCATCGCCATGTGCAATGACACGGAGCAGCTCCGCACCCGGCTGGCCCTGGCCACTTGGAACCTGCAGGGATGTGCCAACGCCATGGTGGGAAACATCTGGGAAATCGATAATGAAATCTAAAAGCAACAGCAGAGATTTGAGCTTGGGGGTTGCGTGTGTGAGACACCTTATTTCGAAAGTACATTTTAGAGCCTAAATTTAAGCACAAGCTGACTATTAGAGGCCCATCCCTTAAATCCAGGATTATAATTGGTTCTTTTTGGGGCAGGATCTTACAATAAATCCCACAAAGACTCAGGTGGAGAAGAGCAAAATATGAGATTTAAAAATAAAAACAACCTCCAAATACTTGAAGAAATTAAATGCTACTGACAAGTCCGCCTGCTCTCTTCCAGCTCCAACATAACCCATCAAACCAGGCAAAGCCTTTGCTGCGACCTCTTGCCATCAAAGCACTGAAACCTTATTTCTATTGTCTTATGTTTTATTTATCAGTGGCAGTGCCCACTATAAATGTTTTGTCTTTTTTAATAGAGCATTATCGGAAGCAGTGCCTTCCATAATTATGACGGTTATACTGTCGAAAGCTACGGCAGCATCTGCTACAGAAACACCTCCTCAACTGCTGCTGACAAAATGGAGCCTCAGATAGTTGGATTTCAATTAAATGACAATAATCTCTTTCCTTTAGTGCAGAGATTGTACTCATTCAAACTATTTAAACAAGTAGGTGTGTAGATCGCCAAAAGAAACATCAAAAGGAAGAAATGAAATATTAATATAAACACCTATTTTTAAATTGGTTTGTCCAAAAGCAGAATAAAAACAGAATCTGATGAAATTGTCTTGATATTTAGAGATTATTTAAGTGTGCACTTGATGGCAGCTCAGTCTAAATTTTAAAGTAAAGCTTAAGTTTTGCAGACAATGATTCAATCTAAGATCCACTGTCTTGCAAAAAAATAAAAGAGCTGATTGGTTAATTAATTATTAAAAAGAAAGCCATTTGTGTTGCACAGTCTAAGTTGGAGCACTTATAGATATAATGACGTTATCGGGAGCAGTGCCTTCCATAATTTAAAAACTCATTATCGGGAGCAGTGCCTTCCATAATGATTACAGGTGACGGTAGTTTTTGCCTACCATTTTGTGAGTTTTTTTGTATGTGTATTTATCGAGAGCAGTGTCTCTCATATTTCACTTAAAAGGTGGAACAACTTATCGGGAACAGTGTTTCCCAGAGTTTTATACTTGACATATTTATTTGGTTGGTTTATTTTTTTGGATTATTTGTGTGTCAGACCAGTGTTCACGACCTTCAGTAGTTTCCACCGTTTTGATCATTTGTAACGGTTTCAATTATGATCTTTACTGTGGTCCAATGAGAATGAGCCTCCTTCATACAGGATCAACTTTACAGGGGAGGTGGATGGCAAAATATTCATTTTTCAGGCTGTGATTTAATTGAGGAAGTTGCACGTTGTGTGTAATGGACACAGGCAGGTAATCTAAACGAGATACATATACAGGTAGCGTTCATTATGACCAATGCTTCCTGATATTGTCTCCATGTAACTAATAAATAGTCATATGGCTTGAAAACATAAGCCTTTAAGAATGTGTTGTGGTCATGTCAAAAAATACAATTGAACTAATGGAGACTTATTTCTAATGCTGCTGAAATTATGCTGTAGCTTCCAAAGAGGCAACATTGAAGTCTGTTTCCTTCACTGCAGCACTTATCTCAGACTATTCTCTTCTGAAAACAGCATTTACATCACGGAAGCCCTTTATGCTGCATATACTGTAAGCACTGCGAGGGCTTCCTCATACAGCCACCGTTTTCTTTTATATATCATTTAAAATGAGAAAAAAATAAATCAAGCTTAAAAGTAAGATGGTGGTTAAGGTTAACAGGACAAGTAGCAGGTGTACTGATGAACAGAAGCTGCTTTCATTACAGGGTTTATTGTTATTGAACATCTCCCCTAGAGAATTGAATCCAGTTTGAATGTGGCTGTAGATTTCAATCTGTTTCAGTTCAGTATTGGACAAGATTTTAGATGCACTGTACCTGTTACTGTTGATAAGGAAAACAGATCTGGCAGCCTCGTTACCTCGAAACCTCCTGTTTCTTTGAATATTTCATTCATGCTGTAATCAATATAACATCACTCCAAAAGCCTAATATTATTCTGCATGCATTTCTCCTACACTTATTGTCACTGACATGTATTCAGAAACTGAACTTTTACCCAAACAGCGGTTACAACTATTGTAACCTTTTTTTTTTCTTACCAAAATGTTTTGTTTTATGTCTTCGGTCACTTAAATTGATTTGGAACATAGTAACACAGAGTTAAAAACAAAGACAAATTTATTTCAGTCACTTTCAAAGTCAATATTTTGTCATGTTACTAGAAATTGTAAGAATTGTCTGAATCCAGAAGTAGAGATTTGGTTGCTGGGAAATGTATTTCTCATCACTGTTCAGATTTGTTACTGCAGTTCAAAAGTAAAATGTATGTAATGTGATATATCCAGTTTCAGATTTAAAAGACAAAAGTGTAATTAAACCTTTCAGCATCCAGCATCTCTGTGTTTTCTTTTTGTTTTTATTGCTGTGAAAAGCACAATTGACCACCAGGTGTCAAAATGTTTCAAAACTTAAAACAAAATGTTAATATTTTAAAAGTTTTGAATGCTTCTTTACCTCCACTTGAAGAGAGACAAAAGCACTGTCAGTCATCGTTAGAAACTCAGGTCAATGAGGATAATTACTTTTAAGTGAATATATCGAAGT
The DNA here is from genome assembly GCA_037177035.1 of Craterocephalus eyresii. Classification (NCBI taxonomy): domain Eukaryota; kingdom Metazoa; phylum Chordata; class Actinopteri; order Atheriniformes; family Atherinidae; genus Craterocephalus; species Craterocephalus eyresii. The sequence continues at coordinate 2,864,881 of JBBBVT010000019.1, read as the reverse complement.
TGGTTTATTAAAGAAGTGCATTTTGTCCTTAAAATGCACATGTATTTTAATTCATAAGAAAGGGGACACCAAAAAGTGAAATACGCTCTCTCATTCGAATTACAACACGCTAATGCGCTTTTATTTCAACTATAGGAAGTTCTAATCTAGGAAATTCCGGTCCACAAGCAGCGGAGCGTCTTTACGTTTTTTGACGCTGAGTGACGCTCACATTCCGGCGCGCGCACTTCATGACTTCGGAGCGTTCCGGTGTTTCAGGGAGAATAAATTGAGATAGCGGATACGGTTGAAAACTAACGCTTGACGGTAAACCGCTCGGCATCTTACCGGGCTGTTGCGGCAGGAGAGACGAAAACTAGCCGGAGGAACGGAACCGTTTCCCTCTCTAAAGCCCGTCTTCATAGGTTTGTACAGCGTCAATTATTTTTCTGCTACTTGCTTTGTATTAACATGCTGCACCAAAAACACTCATGATTTTAACAAGTGAAAGCAAATAAAGGAGAATAGCTAACTGTTGTCCAATCGGGGCTGGAACGGCAGGAGTCCACTTAACGTGACCGAGTAGGGCTAATCAGCTTTAGACGGAGGATCAATTAAAATCTTTTATACTGTCTTCTCCAAAGATCTGACTTCTTTTTACACGCGTCGTGTTTTGTGACAGCATGAGTTGTACATTTCGCTATACTAGTACGGTTAAATATGGACTTTTTTGTATTCTTCAGATTTGAGTCATACATAAACGTCTTCTCAACCTTTTACTCGTCAGCAGCATTAATCACCCTGTAACGCACGTCCGCTGCTCAGCGAGCCTGAGAAAAAGCGGTATTTATATACTGTAGTTGGTTCAACTGTAATTAAATTGCTATTTATAAAACAACTTGGAGGAGATGAAATTAGACTTTTGTTTAGCCTCTCGTCGTGCGCTTCATTAGGAATACCTGTTAGCTACCCATTCATTCAGTAAACCTTGCAGCTGCAGAAGTCAAAGCAGGAAAGTTTGAAACTAACCTGTCTCGACTCTTCCTACTAGAGATGCGGGGGGATGTTCTGTTTTCATTGTGTGCATCCATTTCAGTGGATCACAAGACCAGATTATAAAGTTAAAATTATGTAAAATAATGATTACAAGAAGACATTGCTGAAAGGTGCAATGTGTAAAAAAAATAAATGAATCAATGGGGGGAAAAAAAAAAAAATAGTGGTATCGAATTACTTTACTAAAATAACAGATGCCCCCCTCTTAGAATGAGCCGTTGACATATTCAGAAGGCTCTTAAATTAAAAAAGGGATGTATAATTTGTAAAAACATGGAACATAAACCATATTTTCATCTGAATGAAGAAACTGCATGCTGTAGATCAGAAAAAGGTCTCTTTTAAAAGGAATGATTTAACTTTGTACTACGCTGAGACTGAGAGAAACGTAGCTCAGGTAGATAGAGCTGTCCTCTCCTAAACAGCAGGTCAATGGTTCAATTCCCCTAACTATGTGTTGAAGTGTCCTTGGGCAAGAAACCAAACCCTTCCTTGCCTTTTAATTTGCTTGTCAGGTATGTATGAAAATGTTTAGTATGGTCCATAAGTAATGTGTGAAAAATTGTAGAGTTAAATGCTTTGAATGGTCACTTAAAAAAGTGCAATACAAGTACAGTCCATTTACATACTGTAATTACGTACAATTAATAGACAAAAACAGTTGAAATGATTTTTTGACAGGAATTAATGTTACTTCTCTATAAAGTAGCATGCCGTAACATCTGTATACTTAGTGTTTCACATTCTAAAAATAAAACATAATATGACATAAGTTCCCAATTTATTTTAGTTAGGTGTCAACTCTACACTTGGTTTTATCTGCTGTTGGTTCATATACATGGCCATAATTGTGCCACCATTTGTGGGTGATGGAGAGATTACCAAAGTGTAAATAATGGCATTAGTCATTAGTCTAATCTAGTGGTGATGAAGGTGTGAATAGTTTTTTTTAACCAGGATTTTACCTGCCTTATGTTAATGGTCCTGAGTTCACATTCAGGGGAACACTCCCAGTAACATCTGTATGCTGGCAGGCCTACACTACTCACCACAAAGAATTATCTGCTGCTTGCTAAAGATCGTAAGTCCAAATCAGAGCTGTTGCACAACTGAGATCAAAACTGAATCTATTGGTTCAAATGAGATATTTGGATAAAGAGAAATGCAGCATGCCGGCTTAAGAACCCCCTTCAGCTGTGAAAAGTGCTGGTGGCATCTTTGTTTGGGACTGTTTAGTTAATGGTTAAGGAAGAAGAAATTCAGTATTCTCTTATGGCCAAATTCTACATACTTTAGTTTTATGACGTAATCATAAATAAAAGGATTTGAAAGCAGTGAAGCAGATGTGTATGTGTGGAAGTCATTGCATACCAGTCCAGCACGTCTTATTTGGCCTACTCCAGTAAAGCTCTATATTCCTGAGTCTGACTGGAGCCAAACAGCTCTGAGCTCAGAATGGGATTCTCCTTCAGCGCCGAGGCAGCAGGAGGTCTTTCTGAGCCGCCCGGCTGCGCTCCCTCTCACCGGCTGCTCCGTTTCCTTCACTCTGTCACAGCTGTGAGTTATTGTGCTGCTCTCTTTGCCGGAGCAGATGGAGCTCTGAGATCTTGTTGAGGCAGTTTTGACATTGATCACATGGCTCAAAATGTGGGCCTTGTTCTCTTTCAGATGCGGTGCTGCTCCATTCATGGCTGCGTGCAGGTGACACCAGTTAACCCGGTCGCTCCTGACTGCAGCCAGAAGACCTCTGTAGGGTAAGAGCCAAATTGCCTGAACCTTTGTCAAGAGTACAGGTGTGATGTTAACATTGGTAGGAACATAAGGTGGTCCATATGAAGGGGTGCTTTTTGCAGTTATGATGCTCATTTGCACTATCATGTCATTTAGAGCAAAAAGAAAATTAAAAACAAAAATTCTATAGTCCCAAATGCTCTATTCAGGGATTATCCTGTGTGATACCAAAGATGATGTTCATTTTTACATCATAATTCTCGTTTTAACTGAACATGTTCATTTGGGCAGGGGTCTGCACCAAGCAAAGATGCCTAAAGTATGTACTACAGTATGTAAAATGTCCGGTTAACACTTGAGTATGTGGTATAAAGCATCAAAATGAGTTGAAAAAATAATGTGTTGTTTAAACCTTTACATTGACTCACTCTACAATAACTCCTGATGTCCATCTTTCTTTTCTTTCCTTCTGAAATTTTGACTTAAGACATGACCGCTGTTAGCACTGCTGTCTGGTTCCAGCTATGCTTCCAACAGAGGGAGCGACAGTCAACCAGATTAGCAAGAAACAAAAGAGCAAAGCCAATCATGTCAGTCGAAATGGGTTAAAAGACCCATTTCGACTGACATGACATGACATGTTACAGCCTTAAATATTCGTGTGTCAGAGGCCTAACCCATGAAGCCGATAGAAACTGATCCGCCAATCATACGTCTTGATGAGGAGATCCCCGTCATCACTACAGACACACTGTTGCTCCAGTGGTAGTAAATCTGTTATTGTCCAGATCTGACAGGCGAACTGTGAAATTTAGGAATTCGAATGGTGAACAGCATATTTTGACCACTGTGTTTAGACTTCTATTAATTCCCAAGATGTAAACAGCTAAAATATTAGCCTGATTATAGTCAAATAATATTTTACATAAAGTATAAAGCAGCAATTGTAATTGTAGAATGACCCAGTTTCCTCTGATCTTTATACAGCTGAAGATAAAAAAATTGGTAAATAAAATTTCATGTATTTTTAGAAAAAGTCAGGGACCAGCAAGGCTTCATGATTTTTTTTTTTTTTTTTAAGGAACTTATGCAATTTGTCATGTGCAGACTGACTATCTTATTTCCCAAATGAGTTTTGAGTGCATCTGTATGGTCTCCAACAGCAAGGCATTTTATTTTATCCAACTAGTTTTTGGAATCCATTTTCATCTGTTTTTGCAGATGGGTTCATTCTGAATATTGAATAAGGCTGTTCATGCTTAGACGGCAGTTTGAGGTTTTCTTTGACCTATTTTCAGGGTCTGCTGAGCTGTGCCGCAAATCCACGCTGACTCAAACTTGCGTGCACAATCTCAGACCTGTCTTGAGATGTGATCGTATCCCAGGTTCACCAAATTGATAAATGCGTGGGAATGGTGGTGTGCACGGATTTTCTCCAAACCAATGTG
>JBBBVT010000019.1:2838179-2848556 GCA_037177035.1 Craterocephalus eyresii | reverse complement strand
GATGAAAGATAAAAAATAAAATATATACATATACACATATGCATATACACAAAAAATAAATAAGTAAATAAATAAATAAAACAGTAGAGATGCACTACTGACTAAGTACAAATCACGAATAATAATAAATAATAAAAAGAGTAGGTCAGTGGTACCATAAATTTTCAGATAAATAAAAGAAGACCCAGGGTGCATGTTGCTCTACTACTGTCTACTAAACAGATATATTTCCCAGCATAGGTGCTGTATGAAGGTAAGGGTGTGTGAACATGAAGGGTCAAAGCGCTTTGAGTGTTATACAAGCACAGACCATTTAGCATTAAGAAGTAGCGTCATCTCACAGCTTACATGAGCTGTTGTTGCCTTTGCAGGTAGCGTGCGGGATGACCTACCTGGAGCAGAAGCGTTTCCTGCATAGAGACCTGGCCGCCCGCAACGTCCTGCTGTCCACCAATGAGACGGTGAAGATCGGAGACTTTGGCCTGATGAGAGCGCTGCCTACGCACACCGACCTGTACATCATGGAGGAAGGCCACAAAATCCCTTTCCCATGGTGAGAACAGCTTGCAATATGTTTTGTTCTTCTAACACCCATGTGGTCTCATAATCACTCGTCTGTTCTCCACATCACCGTCTCTCCAGGTGCGCTCCAGAGTCGCTGAAGTCTCGAACTTTCTCTCATGCGTCAGACACCTGGATGTTTGGGGTGACTCTGTGGGAGATGTTCGCTCACGGCCAGGAGCCGTGGCTGGGCCTAAATGGAAGCCAGGTGCATCTTTTTACATTTCAATGGGAGGAGATTGGTGATAAGGACAGAAATATTTTATTCTTATGTTGTTGTTTTTTTAATTTTTGTTTAGATTTTTTGAGAAAAGCTACTATAAAAAACGGCTAAAGCATTTCATGCGTATATCTGCAGATTCTCCATAAGGTAGACGTGGAGGCAGAGAGGCTGTGTAAGCCTGAAGACTGTCCTCAGGACATCTACAACGTCATGCTGCAGTGCTGGAGCCCCAAACCAGAGGACAGGCCCACCTTCATCGCTCTCAGAGACTTCCTGCTTGAGGTAGCCCAGTTTTATTCAGACTAAAGATAAAGATACAGAGATGGAGAAAGTGGCTATTTTGTAAGAATCCTGCCTATTTAAAGACACAAAACTTACTTTACCTTTTTTTTCAGTGATATACCACCAATTCATTGCTAATTCTGAATCCAACTGGAATCCTGCAGTTTCTGAACCTGTAGAAATGTACACAATAGATTCTATAGTGCCATCAAATTTGTCCAGAGCACTGAGATTTAAGTTCGAAAAGTAAAGGAACGGGTTATTAAGGAGTTAGTACAAACTAAGATGTAAGTTATATGCCCAAATCTCTAAAATCACGTCTTAAGTCATTTCTGTTTAACATAGTCACATGATAACATTTCTGTGAGCTGCAAGTGAAAAAAAAAACCTTAAACAGTACAGACACTGATAAAAACCTGTGGTTTGATTAGAAAAAAAGAACAAAAGGCTGAATGTTTACTTTTGGTAAATGGGCCAAGAAAGGAGGGGATTTTGCTGGGAATCAGATTTCAGCAATCTAGCCTGAAAAGTTCGCAAATGTCGCAACCAGCCGCAGAAAAACTTGTCAATCAGCTTCCTGGATTTTTTTCTGGATTTTCAAAACTCAAGCAAAGTTCACCCTGAGGGTAGAAAAACTTGATTTACAGAGTATAGAAATGTAATGAGAGGTTGTGAATCCATAACCTGTACCAGCATGTGAATCCATTACATTTTTTCAGAGGAAAGACACTTCTTCCATCCCAACATACAGCACAACCTGATTATTTAAAAAAAAGTGCTCTTTAAAAGAAAACACTTATAATTCAGAACATTTATAATTTCCTCAGAAGATGATTTATCTTTTTCCTAATCCTTTGTATTTATTTGAAAACTTCAAAAGATTTCACAGGATTGTTTGATTTCTGTCAGATGAATGCAAATATGTCTTTAAGTGAAGTGTGCAGTGAAACTGCAGTGAAAATCTGCTTTTTTTGCATCAGATGAGAATAGCTTTGCAGAAGGAGTTGTTTTCCTTTTTTCTCCACTATCACACATTACAAAAGGAATGATCCAGCAGCCGTGAGGGAACGGAGAGCTTCTCTTCCATGTCTGCACTGTTCCTCTGATCCTGCTGATGGCAGCACTGACACAGGGAGTGTTTGTCTTCTGCAGACCATGCCCACAGACATGAGAGCCCTGCAGGACTTTGAGGAGGACGACAAGCTCCAGATCAAAATGAACGATGTCATCACCATCATTGAGGGAAGGTCAGTGAGCGCATGAAGCTGTATTTTCACCCAATAACTAAAAGTCATGTGTGAGTTCAGAATGAAGTTCATCCCCTACAAATGCATGGGGGAAAATACTGACTCACTGTAAAGAAAAGGTCCTCTCAGTCTTGAATTGTAAATGTTTTTCTTTTGTGATCTCCCGAAGCTGAAGCCCAGATTTGCCCTACTTTGTGACACATCATTAGGTTACACGTTTTTGATGTATGTGTGTGTGTTTGCAGGGCAGAGCATTATTGGTGGCGAGGTCAGAACAGGCGGACGCTGCGTGTCGGTCAGTTTCCTCGTCATGTGGTGACTTCGGTCGCCGGTCTGTCCGCTCAGGACATCAGCCGACCTCTGAAACACTCCTTCATCCACACTGGACACGGAGACACGGACCCTAACAGGAGCTGGGGACATGCAGACCGCATAGACAGGTCACTTACACACAATAAACGCAATGTAACCCACATGAAACAAGACCGATGCTTTGACATTCTACCATCTTTTTATTTCAAGAACAACAAAATCACATTGGCTTATATTGGCCTCATATGTTTACTGAAAACTTGGCATTCACAGCCAAACAAGAAAATGACCAAAACTACAACTGCAAATGTTGTCTCAGGTGTGTAAAATGGACCCTCAGAAAACACATTATATATATTATACAAGTTGTTTGGTTTTGAGCCGTTTTTTAAGACAGTTTCTTCATGAGCTTGACCTCAAGTTAATAAACATGTAAAAATCAAGTCAGATGAAACAGCCAAAAGACAGAAGACACAGGCTTTGAGAATTGATTATTAAAATGAAAAAAGGGCAGCTAGTTCCAGAGCTTTCCAGCAGAGGGCAGCAGAAGACCACATGTAGCCCAGCAGACGGTGCACTGATAGAAAAAAAACTCTCCAGTGTCCCGCATTGGCCACAAAACTAAAGGAGTCCCTGATCAACTGTTTTACAAAGTGCTGCGGCAGTAACAGAGCTTCTGCACAGCTGCAATAAACAACTTTAACTGCTGCTGCTATGTTATGTATCTTTGTAAAGTTTATGAGGTTATAAAAGGCTGCGACCTCATTCAGGCATTTTTATTTATGCACTTGGTTTAATTTGCTTCTGCAAACCAATGATGAAATAAATGATGTATTTCTGCAGTTTGTATTTAGGGAATCCCATGGACCCCCCTGATGTGCTCGGATTCGATTCTGGCATTGCAAGACCCACCAAACTCCCCAACCGTGCAAAAAGTATGTTTTCTTCTTTTATTTGAAATCGATGGAGAGGAAAGAATGTGAGTTCATTCCTCTCTCGGTAAATATAAGCTGAAGGTTTTGGTCTGCCCTTAACAGAGCAGCCACCTCCCCGTCCACCCCAGCCTGCAGTTCTGCTAAAAAGTGAGTTTTTTTTTTGTTTTTTACCTCCCCTGTCTGTGCTCTTTGCAACCCACGATACGACCTTCTAACGGATATTGATGTTCCGGTGCTTGCTCGTATCTCCAGAGCCATTATACGACCTGGTGATGGACGATTACGACGAGGAGGAGGACGCCGGCACCTCGTCCGGGCTGAAGAGGCTGACTGCGGCTCTGAAGCTTCGGCCGTGGGAGGGGGCGGGTATTCGCGCGGCCAAAAGCGAGGTGTCGCTTATCGACTTCACCGATGACAGCTTCAGCTCGACCACACCCTCCCCGCTCACAGAGACGCACCAACCAGACGAGGACACACTGAAGGTAGAGTCACGTCTGGGTCAGAATGCATTCCAGTGCTCCGTCAGAAATGCTTGTGCTCGCTCTCTGACCACGAAAAAATCTGACGCATCATTACATCACTTTTAACATCTTCACTAAAGCCTGCTTAAAATTCCCCCGAGTGTTTTCTGAATTACGGTAGAGCGCCAGAAAGCAGGGAAACCCTTTCTCCTCACAATGTTTATCTTTTCCTCCCCACAAACTCAGGTTTAATCAATCTTTCTCATTTCTAAATGCTGTCGTAAACAGGAGCCTGTGTTTGGGAATGCTGTAGCGAGGCTGAGTGATGTTTCCAAATGATGACAAGTATTTATGAGCTGTGGTGCTACAAATTAAATGTACACCCACTGTTTTGAGCTGGTGATATTAATACACTCAAATGTGTTAAGAAAACAACTTTGAAGGCCTGAGTTCTGAATTCAGGAGCAGATGGTGATAGTGAATGCTACTCTTAGTGCATTGGAGGCACTGAGGACAATGAGAGACATTATAAACATTTGTTATCCCACTGCTTTGACTTTAATAATGAAGCTCTTTTTTTTCTTACCTGGAAAATAAAGCAAACCAGGTGTTAATGTGGTTCTAAACATTGCATTAAATAAGTTTGGTGAGTTTGTCTGGTTTCAATCCACATCCTTACTGCTGGCCCTTGATGTCAAGAGGATGTCAAACTGTTTAACTGGTTTTCCCTGAGCCAGGAGTGTGATATGAAGAACTGCTTCTGATTTGGTACTGGAATTGATTTTTGGTTTAAAAAAACCCAACAATAATATAGCCTCAAAATGAGTCTTGTGCACCTCAGTTAACAGTTTTGTTTTGTTAGTGTATCACCATCGATACCTCCTTGGTAACCAGACCAACATATTTCCCCCAAAGCCCATTTAAGGCCCATTTATGCTCCCTGACGGACGTAATTTGGTGCGTCCCTTCCAAGCGCCTTCATGCGTCGCTGCCTTCATGCTTCCATGCGTCGTTCCTGTTGCTACGGATAACCTCCGCTAAGCGGCAGTGCTGAGTTTATTATAAACTTTGTGATATAACATTAGATTCAAACATCGATTGGCGGCACAAACGCGCGGCTATTAAGTTGTTTCTAACCACGAACACACCGTGAACACTTGTAGAACTTTATTTCTAAAGCTTGTGCAACTTCTAATGTTTTTTTCGCTGTCTTCGTTCTTCTTCTACGGTTTTCCTCTTCCTGTTTATCTTCTTCTTCTACCCTGGTTTGTTTCTGCTCCACTATGCTCAACACTGACCCCACGGTTTCTGGTGGTATTACTCCGTCGTCTGCGTCGAGTGACGGATGCGCAAGGAGCCTGAAAACGCACCAAAAACACACAAAATTGACGCAGAAGACGGACAAAACTTTCCGTGCGTGTGCGTATCCGTCATCTGCGTCGAGCATAAATGGGCCTTTAGCCTTTATTTAAACGGCCTCATCTGACAGTTTGTTTACATTTTCGGTCAATGAAAGGTTGTAAGAGCATCATCAGGGTGCGGCATGCAGTCTGTACCAAGTTATGTTAAGAATTTTGTCTCTGTATTGACTTAATCACACATATTGGCCATTTTTTTAAACCAATGTTGTTTTCCTAAACAGAGAGGAAGTTTAATGTCATAAAAAGGCTCCAGTTTAAAATACTTAAGAGGCTGAGTTATCTAATACTTAATTGTTGACATCAATGAGGGTTTTCTAAAATGGTCTCGCACATACAAAATCACAGGAGAAACTTTATGCACTGCTGCCACATGCAACTTGTTGTCAGTAAAGACAGACAGGTGTCGGAGGGCTAGGTGTCTCACAAAGTAAATTGTTAATCGTAGTGTTTACCGATGAGACAGATTGGCCTGTCACTGAGAAAAACATTGTACTGATTTAGCTGTTTAGTGTAGCCCGTTAGCAAGACAGGTAGGCTACTGCTTCTCAAAAGTTGGTTAGCAACTTAATTTAGGTTTGCTTGCTGTTAATGTTCAACTTTCTCCACTTTGTCTATGTGGAGCAATTTTGTTTCTTTTTCTCAGAGCTAGTTAGCAGCTTAGTTTAGCTAGCTTGCTGTTTGATTTAGTTTAATTTAGCTCCTGCAACACTTTCTCTGCTCTGTTGTGTTACTGAGCCTGCAGCTGCATGAGCTTCAGTGAGGCTGCTATCAACATGCAGGGATGCACAGTTCACATGCAGCAGGCAACAAAATGATGTCCCTGCAAAGTATTTGCTGGGACATCATTTTGTAGTCTACTCTGTCTGTCCAGTTGTACTCCTGCACCACTTCTTATAACTTGATGCAAATAGTACTTGAATTTCCCCAAGTCTTTTAAAATCCACATTATTCTTAGTTTTTAAGATTAGGTGATTGACCAGTTTCCTCTACTCAGCTTCCTGTTCATCACTAATAAATTAATGTAATTATACTACAACAATATATTTAATGTACTATTATACACATGGGCCTTGATTTACGAAGGCCCATGTACTAAACCAAGTGCCGATTTACTAAGAGTGCGCAATGAGGATTGCACGTGTTATCGTGGCAGAATAGTACACACTATCCGTTTGGCGTGTCTGCCGCTGATGAATATGCAATATTGCCGTTTCTGCCGAAACGTGCGTATTGTTGGGAGGAGACTCTGCAAATAAACCAGCTTTGCTCAGGCAATGTGATTTATGAAACCTGTAACTAGTTTGCGGTGACTATCTATGTGGCTATAAATAGCGTCTGAAAAGCAGGTAGCTACTAACTGGCACAACAGTATAACCACAATGGCTGCAGTACTAATTTTAAGGAGGAGGTTCAGACACCATGAAAGGTGACTGAGAGAATGCATTTTTTTTATCGTTTTAATATATTTGGAATGCCAGAGGAGAGGATTGTGGAGACGAACCAGCGTTGCAATATTAGAATTGTTGGATGAGTTTAAAGGCTGATATATGTGCAACTCATGTGCAACTTGTCCCCCCTTCAGAAAGAGAGCATATTTATAGGAACCAGATCACACACATTCTATGAATGTACAAGTTATGTACCACACAGGGAACCATTACAAATGTAGTCCTGTCTTTAAAGGAGTCTTTTATTCTGAGGAACAGTGTCATTTTCTCAAAGCTGAGAGATGGTGAATATGGAGATGGCTGCTTTTGGGTGAATGAATATAATGATTTTCCCTCATACATTGTATACCGTTGCATACGTTGCATACCCCCTGCAGCCCTTCCTCATGACACCTGTGTACAACCCTGTAACTGCAGGGGAACACCATTAGAATGTGGCTCAGGTGCGCATGAGAAACATGGTGTAGCACACCGTCAGCGTCCTAAAAAGTCGATATGGGGACCGCACTTTTACTATCCTCAATATTGATCGGGGGAATCTCTTCTGACGGCCCCCCGCCTGTCTTATTTGCGGATGATTATGAGCCACCTTTTTTTTGGTTCTTTGTCTTGTTGCCTCCTCCTCTTAACTTCATCCCCTGTTCTTTTAGTTTTTCAAACTGCATTTACTTTTTCGCAGATATTCTCCCATAGAGCAGCAACATTTAGATGTTTTTCTCGAGCTCAGCAATATTTTTATTTGTGTCCTCTACTAATATTTCAACCTCATTTGGATGGAATTTCATTTTGCGATGGCGGTTTCATTGTTCTCTGGATCCTTCTATGACAAAGCAGTAGTGCCGCTAAATCCTCATTTAAACACTGCTGTTTGCACCCGTTATTAACTGCGTGAGCAACGTTAGTTAATCACCCACAAACCATGGAAACATAACCAGAGCTAAATAATTGCGGGACAATATACATAGCGATCGCTATTTGGAATCTTCGTAAATCAATACCTTAGTGTTAGCTAAGGCTAGCTGTGGCTATGTTACCAGGTAGTTGGAATTTATGCAAATTGATCTTTTCCAATATAAATTCTCATAAGAAATTAATATATTATGATACAAAACTGATTTTAAAAAAAGAGGAAAACTGACAAACCAGTGAAGTTGTCAGTCAGCGTGACTTTTACAAAATTTGTTGTAAAAGCTTACATTGGCAACAGTTAAGATGCTAATGTTTGCTAAACCACCCATATTAGCTTCATGACCTTTGCTCTTTATTTCACCATGGCTAAATGCTTTGTCTTAATTAACTGACAAAGGTCACTGACCTAACTTTTGGTCAGGGAACTGAATTTATGTACAATTTCCTTGAACACATTATTGAGCTGAGGGTAGGGAGGGAAGATGATTTGTTTTTTTCCATTAGCAGCACACCCCCAGTAGAGCTGCCCAGCAATAAGAAGAGAGGGTCTTCTATTAACTTCTCCCAGCTAATCTGGAAATTTGAGCGTCTGACCTTTTTAATTTAACCCACTTCCACATAAAAAGCGATTGAGCAGCAGTTAAGAGACTTTAAAGACTCATTAGGGACCTTACACAATCACACAAACTCCCCAAATTCTCCCAATAAAGTTAAGAAAGCTTTAAAAACGAGGATGCAGTCTGTACTTACAATTACTTCCTGTATTCTCCGAAGGCAGTGTGCACCCTTTAGCCTAGAAATGTCATAAATAACCTCTTTCCTCTTGGATGCACCCAGGGAAGTGCAGTTTGATGGTGATTGGTGCTCATTGATTGATCATGTACATGTTCATGCTTTAGTGATCTACTGTGGGGTTTCACAGTAATTCTACCCCACAGCTTTAGCCCGTCTTCGATCAAAGGCTGGGAATATGTTCCTGCTCTTTTTTTTGGTACATTCTAAAAAACCTTTATTGTTGATTGAGTGAAGGTGTGAAAAAATGAATAAAATGTTTTCGATAGATTGTTAAACACAAAATCTTACATAATTGATGTCTTTTCCCCCCTTGTGTCAGACATTACATTGATTTTCATGCTTATAGCTGATGACAGCAGTAGCAATATATACGCACAACTAGTATTTAAGTGGACAGCTCTGTCCAGTGAGAATTGTATTTCCACACGTGTCCAGTAACCACTTGTAATTGACTCACTTTAACTTCCTCTGAATCAAATAAACCTGAAAGCTACTAGAAAACAGGACATCAGGTGGATGACTAATCTCTCTACAAAATCCTTTTTATATACACTTCACGAGAGCAAAATCTAACCATTTCAGAATTTTGAACTTTCTAGTTGTGCCTGGATGACTTTTAAGCTAGCACTGCCATTAGATGTGTTTCTTTAATTGTTGAAATGTTTCTATCTGATCCATCTGTATTAGTTCCTTCTTCCAAATCTTCATAAATTAGTTCTAAAGTCCTTCAAAAGTTTCTTTTCCCCTTAATGTCTCGGTATTTACAATTATATCAAAATAATTAAATATGGTAAGAAATTAGTAAGAAAAATAACAAAAAGAGCAAAAGTGGAGTACAGTTAGATGTTAGATAAATAATAGCATTAAATAGATAAAGATGAATACATATGATTAAAGAAAAACAAATGTTTTTTATATTAAGTAATAATTGAAAAAAAAAACTGTATATGGAATTTGTGATGATAGGTGTCAAGGGCAAATTAAATCAGATTCAGAAATGCGTTTGTAGACTGCAAACCTACTTGTTTCTTTCCTTTTTAGATTGATGAATATCATTGTCTTTGTAAAGGGAGGTACAGTATTAACTGACCCCAGTTTGAGGTTAGATCCCTAAAATGCCCCTAAAAGGTCATGAAGCTGAAGGGCCTTGTGCAGTCACAGCCAAGGGCGAGATAGAAACAAGGAAAATTATGCACAGAAAGCCAGAAGAAATGAATAAAAATGAAAAATAATAGAGCTAAATGTGCAATGAAACCTGTTTGTTGGCAACACACTTTGTTATAAATGATCCTGTGTTGTGATTCAAATCATACTGAAGTAACTTTATTTACAAACTTGTAGTTTGTTCCCACATGCTTGTCAAGATTCATGTGATTGTGGTATTGGAGGTAAAAACGGGGAAGTGGTTCATCATAGAATGAAATTCCATCCTGCTTTACGTAGTCCACCTTCTGTGGTTTGTAAAGCATATTGTGTTGACTGATTGTGTGCATCTGATGGAATAAAACCTGGTAAGTATGAGGGTTAGTGGCATCATTTTACATCTTGATCAAATAATCATTATGTGCCCAAGAACACTACGACATGTAGCAGAGGGGGGGATCGAGCCGCTGACCTCCTGCTTAGTAGACTACTGCTCTATCCACTCATCTACAGCCACCCTAGAAATCTGAAATTAATTCTAAAGTTTTTATTCAAAAGATTAATACCTTAATATCTCAGTTTATTTACAGTTATATCAAAACAAATTAACCCTATAAAGCCAAATGTATTATATTTGATG
>JBBBVT010000019.1:2819297-2835868 GCA_037177035.1 Craterocephalus eyresii | reverse complement strand
TTTTAAAACAATTTTCGGAAAAAAGGGTTTGAAAAAAAAAAAAAAAAAAAAAAAAAAGAGACTATCAGAGCACTTCAGTGTGGAAAAAAAGCAGATTTTCAGGGCGAACGGGAGCCGTTGCCAGATACTTATTGTTAGCTGTGCTGCTAGCTGCCTGCCCGGCTAAATACTGGAGCTATCTTGAACGTTTCTTTCTCCATCATGTATGAAAGGAAAGATGAAAACAAAGCGCAGGTTAAAAAAAATGCGAAATTCTCCTTTAAAAACAGCTAGATAAACAAGTTTGTATTCAGAGAACAAGTGAAACTGCAGTTTTCATTCAAACATTAATATTCCCTTTTTCTTATTTTTGTCTTTTAATCAGATATGGTGCAGCCAACATGGCAGCTGTTAAACCCATGATGCAGCAGCAGCCAGGCGGAGCCAAGCCAAACTCTTCCTACAACAACAACAATGGGAGAGCTGCAGCTTCCAACAAGATGCAGGACAAAAGCATTGCACAGGTGAGAAAAGAAATTGAAAAAATATCCCTTTTTTTCTATTAGTTTAAAATGGGTTTTCATGTTTTTTTTTGTTGCAGACGACGACACTAACACCAAATGCCAGTTGTTGCTCCAGGCAGAAAAATGAAAAGTCATCAATTTGACAACATTTGAAAGCCTCTAATTGGCCTTCCTTTATCTACAAACTTTTAATTAGCAAAAGTCTATACTTGAATAATTTGCAGATGTAACACAAATTCAAATGGCTGTTTTACCACCGAGTCTGGATTATAGCAGAACTTCATTAACTTTGTTTTTAAAAAAATATTTGGGTATGTGTAGGTGAATGAGGGAAAAGCCAGAATTTATGTTTGGCTAATTCAAAATGTGTTGCATCTTGATTCATTGATGGGGGAAAAAGGAAAAAGTAACAAAGTTTAAAATGGAAAAGATCAACCTGTTTGTTTAGTTTACCTGCAAGATCATTCAGACAGACGTTTATGGTAGTTTTAACAAAAACCTTCCATCCTCAGCTGTGACTCCCGCTGTCTGCAGCCAGGAAAGTGATGTTGTGAAATTCATTCCTTTTTTAAAAAATGGCATTGAACTGTGCATCAAAATTGAAACAATCCAAAGACCCAGACATGCATCTGCTGACAGACTCTGACTTGCCGGTATTGCTGACAGGTTCAAGGAGCAGTACACGGCGTCACCATAGAGGAGTGTAACACCGCTCTGCAGAATCACAACTGGAGCATCCCGCAGGCTGTTAACTATTTGAAGGTAAAGTTATCTGTCTAAATATGTTTTTTATTTCCACACGAGTTTATTTGTGGCAGCAGAGAAACTCACTTATGATCAATAGATAGAGAACTGTGGAAAACTCAAATGTCCTTGTAGAATTTCAGGGAAATAGGCTTAGTTGCAACTTTTTATTGATTTAGTACAAGCATGGAGGTCAATGAAGTACTGGGATAGTACTGTTGCAGAGATCTTGCTCCATATTGACACGACAGCATCACACAGTTGCTGCACATCCATTATGAGAATCTCCTGTTCCACCACATCCCAAAGGTGGAATACTGGACTCAGATGTGGTGGCTGTGGAGATCGTTGGAGGACAGTGAACTCATCATCATGGTGGAGATGATCTGAACTTTGTGACATGGAGCATCATCCTGCTGGAAGTAGCGTCAGAGGATATTCCACTGTGCTCATAGAGGGATGGACATGGTTAGCAGCAACACAATACTTGGTTAAACCATGCCATGATGGTACTAAGGAGCCCAAACGGTGCCAAGACAAGTACTCCCTAGAGACGTACACCATGCACAGCCTGACCTTTATAAACAAAGCAGGATGGATTCATGCATTCATTTTTCCACCGAACTCTGACCCTGAATGTGGAGCTGAAATGGAGACTCATCAGACCAGGAATAGTGATCTTCTGCTACTGTCGTCCACTTTCTTTCGGTACATCCTGTTGTGTATTCATTAGGGTTGACCCGAATGGTTGACGATTCATTGATTCAGTTGGGAAGACTGGGATCTGACTGCCAGTCTTCCAGTCAAACAATCGTAAAATGTGGTTGGATGGAATGGTGGCAGAAAAATGAGGAGGGATACCCAAAAATTTAATCAGTGTCATTTTTACCTGCGAAACAGTCGGTTGCAGGTCCAACTCCATGTCCTCCAAGAGGATTCTGTATTTTCTGAGGTCGGCAGCTTTATTGAAAACAAAGCGAGGGAGCGCACTTCTCCCATCCAGCATGAACACCTTTAGGAGGGCTGCAGGTGCATAAAACCTGGCCTTTCTATATGGCAGGATTTTATTATCTTTTTCTTTTAATACATGGGGCATTATAAACTTTACTATTGACTTAGTGCAATATAAAAGGCAATCTATTCTTTTTTTATTTTTTTATTGTTGCTGTGCACTTTCTAACTTTTACTTTCCCCTTTACTTGAATAAAACTTTTATTTTGTTATTTTCTAAATTTATTTTGTTATTGTGTAATTATTTATTCAGGAAGGTTTTATTTTATTGGGATTTTATTCATATTTTTGACATTTGCACTGTGTGGGCAGAGCAGGCGCATGTTGTTACGCACTTTTAATTTTCTTTCCAGAATTTGAATTGTTAGGTCAAAAAATAAACAAACATAAAAAAATAAGTGTAACATTAGGTACAAGCCTGTAGTGCTCATTGAAAGATAATCAATTCTACATTTTAAACAAGCGTCATGACAAGGTCAGTCACCGGGTTGCAGACTTTTTAAACAGCCTAATGAGCGAGATGGGCAAATAAAAGACTGATGGAGACCGCCCTATCATTATTTTATGCTAAGTGGAGAATGAAATTTGTATAATGGGGTATTTTAGCTCTTTTCTCTGGGCTGGAAAAAGACACAAATAAGATTCTGAATCTGTGAGGAAAAAACAAGTTGCATCTAGCTTCAGTAAAGTAAGAACTGAGACCACCGCTCTTCCCTTCTCCATATTTACTCTGGGTCTGCCAGTCAAGTGTTAATCCAAACCAGCTCCTCTGAAGTGGTTCATAAAGCTCTCCAGCATGTTTCTGCATTGATGCAAGGTATCTGACGGGTATTTTGTGTCTTCGTCTGAAATAAGATTCGGTCTTATTTTCCTTTTTTTTCTCAAGACTGCCTCAGTAATAAATAAAACAATCTGTGGATTCCCATCACTGATGTTTTAGTCATTGCTAATAGCCTGCAGGTGTTTTAATAAAGAAACAGGAGTGAGAAGTTTCTAAGAATAGAAGTATAGTAAAGCTACACGGCATGTTGGCTCTATTATATTTGTCTGTGTTTTGTTATCCTGGTTTTATTGGATGTTGTAAATTGCTGAACGCTGGTCTGAAGCTGCTAAAAGTTCCTGTTTTCCAGCGTTTGTGCCCCACCAGTTTAATTAGGTGTGGGAAGGGTAAACACCATCAGTGCTGCATCAGTGTGAACGGGGAACAGCTGGAATCTGAAGTGACTGTAAACACAGGACAACAGCAGCACTACAAAAATGTATAAATAAAGTGGTTGTCATGACAGCAGGATAACACCGCAGTCAGCACACTGAGCAACTTTGCCCAGTGTTAACCCCCCTCCCCTCCACACACACTCGTAGGTGGAGCAGCTGTTCCGGCTGGGACTGCGTTCCAGGGCCGAATGTGAGGATCTGTTAAAACGCTACCAGTGGAACCTGGAGCAGGCGAGCACGGTCATGCTGGACACGTACGGACCACATCGCAACACGTAAGCACAGGAAACGATGAACAAATGAGATCGATTGTGGACCAGTCAGCCAGTATTCATCCTAAATGATTGGACTAATGAACACATAGGTGTAAACATTAGTATTGAGCCACTGAAGCTTTATGTCACAACCAGATCATGTAGCTTATAAACAAGGAAATGATGTCACACAGACACATCTCCTCTGTGGAATGCTAGTCCTTGTGTAATCATGGATTGAAAAAACATCCATCCATCCATCAATCTATCCATCCATCCATCCATCCATCTATGTATCTATCCAACTGTTCATCCATCCATTTATCCATCCATCCGTCTGTGAATCCATCTATCTGTTTATCCAGCCATCCATCCATTTAGTCCCTTTAACAGCCTAAAAGCTACAGTTTTCATAGTTGTTTCTACACAATAGTACATTTAAACAAAACAAACTGGGTAAAAGAGGATATGCCTTCATTTTATTGCCACAGATTGTTGTTCAAATTGTTCATTATGGTGCCAGTAGGGTAAATAATGTTCCAAAATTAATCAAAGGCTATAGGATGCAGTGAGATTGATGAGTTTTACTGGTATCAGCTGATCCTGTTTCAGCTTATAAATATCATAATAGGTGCTGTCCTACTTCCACAGCACAACACACACGTATAACAACTACATCCCAAAATTAATCTGTGTTTATTGTGGCCCTTAGAAAAAGTTCTGGGTCACAGCAGCTGATTTTTATCCTCAAACAAATAAAGATGAAGTTTCAGGCAAAATTACTGTGACTTATATGTTCTCCCAGCTTCATCTCTGTTTTAGTATTCTCCTCCTACGTCAGACATGAAATGAGTTTTTGCTTCATTTAAAGTGGAACTTCTTTAGATAAAAACTTGGATGGTACAAAGAAAACAATAATTATAAGAATGAAAACAATAAGTTAAAAGCATTTCAGAGAAGAAGACGGGAGCTCCAGAGGTCTGTGATGGAATCCCAAATTTAAGTATGAAATAGTCATACAGATTAAACTATTTCTTTCTGTGTCAACAGGAAGAAAAAGTGAGCTCCAATCAAGCACTGATGAGCTGCACAGCCCATCAGGACAAAGTTTCCCGGATGACTCATCACTTCAGTGACTCCACATGCTTCTTGATGAATGGAGAGACGCGAGGCAGTATATGTGTCTGTCTCCCTGCTGTAAATTAACCAGCTACATCAAACCCATGCATGCTGCTCATTCCTCGCTAACGGAGCTGCTGGTCGGATGAGTCAGAATTAACTCGAACAGTTTATGTGTTGAGTTTGTCGTTGCGGACTTTAACCGAGTGCCTGCATGTTCAGGTGCGTAGAAACACTGGAAACGCTCATGCCTTTTAGTGAAGCGCTGTAAAAGTCAGGGAAGTATCAGGTGATGTATGTCTGTACTTTGTGTGAAAATATAAAGATGCTCTGTGTATATATAATGAAGTGGATGTGTTGACACACATGCAAACTGCTGGTCAGAAGTATACAAGCATTTTCAGTACAGATGTGAAGATGGTGCAGATATGTCTACTAATATATCAGATAATAGATTATTGTTTGCTTTAAAGGTTAGCTGTGGAGTTTTCTTGTAGACATAGTATTTATCAAATCAAAAATCAAATCAACCTCCATCTTGCATTTATTACACCCAAGTTTACCAGCAATCCGTCTTCTTTGCTGCTTTTTCTGGCACATTACAGCCACCTTTAGATTAATGACTCTTAAAAAGAAACTCTTCAATACTGTTAGAGGAAAAACTCCACAGGTTACTTTTAAGAAAGCCGGTCTAGGCTTTACTTTATATCAGTAATCTGAAAGAGTAATGGTTGAGGTTTTAAATGTTCTTTTCTTCCAATGGATGAAAACAGGGTATAAGTGTAATCTAATTGCATTATAAGAAGTTATAATTTGTTGTAATGAATTTGCCTTGTGATAATCATGAACACACTGAAGAGCTTTACTGTCATGAAGTCGATTACACAGGGAGCTGCTGAGTGAGCTTATCGCTGCTGTATTTGGGATGTCTTCTATCAGCAGCTACACAGAAAGTGATATTTATATCTGTCTGTTGCTGCAGCAGTTTCAGTTTTCAAAACAGTCACAAGGTTATGTGGCGAACCATCGATACATTTTATGCTCAGCTGTAAGAGCTTGTGATGATACTGGTTTATTTGTCGCTGACTGCTTTATGATGTTTAAAGAGCGGCTTAAAAAATGTGAAATGCAAACTTGGCTTTTGTTGTTTTATAATAAATGTTCTTTTCGGAATTGCTGCTATTTTCTGGGTTGATTCTTCCCTCTGAACATTTTTCTTACAATATAAAGAAAAAACAAATTTTGGATGAAATGATCTAGATTTGACTATTAAATAAGCAATACAAAAATTTAATTAAATAAAAACTTGGTTCAATGAAATAAAGTTTACAACAACAGTGTCATTAAATGTGATTGATGTAAAATAATATAATGATATGTAATTATATATGTATGTAATTATATATAATATATATTAAATATAATATGTAAAAAAAAATTTTTTAAATAATTTTCCACTGAAATGAAGTGGAATAGTAAAGTTATATTATAATGTGCAACAAAGTATCCCAAAGTACCTTTTTTTTTCCAGAGTAAATTAAGAAGCTTTGCACCTGGAACCTGGAGCCGCCAGGTTAAGACTCCAAAAGAGAGAAATGACCTGAATTCTGAAGACAAAGACTGGAGGAGCATTCGGCTGAAAAGTACAAACCTGGTGTAGGTAAGGACTGAACCCCAATGTACACAAGAAAACAATGAATAAAACAGAATGAGAAGTACAAAAGTGACCTGGCACAAAATGTAGACTGAAACCTGGGAAGTATAGCTACATATACGCTGAGCAATCCTCTCCACTCCTAAATTTTGGGGGGTTAACCATTGTCATCTTGGAGGATAGAGTTTGGTCCCAGACTGTGGAGATACTGGATTGCCACTGATTTTAAATTATCTCAGTATTTGTCACCATTGAAACCCTCTACAGGGATGACAAGGCTTGTATTTCCTGCAAGGGAGATGCCGCCCTGCCTCCTCCAAGGGTTTTTACCCTAATCAGTGTAGCATTGACACATAGCAACTCATCCCACAAATGCATTGACCTTATAAATGTAGCACAATTTAAATGGAGAATAAACAAGCTTTCCTCTGGGTCTATTTCCAATAAGGATTGTTACCATAACAATCCACCAAATGCTTTTACTTCTTGTCCTTCTGTAGCATTTTCAATAACTTTGACATATCATTTCCCCTCTTCTTGACTGCACCATTACGTGACTATCATGAGAATTGCGTGATGATCAGAGGATTTCCATGGTAATCACAGCCGAGCCACTTCTTGTCTGGTATCTTCAGGAGGAAGTTTGCTCCACAGTTCAGGTCAACTGGTAAGCAGCAGTCCTGTGTCTAATGGAAGTCTTGTCTCTGCAGGGAATCACCACACACACAGTCTCACTCAGTCACTCACACCCTCGCCTCCTCCTCAAATTGATTGCAGCTGCAGAGCTCTGTGGTCTGATGGCTCGGTGTGATCCCTGGGCAGAGCCCGGACGCTCGCGTTGCACTTCTCTGCTACATCAGTAAGCACTCTGTCACTCTCAGTGATGATGCATGACTCACATACATGCACACACCTTTTGTTTCTCACAAATACAGACCCAGGCATCTAGAAACTGGGTTGGTTGTAACCGGGAGGTGTCTGCTTCCTGTCTTCAAAAATAACCCAAGTATATTTGTGTGCGTGCAAATGTGAATATGTCAATTTGATGAGTGGGAAGATGCAATTCTCCATCAGTGAAGTGGTACTAGACTATCGATGTTAATTTAAATGTTATTTGTGTGAAAAAGCTCAGCAAAAGTCGTGATTCTTTTTTGAGGAAAACCAAAAAAATAATGATTGAAATGCTTTTACTTAAAATTATTCCCTGAAGGCAGATTTTACCAAATAATTTGCTTTGTCATTTATTTATAAAGGGAAAGGGAAATTACCCAAAATGTCTGAATTAATAGCTTTTTCATGATCAGGATCTTAGGAATCATTGTTTAAACAATCATACATAGATGTGTTTTCTTTTTAGTAAAACCAGATGCCCACACACCTGCTGGGGTCTAATTGACTACCCACTGACCCAGATCTAATAACACCTTACAACTACAAAGATTCAGTTTTTCATGTTCCACTGTTGCCCCAATACATTCTGCAGACGATTTCAGTTCGTTAAACATTCAGCTTTTAATATTTCTGTGGAGGATTTAGCAGGTGTTGTCTGTTTAAATCACTGATAACAATCTCAGGTTTGATAATTAACTTCCCAAGTGAACTAAATTAAAGGGAAACTACTTGTGGAGTTTGTTCCACATTATTAAGCAAGTCACATTTTCCAAGCAGTATGGGGAAATAATAATGTGAAATATTAAATTTTTTGTGAAATTAGAAAAGATTATCATACAGTTTAAAAAACAAGTGGGATTCAGAGACCAGATGTGTTTATTATATCCTATCATTTAAAGTTGTTATTCCAGCTGATCAGAAGAGGAATAAAAAGTCTTCAAAAACAAAAAATGCTGTTTTCAACATTGGTAGTTTTGATTAACAAAATCCAGATCATTATAATACCTAATATAGTTGTACAATAATTCAGAACACAGTAGGTTTCTACAGTAATAATAGACATTATCTTTAAAATAATCAAAAGGAAAATATTATTGTCTGTTTAATTTCTTTTAAAGGATTATATATTTGTATTAATTGTATTATTTGGATAATAATACTTTTTTGTTTCCATAGCATATTAATGCAGAAATGCAAGACAGCTCATATCACACCAGTTTTAAAATCTATGCAGTGACATCCTGTGTGTATTAGAATTGATTTAGAAATACTTTTATTAGTTTATGAAGCTCTTAAAGGTTTTTGTCGGAAGTATTTATCTTACTTACAGTACTCTTAGTTTTTGAGCCTCCCAGGGCCCTCAGGTCGTGGGGGGGCTGGTCTTTTGTTTATTCTGAAGGTGGGGCAAAAAGATGCATAGCTTTTACAGTTCTTGCCTGTGGAACAACCTGAGAGCAGCTTGGAGTGTTTTTAAAAAGCACTATTGGTATTTTCATTTAATTTATTTAAATATTTTTCTATTTTATTTTACACAGTTTTATATTGTTTTTTCCAATGACTTAGTTTTGATACGATTGGATGTTTGTGTCTGTGTTTGTGTGTGTACATGCATGCATTCGTTTGCTATGGGTGTCTGTATGAACAGAGGTGCACATCTGGTCCTCTAAAGCTACTACCGTACAACTTTTAGATGCATTCCTTCTCCAACACACCTGAATCAAATGACTGAATTTGCTCATATACAGTCATTCAGCTCTGCAGGCCTGCTAAAAAGACATTCATATGATTCAGGTGTATTCGAGAAGGAATACATCTGAAAGTTGCAGGGTAGTAACTGTGGACCAGATATGTTCACCTCTGTGTATAAATATGTGAGATGTGAGCGTTCATAGTCTGGGGGACTTGATGAGTTACATTTCTATGCATGAAATAGTGTTCTACAAATAAAGTTTGATTGATTGACTGATTAATTGAGAAATCTCATAAACCTATCGAAACTCTGTACATAATAAGACCAGATTACCTTGCTGGGCTGTCTTGGTAGTTTCGTGCATATCTGAGACTATTCTAGCAATTTTTGTGTATAAATCCAGTCAGAAGATGACAGTGTTTTCAAACCGCTCATTGATCCAGCGTTGACTTGATTGGCTGTCCATCTCCACTGCAATGAAACAGTCCAGTAGCAGCTGCCATTTCAGTAGGCAAAATCAATGCCACCTGTGTCAAGGAACAAGAGTTTAATCTGCTGATGTCATTATTGTGAACAACATACTAAATCTGAGAGCAGCAACAGTAACCACGCGAGGCATTGATTAGCGAACAGTCGATTGGTCCACCAACTGAGATGATTTATTTCCTGAATTGAAGAGAAGATGAAAATCATCAACCTGTGATTCATGAGGGGCTCTCACTCCACACTGTAATTACTTTTCAAACACCTACAAGTCGCTTGGCTCAGCAACTATTAAAATCTTGGTGTTGACAGTGGAGTGTGCGCTGATTTCCCCCGGGCGCTTCAGACATCAGGCCCTCCAAGCTAATCCAGAGTCAGCTGGAGGCCGTACCTGTGACTGCTGGCGATCGATCGGTCCAGACTCACCTGCTTCTGCTCCACCTGACACAGCACTCGCAGGGAGGCCGGGTCGAAGCAGCAGCCGATGGTATGGATTGATTAACAGGACAATTGACAAACTGATAACACTTCCTGACTCTGTAAAGGCCTTCAGGGCTGTGGAGGCTGCACTGATAAAAGAGGCAATATCAGAGAGGCAGAGAGAAAACGTCTCCAGTGACAAACAATGTCAGTGAAATAAAACACGCCAGCATGGCCGAGCATACAATTTTTCTTCCTGTACACAGACAGCCAACCTCTCTGTTGTCAGTGTAATTGTAATATATTTGTCTGTGTACTACAGTTTCTTAGAAGGTTGGCAGCTTTATGGATGAAACATTCGTTTCCAAGCTGATTCTCCTCAAGGTGTACGGCTGAAACTGGCAGGAGAAATGGCAGTTTACTATTTCAATTCACCCTTTCAATGGGTCAGTTATACCTGTTGGCCTCACCAATGAACTCAGGCTTAAGGTCTGATTTGTAATATGTCAACAATATGCATGGAGGTTATTGAAAGTTATTAATGGGTTGATGTAAAGATCACAGCAAGACCTGGAGCATTCAGAATGTTAAGGGAGATCTGGTCATACATGCTGCACTGGCACGTTAAAATCATGTAACAGCATCTGTGCTCAGTTATACAATATAATGGTTTATATTTTATTTTCTTTTTTTTGTTTAAAGGACTTCCTTTTCTTGTGTCTGAGCTCACTGTTGTTTCTTTACTGTGTTGTGTAGGAGTGTGAAGCTTTTATCATGTTCATCATGCTCAGCAGCTTTTGGACATGGATTCTTGGAATACAAAGTGGGTAGAAACTTTGTCCTGGTCTGCTTGAACTGTCTTGAAGGGCATTGGCGTCTGGGGTATGTTCCTGCAGCCATATCTTGATAAAACCTCTAACACTGTATTCCCAGTATTCGTTTTGTGTCTTTCATTAGCACTTCAATGTTGTCTATTTTCTTAGTTAACAATGTCACATTTCCCAGAACACTTGCCCAAGTGGTTTGAATTTCCTCCTACCTTTCATCCTCTGCATGGCTTTCTTACTCTTTGGGGTTTTCTCAAGAAAAACCTCCCTAAGGTGCATTTCCCTTTGGGGCACCCCTCAGTCGCGATAAACCTCAAAGAACCTTTATAGCTGTTTGGTTTGAACGCAACTTTTGCTCTTGCTAACCCAAGATGACAGCTCCTCTCCATGTTTCCTTTTACTGCAGATAGCTGTTAACTAAACACAGTTTGCTAAAGGGAGACATGTAGAGTAAAATTACAGAGGTGCCATTGCATGGGCTTAAATATCCCACTCCCAACTTGAAGAAAATATGACTGAAGGTATTTATCTTTTGTCAGTGGTGGAGCTAGAATTTAAAGCATGTGGGTATTCCGAAGGTGGGCAAGAATTTATCAGGAGGTCATATTGTAAGAAAAGAAAGTGTGTCCATTGAATGGAAAGATGGTAGTTTTGGGGCATACAGTATATAGTGGTAGGGTGATCAGTGGCTTCTTCTAGCAGTTTGTTTTACTGTCTGATGACGATGGTAGACTGGATCCTTGTGTATGACCACAATGATTTAGTAGCTAGCTCTATTTTGGGAGTTGGTGGGCTACTGACACCAAGGTTGAGGTCTGTCTCAACCTGAAAAGTCAGAAATATATCCCTCTCCTCATTCTTATCTTTGTCTCTCTTTTATTTTTTTTACAAAATCAAACTGGTTCCTCTTGTAATGGATGTTTTGAGGACCCAAAAGCAGATGTACAAATGTATGGTATAAAGAGTTTATGTTAGAAATTTTAATATCCAAGGACAGTAGCTAACTGTAGTCTTAGCTGCAACGGTGGAGGAGCCGGATGGGTTGGCAGGTGAGGCAAGAAGAAGCTTTGAAATGGAAATGCGGAACAACTAAACAGAGGACAGAGCAACGGTCCGTCTTATGTGGAAACTCTTAGTATGTTAACTCTAAATTTTGGTGCAGAATTTTCCGTGCACGCTTGGAAACTTTTTGTACCTCTCCCGACTTACTTGAGCATTATCATTTTTCATTACAGTCACTTCAATACATCTACAAACTCTTCCTTCTTTCCGACAGATCCTTTGTGTTGCCTTATGTTGTTTTTTTTTGCAAATGGGATCATTTTATATAATGTGGGAGATGCAGAGCACATCAGTAAGGCCACTGTCCGCAGAGCTGTGAGGAAGGTGTGCCTTGCTCTAAAACATCCTCCAGTTTTTGTATTTTTCCCTGGCCACAAGCCTGTTTGAGCCATCAAAGAAGAGTGCTGTGGGATTGTAGGTAAATAACTTAAAATGATGTCTTTTTTGAAAGTATGTTGCTGTGATCCCTGGAAGAAAATATTTGGATGTCTTTTTAGGTTTCCCCAATGTCATTGGCTGCATTGATGGCACTCGCATTCCTATTGTATCACTGCTCCAGAAAATGAAGATAATGTGAATAGGAAATTAATGTACAGGTACATACTGTATGACTACCACCTTTTTAAAATCTCAGTACACAAACCCTTCAACTTACCCGTCTCAATTTCTGTACCATTAAGATCATTTGTGATGCAGATCATATCATAACTAATGTAGAAGCCAAGTGGCCTGGGTCTGTGCATGACTTCCGGATATTCTGAGAGTCTATGCTGAGCGACAGACTGGAGCTTGGTAAGTGGCCGGAAACATTTATCTGCTGGCTGTTTGTCTAGAGATCTTTACCTAGTTTGTCTGTAAATAATCTCTGTACCAAATTAATGCTACTTCACTTGCAGGTGAGATTGAAGGCTTCCTTCCGGATTACAGGGGTTACCCCTGTCAGAATCTGATGACATCGTACTCAGACCATAAGCAGCTCAAAATGCAGGACGAGAGCCAGGGTAGAGAGGACAAAAGGCCTGTTTAGCCTGTTCCAGTGCTTACATGCATGTCGTCTCAGAGTAACGTAGAGAGCCTGCAACATTGTGCTATGTGTTCTCCATAATATTGCAACTATTAGAGGAGAGCAACACCCTGTCCTACAGATGGAAGACCAAAAGAATCCTAGACACCTCCCAGAATATCAAGATGGAAGGGCCATAAGGAAAAAAAACAACCACACTGTCACATTAATTTTATTGGGTTTTCCTTATTTCCTACAGACAGGGAAAGACAAAGAAAACATTCTGTTAGTTCTTCATGTTGTTCCAACATGTACCTGTGATTGTAGACACCTGTATCAAAATAATCTCAATTTCAAGATCTGGCAGTCTAAGAACACCATTTCCTGGTCTGTTTTCTCAATTGTTTCATGAGATTAAACCCTGTTTAACTCCTTTACTGTAACTGGAATCCATAAGAATGACAAAGTTCTAATGTTGGACAGTTGCAGCCTACAGAATTAACCTGTTGTTCATTGAAATTCTCACCTTGTTCATTTGTGCTGCAAAATGTGCTGGAGCTCTTCAAGCTGTCCAGTTATGGTCTGTGGAAAAAAAGGACAATGGTGTCAACTTCTATACCAATATAAACCAATAAAACAATGTCATGTAGGCCTTCATGGAAAGCTCATCTAATTAAGAGTGAGGGGTTTGGATATCCGACATGTAATGAAGGAACTTGTCTTCCATCTCTTCTGCTAAGGGTGGTGGAGGTCCTCCACCTGTTTTACAGGGCTCTTCCCTGTTTCTATTGGCTAGGCAGGGGTGAAATGTTAATTTCACCAAATTAATATCGGAATCATTAAAGAAAACACAATGAGTGACAATATAATGCAGGGATGAGCGAGTTACAGTATTGAATGATTTAAATTGTTTGAGATGCAATATGTAGCCATAGTAAAATGATTTTAGTTTCCACCTCACCTGACAATTATAATTTCATACTTCATTCTCAACTGTTTCCCAATCCTTTTATCCTCTTCCTGGGTTGCACCTATGTACATGACCAGAGGGTAAACAAGCTAAATGCAATATTTTATGAGTGTTTAATACAAAACTTACTGAGCAGTGATTTTCTCCCACGCTGCTTCCCTCTTTCAGCGCTGCTGCCGTGTTGCTTTTTTTTTCTCCAGAAAATGTGCTCATTATCCCTGTAGGCCTCCACCAGGATTTCCTGCTCCACCAGTGACAATATGTATATGACTATATATAGATCACTTTCTTCCCGCTTCGGTATCCACGGTGAATCAGTGAATCTGGATTCCATTGATGAGAGCTTATTTATAACCGTGGTGTATGAGCTTGACTCAGAGACAAAAAACACGAGTCAACTAACTAGCACTAACCACTTTTCATGAAACTAACTCAGAGTTTTCCAACTCAGTGTTTGTCTCGTAGTTACCAGTTAAAACTCCAACTTTGTTAACCCTCCTTAATGAAATGGACCCCAGATTATATGATGCAGAAAATCAACAATGGAACTATCCATTCAGCAATACTCTGATGTTACCGCTGGAGCAAGAGCAACAATCCAGCAGAGACTAGGAATCAGACCAGGGTGAAATACTGAAGAAGTGATGGAAAGATGAAAAGTGCCAGCTGTGTCAAATCCTGCTGCTGATTAATAGCTCCACCTGTGGAGACACCCATGCAGACAACACCTGCCAGAACTGTAGGGCATGACACTTTCAGGTTATTTTTCTTCACATTTTCATACTGTTGTATAGCCTACTTTGAAATAAACTAACAGCCTTGCTAAGCCTCCTGTTCAAATTTAAGCTGTGTCATGTAGCACTAGCTTGTTGCTAAGTAAGTTGGATAGCAAGGTACTCTAAACATTTTAATAATTATTTTCAGCTCCAAATTGAAAATTATGATGTGTAGTCCCTAAATACACTAACAGAACGCTAAATATGAGATCTTATCTTAAAACTAATCTAATAGTACCATATAGTTAGCATCAGGCTATCATCAGGTTTAAGGAGCTATACCTGATATTTTAATGAAAAATGGTTTCTACACGGTATGTTGTGTGGTAAAAAGGGGAAGTTGGACTTAACCCATATATAAGTCCATAAAAATGAATGACTCATTGATTGCACTATGTACAAGGACTTACCCCTTTTACCACATAATGTAACATGTAGAAACCATTTGTTTTAGAACGATTAAAATAATATCAGGTATAGTTCCCTTAACAGCCTTAAATAACATTTGTACTTCTGCAGGAACAAAATGTCAACAAAAAGTTGTTTTAAATTAAATAGTTTTGGCTCATTTCAGATATGTATTCATCGTTCAAATTTGTCTTGTGCTTTATATAAATGCAGAACTGGCTCATATTTTGGTATCCAGGATGTTGTTAAGCTATTGTTGGTGGTCACAAGGCAAAGATCACAAAGACAATATGAGATATTTGAAGAATCATAAAGAAAACCACCATAAAATGAAAAAAAAAAAAAATCATGTTACAGTGTTGGTGTTGTGCCTTGTCCTCAGTTTATTTAGGAATAATTCCAAGTATCTCCTGCCAGAGCCTACAGACTATGTTCCCACAAATTTTGCAGATTAACAAAATCTTTATGTTAACATTTTTCTGTTTGTGTTTGTTTGTTTTTAGTATTAAAACTGGTTCTTTCAATCAGCTTCTTCAAGGACAATCACAGATTGACCAGTACAGCCTGGCAACAAACTTCTGAAAGTTTCAACTAACTTCTCCATGTTCGGTCAAACTGAAACTGTAGAGTAATGTTGCAAGAGTTTTAACACATAACCACCTCCTCTGCCACCTTAATATCTCTGGGTTGATATAGATTACTGGATTATGGCTCAGGTGATGAGGTTGGAGATGGACCTTCCCACCATTTATGAAAGTTTTTAATCTTCATTCCTCAGGGATTTACTGTAATCTTTACCGTGGCCTCAGCAAATCACAAATACAATACTTCAGGCAATTTCAGTCTGAAAAAATATTTTAAAATATTTTCATTTCAAGGCAAACTATTACTTTTTTGTTTTAACCAACTGGGCATTATTTAGTATGAAAGAATATTGCAAAAAAGGTAAATTTTCTTTATTACCTTGATGGGGTACAAGTAGTGTATAATTAGTGTATTTTCTCCTTTTTTTAAAAACCCTCTTATCTGTATTAAAGAACAATTTAGGATGCAAGTGACAAAAATGTACCTGTGGGAACTTTTACTTTTATTTGATCCAGCCAGACAACATACTCCAAATGAAGTCACACTCGCAGCCACCAAAGGTTACGTCAGTTGAAGGGGGAGGACATAAAAAAGATGGACAGGAACAAGGTGTCCTCTTCCCAGTGCTGAAAAAGGAGAGCATGTGTCGCCATGGCAACACAAAGATGCCCTTGTAGGGTTGTGCATAGGTTGTGAGGTGCACCAGCTGTATCATCATTCCAACTGTTCATTTAACATAATAAACTCAGCAACATCATAGCGACATTATCCTTCACACTTTATAGTGACTCCACAACTTTTTCTACCCTACAGCTGTTTGATATTTCCAATCAATCTTAAGGCCCATTTATGCTCCCTGACGGACGTAATTTGCGGCGTCCGTTCCAAGCGTATTCATGCGTCGCTGCCTTCATGCTTCCATGCGTTGTTTCTGTTGCTACGGCTAACCTCCGCTA
>JBBBVT010000019.1:2747696-2759291 GCA_037177035.1 Craterocephalus eyresii | reverse complement strand
TTATATTCATCAAAACATTGTTACATTTCAGATGCTACAATGAACATATTTTCAGGATAAATGACTCAATTCTATTTAAAAAAAATGTCACAGAAAATATTCCATATTTTATTATAATTATATGTATTTATTATTATTCTATTTATATATGTCACATATTACCAATTGCAATGGATGTTTGATGTCTGAGGTTTTGATTTCTCTTTGAACTTGGGACATAAAAAAAACAAACAGCACAATATATTTTTTGTAACAAAACTATAACCTTCATAGACAACATGACCGTCAGATGTTAAAATTTCAAACACCACTTTAAGCCATATGAATGCTACATTGGGGGACAGTTTCCTTGAGGGGAATTAGTGGAAATATTTCCAATTATCATGGTAATTGATTATGTAACTCCTCCAACTTGTTAGATTTTGGCTTTTTATTACATTATGAACTAAAATTATTGACAGACAAATTGGCCTCAGGCAAAATGTGATAAGTTGAACAACTTCATCAAATAGACATGCTGGTTAAACCAACAAGCTGACAGCCAACAGCTGTACAACGTAGCAATAGCTTTGCTGTATAGTAGCAAAAAACAGCAAATCCCCAACAAAACAAACCTAAACCTGATCTGTCCAGCCCTAATGTATATGTAATTTATAGTGATGTTCCTAAAAGATATAAGGCAACCAAGACACACATATATATAACAAAATCATGTAGTTGTCTTCAAGTTTTCTTCTTTGCTGACTTTCCAGTTTGATTTCAGAAATCAAATAATAAATATGCTCCCACTGCCACCACCTGTTTCATCAGCAATACAACAGAGCGGCTGCATATTACACTGCAGCCTGTATTCAAAACGGGGAAAGGAAATTTTACTTTGAATGTAGAATGCACCGTTCAAAAAATCCCTGACTGAAATGTAAATAAAGTATCTACACCTTCTGTTTTACTACTTCAAAACTTTCAACACTGACTTCAAATTCCAGGAAAAATGGTTGTGATATGAAGTCTATCAAGTTCACTGGGTTTTTTAGATGGAAAACAAGTTAAATAATCAATGACTACATAGAAACACCTGTAAGTTTTTTGTCCTCTATGATCTTGTAATGTTTTTTTTTATAAATATGCCATTTCAGTCGCTTGCTCATCATCTGCCCATATTTAACCAGCCTGGTTTCACTCCAAGCAGTTTGGGATAAGGTTGGAAACTTCAGGGTACCATCAATGAGCAGAGAATACACATTCAATCTTCTGGCAGCAGTTCAACTTTGCAGATACAGATCAGGAGGTTCAGCTGATGATAACACTCAAATAACAATTTTTGGGCTGAATTGACTAAAATCATAATTTTCATCACTACAAACTCAAGAGTTTAAGTTTGTCAGACCTCATTGACTGGGCATCAACCTGCAGCTGACAAACCTGCAGGAGCTGCTGAGAAAAAAGGTTTCCACACCTTGTGGAATTCATGCGGTAAAAATGAGACTGTTTTGAGAGCAGCTGTTGACTCTTCTCTATACTGTTGTAATACTGCTTGAGAGTAATTTTACTTTTTTTTGCAGAGGACTCACTCACACCATGAGGTGCAGAGTAATAATTCAACGGTCAAATATATACTCAATTTCTTATTCCACTGTGTGAAATGACGAAATGTATCTGTGTAAAAGATGGAGAAAATTTACTTTCATCCAGCAAATGCAGACTCTTACGAGGCGTGACTGACAGAAAACAGGCTGATGGATGGATGTTAGAACCAGTGGTTCTCCTGATTTTGACAATTAATTAGTAACGGCCTCTTGACATTGCCTTTCATCGTTTGACCCGTTACATAACGCTGCAACCCAATCAGTCGATACATCTTTTTGAGCAGCCTTTTCATATAAGAGAAAACATTCCCCAGCAAATCCCCAACAAAACAAACCTAAACCTGATCTGTGTGACACTGTGATTTTCTGTCAGGCAACTTATGAACCCCAACCCACCACTATCACTTCTAACTTGAGAGATCAATTACTTCTACTAATCTAACACGTGTACAGCGGCGCAGCAGCGGAGTTCATATCGATCATTAAGACTCCAACTTTGACGCTTCTTTCCATGAATTTTGTCTTCTGCCGTGTGGATTGTTGTGCGGCGCACTCACTGATGGTTAGGGGCTTATGGTTATTTAAGACACATAGGCAATACTTGCACACAAACACATAGCAAAGCCGCCTCCTGTTCAGGTTTTTGTCCCCCGTCGCTTTGAGAGGCGCAGCTTGCGATAAAAGCTGAGGCGCAATTGGCGCTGAAATAGAAGCGCACGGCTGAGGGGCGGCGCTACAGGACACCTGCTTTTGCTCTCCGAGTGTTTATTCATTTGCCAAAATCTCTGTTTTAGAAAAGGATATCCCGTTAACAAATTTAAATGTACGTCAAGCGCGCAACTCGCAGTGCAGGAGTCCTCCGTGCGCCACCGCCTCTCCAAATGAGTTGACCGAGTGGAAAGTAACGAGACCGGATGGTTCCGTCCCGCGGTGCAAACTCCCGACGGGTCCAAACTTCGAGGCTCAGCCCGGCATGATCATTTCTAACGTGAGCCTGAGCTGTGCCCGCTGTCACGGGGAAGTAACGACGGACGCATACCAGGAGGTATCCGGATCTCTTCCCCCTCCGTCCCTGACCCCAACGGGACACCTGGTGGTAGCGGTGTGCCTCGGATTCATCGGTACCTTCGGGTTCCTCAGTAACTTCCTGGTGGTCGCGCTGTTTTGCCGGTACCGGGCTCTGCGCACGCCCATGAACCTCCTGCTGGTGAGCATCTCGGTGAGCGACCTGCTGGTCAGCGTGCTGGGGACCCCGTTCAGCTTCGCGGCCAGCACCCAGGGCCGGTGGTTGATCGGACGCGCGGGGTGCATCTGGTACGGCTTCGTAAACGCATGTCTGGGTAAGTGTTTCATTTATCAATAAAAATGATATCATGCGAAGGGTCAGTTGAAACGAGTTGTGTAGAAAAACCCATTGGAGATCTTAAAATATTCAAATAATGCTTAAGTTCAAACTAATACAGGGATGAAGTTCTGGTTTTTACATCTCTCTACTTTAGGGCTTAATTAAGGAAGTAAGCGATTTAAGATATTTTGTAGGTTATGAGCTACTTGTTTTGCATTTTGGCTCCAGGGCACGTCATGCACTACATTTTATCATTTATGGGACAAAACTAGACAAGAAATGTGTCTTTTGCGCAAGAGAAAAAGATTTGCATCAAACCCCTGCCTGCTTAACGCCAAACTCAACTTGCAAACTTGCAGATTGTTAGGTTTTCCAAAACCTGAAACTCAGAATCATTTCGGGTTGCAAAGGCATCATTTGCGTTTAGAAAAAGAAAAAAAAAGGGGGGGGGGGGGGATTAATAGGGTTATAAATGATTGCACCCATGATTTATTCCCAAAGCATCTCTAAATTCCATTTAAGGAGAATATGACATGTGATGGACATTAAAAGAAAACATGGAAAACGCATTTCAGATTTATCTCGATGTTTGGAGGCTGTGCTCAGATTTGTGCACAGGAACAGAGCTCTTCCAGCTGGGATCAAATCTGCTACAGTTTGCTTTAATTACTGTCCATGATGTTATGATGCTAAAAAAAGAAGGATTCAGATTTTCCTGCCTGTTTAGAGATAAAATATTAGAGAAAAGTTGAGATGTTAACTGGAGGTGGTGATCCCGCTGCACTGATCCTAAAGGATTATCCACAAATGTTCCCTCTTTGGCTCAGAATGACTTTAAATTTTAAGGGAACAATCATCTGGTACAGACCTCTCTTTCTTTGGACTTGCCAAGCCATTAACTCCAAGATTTGGAGTCTGGATTTTAGTGCAATGCAGTAAGGTGCAGTAATTTATCAGCTCACGAATTGCTGTGAGGGTCTGCTTCATTTTATCTGCTGCTTCCTATTTAGAACCTGCAAGAGATTCAGGTGCTTGCCCTCATCTCTTTTCTTTTTCTTAATTTGAAGCGTGACCATGCAGAAAGTTGTTGTTAGTAATACATTGCTTCAGTGAATCAGCATCTTTCAAACTAATTAAATGCAATTCAAACAAGGGGCGAAATGAAACTGAAAAAAATACCAATTTGGAGGCTAATTCCCTGAAACAAAGGTAAAAAGTTTATTTAAGATAGTAATTAAAGTTATGTGGAAGAGAAAAAAAACATAAAACAGGTGTGAGTAAAAAGAAATAAAATGTTTTCTGAGAGATTACATGAAGTAAAGTATTGATAGTACAAACAACAAAATTGATTCAAACAGAACATTAAAATATATGATTAAGTGTTAATAACTACAACAGAATACAGTTAATTATAAGCCAAAAAGGATAACAAAATATATAGATAAAGAAATGCAAAACATAAAAGCCAGACTGAATACATGAGAATTAGAAATTATGTGGTTTGGAGCATTTTTGCTTTTGTCTTGCTCTGAAAAATACAGAACAAAGGGGAAAAAGATAAATAGATAAATAAACACATGATTTGAGATGCCCAGGCTCATGAATACATTAAAATAATAATTTCCTGAAGTAATGTTGAATGTACTAATCAACAACTAAAAAGAAGATGAAAATCTGTGCAAGAATTAAACGCATAAAGAACCTCTGTAGTCTTTGCTCTCTGAGTCTTAACACACGCTCATGTTGGTCAATTGAATTTAATTGTGAATGATTTCCTGTTCTCTTGGCACACCAGAGTTTTAAAGGTCTTAGCTCATCTTGGAAGAAGAAACAGACTGACTTTGGAGATGTTTTTCAGATGCAACAGCCTCAGTCTGTTGATTCAGATTTGTGAGATGAATATCTCTTTTCCTCTACTCATGTAAAATCAGAACTAAGTGTTGATCCTTTTCTATTATTTAAAAAAAAATCTAACTCATTATAATTCTTCCCCTTGTTCGCTTCCTGTCAAACACACATGCTAGTATCTAATACTCATTTAAAGTGAGCAGCAACTTTTACCAGCTCCACTGTACTAGTACTGGTTTGGATCCCTTTTTTCCTTCACATCAGCCTTTATTCTTAGTGTCATAAATTCAACAAGAGATTTTGCTCCATATTGACACGATGGCTTCACACAGTTGCTGCACATCTATAATGAAAATCTCCCAGATCTGGTGACTGCAGAGGCCGTTGGAGTACAGTGAACTCATTTTCATGTTACAGGAAGCATCAGAGGATGCTGCACTGTGGCAATAAAGGGATGGACATGGTTAGCTACAATACCCAGGCAGGCTGTGCTGGTTAAATGAAGCTCAGGTGGAACTAAGGGACTTAAAGCGTGCCAAGAAAATATCATCCACACCATTATATCGAGTAAAAACAGGATGGATGCTTTCATATTGTTTGCACCAAATTCAGACCCTACATCTGGATGTGGAGTTTTGGTGAGTCTGTGTGAAGCGTGCCTAGGTTGTTAGCCCACAGGTGTGCCATCTGGCTTTGGCTTCTGCTCCTTCTTCTGTAGCCCATCTGCTTCTAGCTTTGACATGTTAAGGGTTCACAGATGCTATTCTCCATACCTTGGTTGTCACCAGTAGTTATCGAGTTAATATTTACCGTCAATCTTCTCCAACCAGTCTGCTCATTATCTGACAACAAGAAATTTTGGTCCAGACAACAGCTGCTTAGTGGAAATTTAGTTTGTTATTCAAAGAGATGGTTGTGTGTGTAAATCCCAGTCACTTAAATTTACTTCCCTACTATGATCATCACTGTAAGCTTCAGTAAATCATCTTGACCATGTGTGCACTGAGCTGCTGGCCAGTGTTTGGCTGAGTGGATATTTGTGTTAACAAGCAACTGAACAGCTCATTTATGAGCTACATTGTCATAGCTACATTATTTTAGGAAATAAAAATGGTTAAAAAAATTCTACAGTCATCAACCCATTATTTTATTCTCAGTAGAAAATGGACAACCTATCATTTATACGTATATTGAAACTGAAACATTTTACCATTTCACAGAAAAATATGAGCTCATTTTGACTTTGATGGCAAAAGAACACATTCGTAAAAAAAACAAAAGGTGGCGTTTAGCATTGTGTAGCATCTCCTCTTCTTTTAACAACTGTTTTTAGGAGAGGAATGTTGTCCCATTCTGGTGTGACGCAGGATTCCAGTTGCTCTCCTGGACCTTCATCCTGATGCTCCAGATGTTTAGTCCTGGTTGCAGGTCTGGATGAAGCAGGCCAGTTCTAATGTGAAGCCATGCTGCTGTGATGGATGCAGGACATGGTTCAGCATGGACCTGCTGAAATCTGCAAGGTCTTCTCTGAAAGAGACAATGTCTGGACGGGAGCAGATGTTGCTCTAAAACCTCCATGTACTCTTCAGTATTTATGGAGCTTCACAGATGTGGAAGCTGCCCACACCACAGGCACTGATGCAGCCCCATCCCATCAGAGGTGTTTGAGCTGTACATTGATAACCAGCTGGATGCTCCGTTCCTCTTTACTACGGGATACACGTTGTCCATGGTTTCCCATTTAGATTAATCACATAACAGTTTTCAACTAATTCCACTATTTTGATTCCAGTATTCCTGCCATCACATTCAGAATGAGCTAATGAGCTTTAAATAAAATGTTAAGACTTTTCATTTTCAACAATATTATTTATGTTCTTTTGGCATTTTATGAGTTTATGAGACTTACAAATCATTGTATTCTGATTATCATTTTACTTTCAAGAGCATGCCAACTCCTCTGGAATTAGAGTTGTATAGTATATAACACTACACGATGATGCCTAACATCTGGCTAGAGATATTGAAACATCATCTTCTTACAATATGATTGTCTATTTGTTGTTTTAGCTTAAAAAACAAAAAAAACAAAAAAATGGTGGTCAGATGATTATTTTGAGTCCCATCAAACACAATGCGCTCCACTATCTATTCACTTGTCTACTTCACTCTCACTGACAAATGACTAATATAGTGCTCATGGTGAGGTTTTTGCATGGTTATTATTTTCAAAATTTATGGAGGGATTTAGCTTTGTTGCTGTTTTCTTGAGCATTGAAGCATCAAGCAGCTGAAAACACAAGTTTTTATTTGAGTAACAATCGTAATAAGGTCAACCATTTTTAAATGCAGTGTGAGATGTTACAACCCAGTCTGTAAACAATCTGACATTCCCTCTAATAGGACAGTTTCTACCATATTTGCTGTTGGGATCCTTTGCGAAAGTTTGTCATTGTTGCATATGTAGGAGCATCTATGGAATAAATAAGCCATTGCTTTAAGCACCCTAATTCTGTGTGACAGGATCAAAGGCACGCTGTTGATGAGCAGTGTGAATATGAAGCTGCATAGATTCAATTCAAGAACTGGTGCATTCATTCAATAAGAGATGGGTGCCATGGCATCAAAGATTTACAAAGTTATAGGGAGCGATTGATGGTTAAAACTGATCTCAAAGTGAGTGAAAAAGAACAAACAAATATGCAGCTCGGTATTTGCAGAACAACTCTCCAAGGGTCAAACTGTTTCACATCACGATGATTAAAGTTGAGACGATGATATTTCGTTACACAATAGTTCAAAACTCTGTCATGCCAGCGTTTGGAAAAGGGAGTTCAAACTTGTTTTCAATTGTAGTCTTATGAGGAAACTTACTGCAATGTGAACTGTGATGTCTCATTAGAATACACATTTAGCTGCAGCTGCACTGCATTACATTCAAGCTATGGCTTAAAAAAATCCAAGCAATTTGCTTCGATGCAAATGGCACAAAGGAAGCCAGATTTCTATTGTTCATGCCATTTGCTGTAATTTAAGTT
Organism: Craterocephalus eyresii; assembly: GCA_037177035.1. Classification (NCBI taxonomy): domain Eukaryota; kingdom Metazoa; phylum Chordata; class Actinopteri; order Atheriniformes; family Atherinidae; genus Craterocephalus; species Craterocephalus eyresii. The sequence continues at coordinate 2,751,474 of JBBBVT010000019.1, read as the reverse complement.
TATGCAAAGTCGGCTCCTCTTGGATTAGAAGCCAGCTGCAAAATTTAAATGTAGAAACAGTTCATGTTGTTCACTACTTCCAGTAGTACTGTAGATACTGCACCAGAACTGTAGGACTGGACATTAACCTACATATTGACTCTGTTCCAAGCTGACTAAAGAGAAATCGCTCTGCTCAGATTGGCAGGGTTAAAGCTGAAAGGGAAGTGGGACCCCGTTTCACCCTCTCTCTGCATGAGCTGCAGTTAAACCAGTCTATTTGTTAATTCAGTAATGAGACTTTATCCACACCAATGCAATTATTTAAGACAACATGAGAGCTACTGTGGTGTGCAGTGAGGGATAGTTGATATTTGGTCACCCTTGCTGGAATAAGAAAATCTTCATGAGGTCACTGAGGACGTTTTCCCCCCTTTCACCAAAGAGCGTTCATTTGTTCTTGGTGCCTCTTTGTGCAAGCAAATACCTTCTTAGAGAGTGTGGCATTAAAGTAGAAGACAGAGAGAAGAAAGAAACTTTTTAAGCTGTCGTGAACATGTCGACACATCATTCCTGGATATTAACAGGTCACAGGCATGAGCTACCGCTACAGTGATAATGTGAAAGTATGTGCCAATTTCATTACCACTGAATCTCCTAATTGGATACCTTTCATGAAATGCCTCCATGTATGACAGGATCTCCTGCCAAAGTATAGGTTAAGATGATGTACCCTATTTGTTAGTGGACAGTTCTACATGTACAAATTTTATTTTTTCAGTCTGACTGTTCCTTTCTAAGTTTTATTTCAAGTTTAAAGGTTTCGGCAAACAGTTAATTTCAGGGATTATTTAAGTTCCCTGGGAATATAATGAAGTTGAAACTTTTTTTATTCTGAATCGCCTGTATGTGCAGATCCATCTATAGAAGTTCCCATAATGCCAGTTCCTACCAGGTCCCTCCACTAATAAAACCACATAGCCACATCTGAATTTCCCAGCTGGAATGGCTCAACTGCATCTCTATGTTGTTTTCTTCCACAGAAATCCCATAAACCTGGACAAGATCAGTTGTTTATAATTGCATTAGCATGAGAAGTTGCAGTGACACAGACGGCGCACGCAACTCCACTGAATGTATGGATGAGTGAATACACAATGCAAAAAGCTTTAAGTGCATAGTATTAATTAAGACTATTGCTGCTGTATGTAGATACATCATGCCATGCTTTTAGTTAATCACTCACTGTTTCTGCATTTAGGCTTGGTTTTTGATGCTTTAAAGGAAACATATGCTTTTAAATTCTTCCTTTTCACACATCCTTTTCACACATTTATGGTTTATGTAGAACTGCAATCTTTTGGTCTGAAATCATCGTTTGTATAGCTCCACACACCCCTCCTTAACCCCCGTTCTGAGGTCATTCTTCCCGGTCAATGAGAGCAACTCGTTTTGGTGCAGTTCTTTAAATCAGACAGATACATTTTACGCCCTGTCCCCTTCCAGGTCACATAGCGTTCTACTCGATTCGACTCCACGCCCCCATTTTTGTAGTTTTCTAGCAGCGATACGATTATATACCGGCAGAGAACGTTTTTTACACTGTCAACAACAGAAAACCAGCAACTTATTTCACACTTTCACAATGATCTATGAGACTGGAACTAAACTCCACGTGTTTTTTTCCTTGTGCTGCAGATTTACCTTTCATTTCACAATATCTCCCACATCAGTCATTTCATCTCAGCTACAATCAGCTGCAAGTGTCGCTTAGCTTCAGCTAGCTAACATGCTCTGTGTTCACCGTGGCACCAGCATGGAAATACAGCATTTACATCAGACTGACAACTTTTCATTGAAACTCGCTGAGCTGTTGTTGTTGCGGAATAAAATCCTTTCTGTTAATATTTTTAACCCTTTTATTGGTCTTCTGCGTGAAACCAGCGTGAACTAGCGGTCTCAGACAGGAACCATCTTTATGAATTAAAAGGCGCGTGGTGTTCGTATTTAGTTATTTACACAGCCAAATTTTTCTTATGCTATTAGAGAAACTAACAATCGCAATTTCTTTGATATTGTTAAGAAATACGTATTTTCAGGCAGAAAATCACCATATTCTCATTGGAATCCGTTAGGTGGAGGGGGAGCTGCAATCTTTTTCTCTTTCAGGCTCGTTCCCCTGACTGGCGCCGTGTGCACACACTTACTCACATTCATACACACTGAACTCGCTGGACCACACATAGGAGTCACACACATCCCACAACACTCATATTTTACCATCATCAGCGATTTATTGCTATAATATCTGCTTCCGAACACGCTGCAGGTGCTGTTAGAGCCGGTTACCTTGGCAATGCCACATCAAAAGACATTAAATAGTCCGCTCAGCCACATCTTGATAAAAACATTATTTTAAATAGGTAAAACGATATTAGTAACTGATCATAAATTATTTCCTTTTTGAGTGACCATGGGGTTAAGCGGGATAATGCCTTACATTATCCCTTACATAATCATCCCGATACTTTCACAATCTTTATTCTAGTTTGTCCACACTTAACTTCTTCCGCATTACCATGAATGAAGTAAACAAGACCTCAACACAGTAAAGGAGTTCGCTAACACCAGCATCAAGAACATCCATGAATGCAGTTGGATCATGTGCTCTGCTCACAAAATCAACAAAAACAATGCCAAATAATTTTAGAATATTTTATATCCTCAGGGAGGCAGCTAACAGCTAGCACACCAAGCTAACAGAAACAGCTAATGCTAAAAACAACCACCGGAACGACATTTCAACACACAAAAAAACAAAATAAAGCTTGATTTCATTAAAGCTGAGCTTGCCGCTTTGCTGTGTCCGTTGTTTCCATGGACAGATGGAACCAAACCCTAAGTAAGATCTAATCTTTCAGCAAAACCTCTTCATACTGGTGGAGATGCTGCAGTATTAGCCAAAGGGCTTTGCAAAAAAAGAGGCTTTCCTCCACCGATGCAGGTACATTTCCAATAAAAAGAATTATAATATAAACCAGGCATTTAGCAGAGGCTCGAGGCTGGGGGACAATGTGGGTTAATACACTCAACAACCAGACCTTTTGACTTGTCTGCTTACCAGTACATTGTGTTCAAGTGCTTTTTATGTTGTGAAGAGAAACATGGTGGACAATGAGCGAACAATAATTATTGGTTTTTTTTTTTTTAAACGACAAGTTTAAATGGAGATACTATATAAAAGAATGTACGCAACAACATTAAATAGGCTACAAATAGCAGCAGGGACATTTATCATAACATAATGATACCATACACAATCGTTTCGCTGCTCTCGGCCATGTTGAAAGGTCAAAGTTGATCTCATCTCGGCAGATCAGGTATCAAAAGATTTTTCCAGTTTTCCAGTGGAAATTACGACATGAGTGGGTCTTCATGTCATTGGTTTGTGGTATTTACCATAGATACAATAGCACATGAAGGCATCATAAACCTGGATTATAAAATCGAAGCAAGGTGAAAAAATGGCAGATCATGAAACTGTTTATCCCAACGTCCATAACCATATTTAGCATACCCGCAGCAAATACACTGACATAAAAGACAAAACACTATAATAGCAAATGGAGAAAATTAAACAGACTGAAAAATATGGCCCAAAAAGAATACTAAGATATATACAGTACACAGCACCGATAGTGAATAAATTTAATTTTTCTGCACTCCTGAACCCTCAAAGAACACAAAAACATATATTTAAGGGCTTAAAAAGTGGATTTTGCATGATATGTCCCCTTTA
>JBBBVT010000019.1:2732633-2743649 GCA_037177035.1 Craterocephalus eyresii | reverse complement strand
TTGACGCAGAAGACGGACGAAACTTTCCGTGCGTGTGCGTATCCGTCATCTGCGTCGAGCATAAATGGGCCTTAACATGTGTGCTCACCTTTTTCTTAGGCCATGTACACACGTGGCCAGGTTTTTGTTAAACCGAATAATCCCCCCCCCCTTCCCTGCAGAAAAAAACTGCGTCAACACAGCCTCGTTTTTGGACAAAAACTCTTTCCACACCTAACCGCATAAGCACGTCCATTAGTTAAATAGTAAAGCATGCAGCCAACTTTCTCGGTAACACTGTACGGTGATCACATTACGGTAGACTGCCCTTCGATGTGAGGATGTAATAACTTGAGCTTGTAAAAACAAGCAAGCAAAAATTGCCTGGACAATAGACAAAGCTACCTGTTGCAGAGTACAAACACAGGTCGACACATGTGAGGTCGGGGCTTTTTGGTCGCGGACAGTGACGTTTCTGATCATAAAACTCCATTTATTAATGTCCACACGCAAACACTTAAAATGGAGAATTCAAAAATCTTCACTTTGGCCGGAGGTTTTTTTAAATAATCGTTTTTGAGCCGTAAATCTGCGTTTACTTGTGGATGGCAGGCCAGATCGTAGAAAAATATCTTTGTTTTTGAAATACCCTGCTACGTGTGGACAAGGCCTTGGTCTCCCTTCGTTTATCCATTAGACATAATTTTGACTGTTCCAAGTGTGGAAGTAATTGTTAAACACACATAAGCATTCATATTTACATTGTAACACTATACATTGTGTGATGTCTTGTTATTGACTGCATCAGACTGATACCTCAGGGCTGAAAGCCTTTCACACTTCAGGAAGATGACGTTCAGAAAATGTGAACGACCACACATCACACAAAAAAATCAGATTTAGGTAGAAATCAGATATGGGGATCTAGCCCTGCAGTGTGAACATAGCCAGAGTGACCTGAATCTGTCTTGAAAATGTCAAATAAATATGAATTGGGCTGTTTATACTGTCAGAAACTATCAGATTCTGATTAGTCACATTTGGGTGAAAAATTCAGGTTTCATTTAACTGCAGTGTGAACGTAGCCTCGGTATAAAACTTCCAGTACAACAGCAGCTCTGTGGAATATTTCTTGGATGGGATAATTATCTCTAGTTAAACCGGGCTCTATCTAAAACAGCTACAGCTTCACCCCCCCCCAGTCAGGCCGAGCGGCAACAGCTGTGATCACAAGCACAGCTGGATACTGCAAGAGATCAGACTTTTAAATGGTTGATTGAGCATAAAAAAACAGTCTTCTCTCTGTGTTATCTGCTGAGTGTTTTCCTTTATTAGCAGGGTATTATAATTTAACTGAACCAGTTTATGAATTACTAAAAATTACCTGTGAGGTAATGCAAAAAAGAATCTAAAGAACAGGAAATGTTTTAGTGATTGATTGATCTGAACACGTGCGGCTCTGCTGGAGAATTCAAAGTAGTTTAAAGTCAGGGAGCATATATGAAAACTGGCTGGTAATTGTGGTCCATACTAGCAAGATGATGACCTTGTGTCAGTGTCACATTTTAGTTTCATGTTTTTTTATCTGTAAACCAGAATTCTGATTAACAGCCTACATGGGTGATTATTTGTCTGTCCAAGTCAAGTCAAAAAGTCAAGTCAAAGTTTATTTATAAAGCACATTTAAAAGAAACCTCTGTTGACCAAAGTGCTTCCCAGCAGCAAGTAATAAAACACAAAAAACAGACTGTTTATGAAGAGGATATAAAAGAAATCATGGAAAACCATCAGATGTGATGGCACCACACAGTAAATAGGCCAGGTTAAATGAATACTTATAGTTGTAACAGCACAGAATTTCTCCATGGTGACTTTTTCTTTCCAGAAACAACCTTCACCATTGTCAATGCAATAGCATTGATAAATTTGACATTTTAGCTTTGAAACTGGTGACAAAGTCATTGACTAAATCCCCTGACAGAGCAGGTGTTAAGGAGAGGACATGGTTCAACATCTTGTTTATGCTTTCAGTTTTACAATGTTTTGTGATAATCTCCATTGACATATTTGAGTGAACAGGAATCATACTCCCACATCACACCCAGTAACCTGAATAATGTATCAATTCAATCATTAAAGGAGCTATACCTGATATTGTTTTAATCTTTCTAAGAAAAATGTTTCTGCATGGTATATTTTGTGGTAAAAGGGGTAAGTCCATAAAAAAGAATGCACAGATCTACAAGTCCAGGCCATTTTAGTTAACGAAAGCAGCTAATTTCAGCTTTGGCTTGACGCTCTTTCTCAGCCAATGGGATTAATTTCTGTAACTTCCGTATTCCGATCAGCCAGTAAGAGTATTCCCCTAGGGAATCCGGAAGTTACAGAGGTTAACCCCATTGGTAGAGAAAGAGTGTCATGCCAAAGCTAAAAATTTGCCACCTTTGCTAACTAAAATGTCCTGGGCTCGTACATATGCGTGACCAATGAATCGTTCATTTTTATGGACTTAAAAGGGGTAAGTCTGACTTCCCCATTTTTACCACATAATATAGAAACCATTTTTCTTAGAAATATAAAAATAATATCACGTATATCTCCTTTAATGTGTCCCTTTAATGTATCTTTGGGCTCTCTCAACACACTGAGTCAACCCAAACTTGTCCAGACTGCTACTCAGATCTTTAGAGGCTTTGTCCTGATAGTTGTGGCCTGTAAATTTTTTGAAACATGAATCTGTTGGTTGAATGTTTGGCTATTTTTTAGGTGACCTATCAAATTACTCTTTGATAACACGAAAGCTTCTCATTTATCCTGAATATAAATGAAGCATCTGCTTGACAGGAGGGCTATACCTGTGGAGTTCACATCTAAAACGTGTATTTGTAACAAAGTGTGATATTTGATACTTCCTCAGCCACCTGCAAATGCACTCACAAACACACACACAGATATACTAATGCACAAATATCCAACAGGGACATGAACACAAACACATTCATTTCTGTACTCTTTTCCCCAAGTCTCCCTCTTTCATTCATTTCTCCTGGCGTGCTATGGGTGAGAACATTATCTTGGCCTCCAGGTCCACAAAGCAAGGCGTGTTTTCAGCCAATCACAAAGCCCCATTATGCACCGAGGTACTGTGAATGTCTGTGATCATCGTCTCTGTCCCTGTTAGATTCTGTACAATGGAAGCAAAGTGCCTCTGGATCAGCACTTTTAGTCTGCAAGTACTGATTAACTCTGATTTAAGACTTAAGACAATTCAATCCACTATAGAGAACTCTCATCAGTAAGCAATGATCACATGCAAGACTGCATATGCTTCTCACTCCACCTCTACGCAAGTACAAGTCAGTGTTTATCAGTTAACAGGTTATCATGGTTTATGTGAAGACTGATGATGGCATTACTCATATGACGCTACCATAATGAGTTTTAGTTTAATTTTGTTAATTCGATAAGTGTTTTTAATATGGTAAACGAAAAAGGGGGAAAAACAGTAAAGGTTTGTGCATTTGGAAACACATCTTCGCAATCTACAATAGACAATTCCTTTAGCACCTCCCTGGGCCGCGACCTTAAGGCTGGGATGTACTTGCAGTGTATGCAAGTGTATATGTCAACGTTCTGCCATGTCTGTGTACATCCTGGCTGCAAACTACGAAATGAGTGTGTTCAGCCCCAGACTGCTGTCCCTGAACTGCTCCACCACTAGACTCAGAAACTCTTTTGTACCCTGGGCCATCCAGCTGTATAACATCTTGTTGAGGGCCCAGGGGTCACAACCATAACCATAGTCTGAATAGTTTTTATGGGCACATGCCTTTATCACTCTGTAAGCACTGTTTCAGCAGTTTTTGCTCATCCTTCACTTTTTTCACTCCTGGGCCTTATCTAATTACTACTGTCCATATATGTACATTCTTGTCTGTATGGTATTTACTGTACGTACATAGACCATTATAACGACTCTTGTTTGGTCCAGCTCGGAGTGTGTTTTCCTTTATTGCATGCTGGATGCTTGAATTCCTCTCGGGATCAATAAAGTATCTATATATCTACTGTATCTATCTCTATCTCTGTCCCAACCTTTACCGTGATTGATTGTGTATGACCTTGTCAGGGGGCTTCATGGACAGAGTGCGGATTTAATTACCCCGATAATGGAAAAATATACTTTGTTTAAAGCTTGCCTTGCCTCTATGAGGGTCACTAGGGCCCTGAGCCATGCTAGGAGGTGGGCACCTGGTCCCTGAGGCTATGGCCATAGGTTCTGGTTGGGCTTGGTCTGAAAGGGTGACATGCACCATGAATTATGCTTTTTTAAGGTCAACAAAGTCTTTGAACTTACATGGTTTCACTCCAATGCAGAGTTTGATGAGAGGTGGTCTGAACCCAGCATTAGTAACTTTTCTTGTTACTTTTTTTGGAATGGTGTATATCGCTGCTGCATTGATAGATTAACCCTTTAAGTGCTTGGTCTTTAATTCAGTCATTTTCCAAGTTAAATTGTCAACAGAATTAGCAGCTTTTCCTCCTATTGAAAATGGATTATCTTTAGATTTTTGTGTGTTCAGACAATTCCAGACATGAAAATAAAGCAAGACAATAGATGATGAAGTTCAGATTATTAATTTTCCCTTTCACAAGTTTAAGAGTTTAGGGACACTTTTAATTTTAGGTTTGAGTTTCTGTGGTCTTTATTTGGGGATATTGTAGATTCTGGTAGCCTACTGGTTTTTATGTACTGTTGAGTGCTGTTAAAGAGATTTATATCAAACATTTTCAATGCATTAATTTCCGCTAGTATTTATTTCCATAATCTGTCTCAGATTTTGAATAGTGTTTAGAAAGAAAACACTAATGCTGTCAACCTTTTACACAGACTTTAAATGTCCTGATATTTCCTTGAACCCTTCTTCCCTGTACAATACCCCAATGGATGTACGGTTTGCCCCTGAAGTTAATATGTACAGGTGCCCTCTTCACGAAATGAAAGCACATTTTTCCATCAAACTTTTTGTTGTTGTTTTTCTCTTTTCAGTGAAAGTTGAGATTAATCCCCATGAGCTGACAGAACTTGGATGTATCTGTCTTCAGATGCTGAATTTCGTGGTGAAGACGTAGGAAAGCTTTTCTCTGATCACAACTGTGTGGTCAGATAAAGGCCATTTTTGTGCAAAACAAAACATCACTCCAGAGGCAGTTTTCTTGAAGAAAGGAGTAATCATACCTAGGAGCTTCATGCTGCACGACTGCTTTTTTATCATCTTGTCTTTTTGATTATTTGTTGTTTTGTTAAAGTTAACTGAGCCGTTTGTTGTTTTATTGTAGTTCTTTTTTTATTTCATTTTCTTTTGTTTTATTCAAGTTTCTTTCATTCTTTGTTTTAATGTTTCAGTATTATGTTTAGTTGTTTTGTTGTGAATTAGTGATGGGAGTCCCTATGGCCAGCAGATTTCTTTTCAAAGATTAAACTCTTGGTTTGAGCTAGCTCTTGTGGCTCCCAAAAGACTTTTGTTTTAGCCTAATTTAGCAATTTTAAATAGGTTGTATAGTGGAAATCTGTTTGTATGTAGTGTTTACATGACAGGCTTGTTTTTATTCAGTTTTCGTTTGGAAACATACGGTTACCATTTAATATTTTAATCCAAATTTGAATTGAAAAACAAAATACAGTAAAATGTAAAATGACAGGAGGAAACAGGAATTTTGTGGTAGGTTTTATTTTAAACTCTACATGAATTTGGACAGTAATTTCTTTCACAAAATGTTATCTTCCTTGTCCTCCCTCATATTCCACAAACTAACAAAAATAAAGTATTTTCAATATTTGGCTGCCAAACAGGAGTGAAGTTGGGTAGAGGTGTCCCCATGATGCTTCCAGATCATTTGGAAGTTTGTCCGTGACCTCTTGTGGGCCTTCCGTTCAGCAGGTCGGTTCAGCCGTGGCCCCATCTCACTCAGAGAAGCAGCTTAATTCCACAAAATGGCCAATAGCAAAATACTGGCAAACAATCATGGATCAAGAATCATTTACTGTCATTATGCTAGCATAATAAAATGTTTCCTCAGCAGGGAGGGATTTAAAAATTAAAAAGATTGTGAAAGGCTCCATTGGCAGATGTGTGGGTAATGAGTGTAAATTGCAGGCCTTTTCTCCTGAGTTGGCTCAAACCTCCCATATTCAAACCAATAATTTAATTACAGACAAGTGTGATTTCTTTCAGGAGCAGCTAATCCTCGGGTCAGGTGCTTTTAGGTGTGTCTCTTCTTACTCGGCCTTTGTCCCATCAGAATTCACAGCAGTTCTGTGTAATTAAATATGAAAAACATCCACCTTATATTCTATTATGTAGATAAAGACCTCTTAGTTGAATACTGCTTTGTGCAGTACTGTGCTGCTGCAATACAAAGGCAAAAGAAAAGCAGTAACATCAGCTGACATCCTGCAAAATGACAAAAACAACTGCTTGAGTTGAATGTAACTCCGCGAACCGACAATTTGGACTTTGTCATGCTTAAAGTAGATGTGACATCTTATCAGAGTAAATATCAGCAGATTAACTTAATGTTTGCACCCCAAAGTTGCAAAATTAAAAATTATTAAGATGATCAAAGCAGGCGTAAAACTGACTTCACTTCTAATCCAAATGCACCTCAATCAATCTGGAAACGGCATGCAGATGCTCCAGTTTTGAGAAAAGTATGTTGCAGCTCACTTGCTCACCTCTCCCCTTGTACTTCCTCTTCCTCAGGTATCGTCTCCCTGATTTCCCTGGCCGTTTTGTCCTACGAGCGATACAGCACCATGATGACGCCCAATATGGCAGACGGAAGGGATTTCCGCCCAGCGCTGGGAGGAATCTTCTTCTCCTGGCTCTACTCTGTGGCCTGGACTGTGCCTCCGTTACTGGGTTGGAGCAAATATGGGCCTGAAGGTCCCGGTACCACATGCTCAGTCGACTGGAGGACTCAGACGCCCAACAATATCTCCTACATCATCTGCCTGTTCGCCTTCTGCCTGGTCCTGCCGTTCAGCGTCATCGTCTACTCGTATAGCAAGCTGCTGCTCGCCATCAGACAGGTGCGGTTTTCAGGTGTAAATATCTGTGGGGTAAAAATGCGATGCTGACTGTGATTTTTTTTTTTTTTAGCTCCGGTTGCCTTGAATAGCCGGTAAAAAATCACTCCAGTGTTAATCCGAGATAAGAGATTGGGGAGGGAAAAACTGTAAATTTAGTTACGGGTCAAATCCAGACCAGCAGTGCTCATCCTTATCAGAAACCTGATCTCATATAAACTATGACTGCATGAGAAGCCGCTGTCCAGTCCGCATGCTCAGCGCAGGAGCTGCGCGGCTGACAGTAGAGCAGGGAAAACGAGCTTGAACATTTCAAAGATATGAACTTGAAAGATGAGAAATGTCGTCCTGATTCGAGAATAAGGTTTGACATACCTCAACGTAGTCATTAAAGCTGCCAACATTAATTCCTCGTCTTGTCTTCAGTGTTTCACCACCTCTGACTGTCAGGAATGTTAAAGCCAAACAGCCGTACCTGAGATATAGAAAAGCAGCCGGAGCTATGTTGTATCTCCAAGAGCATCATTTGCACCTCAATGCAGAAGCAGCAGACACCAAGTGATGAGGGATGACCTAAATTCTGGATGACTCGTAATTTGCATCCTTATATTGCCGCTCAACGGATAAAGTGGTGTATTTGCTTGTGGCTTGTTTCCCAGAAAGTCTGAAAGAAACTTTTGCCCTTACACTTGCCTTTCTTTTTCAGCTTTAATGGTTGGATTTGCATGAGATGAATGCAAACAAAACGGGTGGAAGAGTGATACCAGGATTGAAAGCGAGAAACATATTTCACCTGCATAAGCATGAAATAATATGAGGTGTTACCTTTTAGCATCTCCCTTTGCCTTACTGACAAATAACAAGCAAGCCTGTGTGTTTTGTAGCTGGAAGTCAGGGTTTTGTTGCAGTCCAAGTCTATGCTGAAAATAAGAGGTGGAGCGCAGAGGAGCAGACGCTCAGTCAGCAGCCTGGTGTTAATGACAAGATTTTAGACAACCTTCTTCATTACAAACTGCCGGGGCGCTTCATTAAACCTCAAGACTACAGACCTATTCACCCGCTGTTGGCTCAGTACTGGAAGCAGAAAGTGTGTGTGTGTGTGTGTACGTGTGTGTTTAATATTGAGGCTGCAAGTATTATAGATAACACCGAGTACAAGCCGTCATATTGTCCCTGGAAGTGCGGAGGTTTTAATGACCTGAAGAAGGGGGTATGGACGCACAAATTATGCACAGTAGGCACTGAAAGTTTATGATATGACTCAGTGGGCCACTTATATACACAGACTTGTTCTTTTGTCGTGGGTTAAAACAGGCGTGTGAAAAAAAGGTATTTGGAGAATTCAACCAACTTTTATCTTGGTTGTTAGTCAGATATACAAGTAAACAAACCATCTAATCGTTTTTCTTTCCTTGTTTGCTTTTGTCAGGACATTAAAAACCTCTTGTCCTTATAGTGTTTTAAAATGAGGCAAATACAGCCTCTAATTAAAGAAAGCTCATGTCACACCATTATTTGACAAAGACAAAACCTACTTACAGGAGCAGTATGTGGAAGGCTTAATGTACGTCCGCCTTCAGTCCTTCTAAAAGGGTTCGGGGAGTAAATAGGAACCAGGTGCGGGTGATTAACTGATTGTCGGGGAGTGTGATATGGTTTGGTGTGCTTACACAATGCCAAGGAGGAAAGACATCAGCAATGATATTAGGGAGCTGTTGCTTCCTATCAGGGTCACTAGATACTTTCCAAATATTTTGAATCTCTCATTTGACAGTGGAAACAGATCTAAATCTAAATTTTGAAAATAATCAAAACAGCTGCCTCAGGATTGGATGTCTAAGCAAGTTCATCCCAACGTCAGTCAGTGCAATGCAACATCTCAGACTCTACAGCACTCAGTTAGCATGATGAATTTTCTAATGTACTGTCATGAAAACAACTGGGTAGTCCAGAACAGGGGTGTCAAACTTTTGGTCCTCAACGACGGCTATCCCACAGATGTTTGTTACTCTAAAAACAATATGATGACTTAGCTCAGGTTTATGAGTCACTTGGTTATTAATAATCCCATGGTGGGTTTTGCATCATATAAAAGCAGCTTTATGGACAAACAGACAGGCTTGCGGTCTGGTGCCATGAGCACGTCAGGACACATCACTGTGGCAAAAAATCTAAAGAGAAAAGGATAGATTTTCATCTTGTTTTTACAAACTGTCCCTTTTACTGTAAAGCAAATTGCCACCTGATGTGTCCAAACATATCCAGCAACAGACCAGTAACAGAATTAACCTGTCTTGAATGTGACTTATTCTTTCATAAGTCACATGAGTAAAAAAAGTAGTTCATTTTTCCACTGAGGGAAATGATAATGCCTGGGCACAATCTCCAATATCATCCTATTTTGTTTAAAATAAAAAATGCTTTTTGAATTAACAAAAGGTTCTTTCTTTTCTAAACTGACCAAAACATTATTGTAGTTTTATTATTGTACTCTAATAAATCAAACAGCAGAAGACATCACAAACACTGATTACACAGGACAGCAGCAAGTGACAGGAAAGAAAAATCAATAAAACCTGGAACAGTTTCTAGAGTCAGATGTGAGCCATCTGTCTGATGGACAAAGTTGGATTAAAACTGGGTGATCTAATAGGACAACAATCCCCAACACAGCTGTGTTAACTTCAAAATTAAGAATGATGTTTTAACAATCCAGTCAAAGTTCAGACATTAGCTCGACTGAAATGTTGTGGTCATGGTGGGACCTTTCTGTGCATTAATGAGTAGATATGTACATGTAAATGAACGGCAAAAAGAAAAATTCATCATAGCTTTCCACCATATAACACTGATTCATTGCCTGCATAGTGATTAGCAACTCAACTGCGTCCATGGTCTATTCTCATCTGGATTCTTTCCCATCATACATGATCCACTACGGAAATTATTCCCCCAGTTGGTGGTCTTGACAAACCAGCCCGGAAGTGCTTGGAACCATTTTTTTTTGTTTGTTTGTTCTTCATGGTCTTAATTCAAGTGTGTCTCCTCAAACATGTAGAGACAAAGTTAAATGGTAAATAAAAAAATAAGCCAGTTAAAGACAGGAGAAACTAAAAGCACTGTAGGTGCAGTGTTAGACCAAGGCAGTCCCGACAGAAAGCTGAGTCACGTTCGGCACTAGTAAAGAAACAGGAAATTAGCACGAAAAACCTAATATTTGTTAGCATATTCACACTGAGGAGAGAGACCATAAATGAACAACAGGTGTGGCACTTAGCTGTCTGAAAGCAGGTCAAAAGCAAACAAGGAAAGCAAACAGCGGTACAGTGAGATGGTTTAATTACTTATATATCTGAGCAACAGCCAAAATAAGAGTTTGTTGAATTCTCCAAATACCAAAAATATAGCCCCAATGATTCCTCTATTATCTTCGATGTTCGTTTACAAAAGAAAGGTCATGAGTCCTTCACATAATCCGTTGTGGCTCCAACCTTCAAAGCAGTGCTCAGTTATTTTTATCCAGTTTTACTGCTGTATGATTCATGTGGATTAATGTGTGACCAGAGGAATGACCAGACAATTCAAAGCGCTTCGAATTGTCTTGGACCTGAAAAGCGCTATATAAATAAACTTGCCTTGCCTTGCCTTGCCTATGAGACTGTGACAACAGGATTTACTTTTCTAACATTCTTTTTTTTGTCAATGAAGTCCTATTTTTTTTCTGTTTGAGCGCACAAATATATGTATTTATGTTCAGTGTGCTTTGGATCAAGCTCTATTTCTGGAATATGTATTGAATATTAGTTTCAGTCCTGCAGACCTGTAGCCTTGTTATCGCGACTACTATTTCGCAAGCTCCATATAGTCTGACCAAGAGGCCTATTAAACCCATTTCCAAAATCCCCAAAAAGTGGGAGCCAATCAATTTTGAGCTTATCCAAAGAGCC